>OY723399.1:55956275-56556275 GCA_963210345.1 Inga oerstediana
GACGTAGCTTACTAATGACGAATTAAATCTTAACTTGTTAAATCTAGTTTGAATTTCTCCTTCATGATTGAGTTTTAATTATTATTCTTAATGCTTTTGATTGACTGGCCATCTTTTGAATGATTTAAATATTCATGTTGAGACCGGAAGGAGATACATGAGTGTAGACCCTATAATTAAAACCATGACTTGCATATGAAATAGGAATATATTCATATGAGTTGTGTAGTCTTACTGAGTTCCATAAATCTTAAGGCATAATTAATTGCTTAAATTCATATAGGAATATATTGGATTAGCAATTGATTATAGAATTGCCTGACCTTGGAAGAGGCTAGTAATTAAATTAGGGAAACTCGACTATCAATCATGTGGAATAAATTGGGCTAGAATAGATAAGTGATTCAATCCGAAATTTGTTAAGTGAAATTTGACCCCTAGGGCTTTTTCTCATATTTGCTTTCTTATCATCTGCACTCATATTTAATTGTTTTTTTTCTTTTATTTTGTACTCTCAATCACCAACTAATCGATCGACTAAATAGAATTAAAATTACCCATTTTGGTACTTAGTGCTCAATCCTCGTGGGAACGATACTCTACTTACTTCTATATGACTTGATTACGACAGTGTACACTTGCACTATTTAATTGATCATCTGCACACGTATCACAGTGCTTGAAGGAACTCACCACTCTTATTTGCTCATTGAACGAAAAGGTAGACAAGTTACTGGAGAAAGAATAATTTGATGATACATCAGATTCTTAAAAAATCTCCATAACTTTTTATTTTTAGTTTGTTTATAAACTTTGTCTTTTTGTTTTTTTAATTTTGTTTGTAAAAAAAGGTGATTGCATAATCAACCACCAAATTTTTTATAAAAAAGTGACATACATAATGGTTATTAAGTAAAACCTATCACTTATTAAAATACTATGTAAAAAAAGTGAATTACATAGTGATTGTTAACAAAGAACCGTGATAAATGTAAACAAATAAATAACAATTCTTTTAGATGAACCGTGATGTAAAGTCTTAGTCACAATAACCCAAAAAATCTACCATTCATTTTCTATTTAAATGTCTGAAACAGAATATACTTGACACTTATATGTTCGAAATGAAACACACTAACATCTTAACCGTACGACTCCTGTTGTCTTTTCCAGCCGTCGGGAGTCATTTTCAGTTGAATTCCACCATAAAAAGCTTTTGTCTGACTTCTCAGCGATAGCCATATTAGGGAATGCGCTTGACCCTTGTCTCAGTGTGTAATGCCCCAACTTGTGATTAAGGGCTAATTATGATCTTAATGATGTAAGTGTTGCTAAACTCATTGTGAATGTGTGGTAAGCAATGTTTAAGCTTATATTCATGTTTAATGGTGATTTGGTAAAGGTTATGATAATCAGGGGCGAAATTGGAAATTCACTTGCCGATTGGTCAGTTACCAAAGAGGAAACTCATAGTAACTTGAAGATCAACGGTTGAGATTAAAAGTAAAGGGAATCAAAGGCTAGGATTTAACCATAGGGTGGAATCCTATGTTGATGAATGCATGGGAAATCATAGAGAGTGAGCAGGATGGTGCCAAGTGTTAACATGAGGACCATTGGATTGGTCAACTTTTTCCAACACTCCACTCACTCCCTCCAAGTCGGTTATGTGCATGTGTGAGGAAGAAAAATCTAATTTCTCCATCATCTTCTCACCTCTCTCCTCTCCTCTATTGTCACCAAGATCAAGCAAGAAAGAGAAAGAAGAAGCTTGAGTTTTAGGTAAGGTTTTATCTCTAAATGCTCAACTCACCTTTATTAATATTGTTCAAGGGGTTGATAGCTTTATTCCTATGGTTTCATATTTTTGATTAGTGGAGTTTGAGAACTTGTGGGGATTTGAAAGTAGGCGAATCAAAGAAATAGCTTTGGGAAGAAGTTGAAGTGAGTATGTGATACCTTTTGGTATAATTGTTGTGGTCATTGGTTTGGTTTTGAGAATTTTGAATTTTTGCCCTAATTTTTTGTCTAATTTGAATGCTTGAATTGGTTAGTGTGTTGTGTAGAATGTGGTGTTAAATTGTGTCTTTGTGCCATTGGAGTTGATTTGGAATTTTGGAATGGAAGGAATTGCATTGTGATGGATTATGTATATTTTGTGTTGACATGTTAAGATTTCTATGGAACATGTCTATGTGGATGGAATTTGATTGTTTTGATGGCTCCAATGGATTCCTTGGGCAAAATTTGTGTGGGAATGGTGTTTAATGTGAAAATGGGAACCATTGGAAGCAATTGTGAAAAAACTGGAAATCTGTCCATTGAACGTCTGTGCTGGGCATTCCGTTTGAGTTGGCGTTTTTATAGGCAAATGTTGTTAGAAAATAATGAGACTTTCCAGTTTTAAACTTCACATCCCAAGCTTCAAAATGGACATATAATTTGTATTATTTCATTTTGTGCACTGTGAGTTATAGTTGTCCAAAGTTTGGGATGGAAACTGAACTCTGTTGTGGGGCAGTGGTGAGTTTTGTGCAAGTCTGTACTTTTGTGGTGATTTCAAGTAATGGCCAATATTTTTCCTTGGAAGACGACTTAAATAGCTTTCATTTGGCTTTGGAATCATCTCATTTCGATTTTTCTTGTATTAGTTATGATTTTTGGAAGTTCAGCCAAGAAACATAATTTTCTTGGCTGCGACCAGTGGATTTGTGGGCCGCGGCCAACTCCCAAAAATCAGTATTTTGTACTTTTAAAAGATGGTTTTTGGTATAGCCTTTCCCAACCCTTTGGGTATATATCTAGGCCTCTAATAGCCACCTAAAGAGTCTAAATGATAACCAATTTAAAGTATTATGGAATTAAGACCTTGGAAAAGAGATTGATCGGTTGTCCCTGATTTGGTGTAAAGGAGTTGACATCTGTTGTACTCGTGAGCTCACTGTGCCAGCGAATGTTCGGAAGGAACAAGGTAGTGACTCTTTCTCTTATACCATATGTGATGCATTGTATGTTTGTTATATTATTGATTTGTGATGAATTCAAATGCTGCAATATCTGTGGAATTGTGTAAGCACCGCTATACCAATAGTCCCTGAGTCGCTAACAACGGTTAGGGTGTGATATTGTGATTATGTGAGCCGTAAGGCTATTCGTATGCACTGCCATACCAATAGTCCCTGAGTCACTAACAACGGTTCGGGTTTGGACGGTGTGCCTTCCCAACGGTAAAAGGGGATAAGGGTGGAGTGTAATTTATGCTACTGTTCCTGTGTGATGATTTGCTTGCATGCTATGTGATTATGTGTGGTATGAATGATTGTTACTACTGGGATTCTCTTGAATCTCATTCTTTCCGATGACTAACATTTCAGACAGGGCAAGTGGCTCCAAGGAGAAACGGACTACTAGAAGCGATTAGAACTCTGTAGGGACGTTTGTTTTAGATATGTTGGTTATTCATCATGGACAGTGTAATATCCTGAAATGTAACCAAGGATTTATAACTTCAAAGTGATGTAATTAATCTTAATTGAGCACTTTTGAAGTATATATTGTGCATTGTGATAATCAGGGTTAAAACGGTAAATTTACCGACTGACTGGTTAGTTACCGATGAGAACACTCCTTAGTAATCAAGATCAATGGTTGAGATTGATTTGTGAAAGAGATCAAAGGGTGGAATCAAGTGTATATGTGTGTTTGTGAATTCATGGGTGATGGATTAAGATCTTGACAAGTGTCACCATAAGAACCATTGATTGGGTCAAATTGTCAAAAGTCATTTTTCTCTTCTCTCCACTTCTAAGTGTCGGCAAAGAGTGTATTAGGAGCCCAAAAATCTGATGCTTCTTCATTATTTTATTTCCCTCTCTTCTCTTCCATGGACGTCCAAGTTGAGCAAGAAAGAGGAAGAAGAAAACCTAAGGTTAGTGCCCTAAATGACCATGAATGCCAAATTCATCTTCACTAATATTATTCATGAGGTTGAGGTCTATATTCCTATGGTTTCAGAATTTTGATTGGTGAAGTTTGAGAACTTGTGGAAATTGGGAAGTTGGAGAGTTGAAGAATTGGTTTTAGGAAGAAGAAGAGGTAAGAATTAGAAGCATTTTGGTATAGTTGTTGTAATCATTGGTTGAGTATTGGGAATTTATGAATTTTCCCTGATTTTGTGCAATTTTTGAATGGTATGAATTGGCTTATGTGTTGTGTAGAATTTGGTCTTTTGTTGAACATTTTGGCCATTGGAATTGATTTGGGAATCATTTGGGATCAAATGTAAAAATCTGGAAAATCTGTCCAGTGTAAGTCTGTTCTGGACAGTCAGATGGCGTGGACGTTTTGACTGGGCAAATGATGTTGGAAAATTATGAAACTTTCCAGTCTTAAAGTTCACATCTCAAGCTTCAAAATGGACATAAATTTTGTGTCATTTCGCTTTGTGAGCTGGGAGTTTGAACTGACCAAAGTTTGGCATCCAAACTGGACCCTATTTTGGCAAGTCTGTTCTGGACAGTCAGATGGCGTGGACGTTTTGACTGGGCAAATGATGTTCGAAAATTATGAAACTTTCCAGTCTTAAAGTTCACATCTCAAGCTTCAAAATGGACATAAAGTTTGTGTCATTTCGCTTTGTGAGCTGGGAGTTTGAACTGACCAAAGTTTGGTATCCAAACTGGACCCTGTTTTGGCACAACGTTAAGTGTTTGGTAAATCTGGACTTTTGTGGTGATTTCTAGTAATGGCCAATATTTGTCCTAGAAAGGGGATTTAAATAGCTTTCATTTGGCTTTAAAATCACCTTATTTCGATTTTTCCTGAATTAATTATGATTTTTGGAAGTTCAGCCAAGAAACTGTATTTTCTGGGCCGCGGCCAACCCCCAAAAATCAGTGTTTTGCATTTGTTTTTAAAGGTGGTTTTTGGTATAGCTTTTCCCAACCCTTTAGGTATATGTTTAGGCCTTTAATAGCCACCTAAAGAGTCTAAATAATAACCAACTTAAGTACTATTAAGAACTGGGAAAAGAGATTGAGTTATTGTCCCTAATTTGGTTTATAGGATTCGACATTTGCCGTCCTCGTGAGCCAACTGTGCCGAAGGACGTCAGGAAGGAACGAGGTAGTGACTTTTCTTTTGTACCATATATGATGCATTGTATGTGTGTTATATCGTTGATTTGTAATGAATTTGTATGCTGCGACATCTGTGGATTTGTGTTAGCACTGTCATTCCAACAGTCCCTGAGTAGCTAACAACGGTTCGGGTTAGGGCGGTGTGCCTTCCCGGCGGAGAAAGGGGATGAGGATGAGGTGTGATATATGTGATTATGTGAGCCGAAAGGCTATTTGTGGAGGCCGACGGGCCATTTGTGAAAGCCGAATAGCTGTATGGGCTATAAGGCTATATGTATGCACTGCCACGCCAATAGTCCCTGAGTAGCTAACAACGGTTCGGGTTAGGCGGTGTGCCTTCCCGGCGGAGAAAGGGGATGAGGGTGGAGTGTGATTTGTGCTGCTGCTGCTGTATGATGATTTGCTTACATGCTATGTGCTTATGTGTGGTATAAATGTTTTGTTACTACTGGGATTCTCTTGAATCTCATTCTTTCCTTTAACTAACCTTTCAGACAGGGCAAGTGGCTCTAAGGAGAAGCGTACGACCCGGAGTGGCTAGAACCCTGTAGGGACATTTATTTTTGGATGTGTTGGTTAAACTTGTTTGACAAGGAAATCTATAAAGTATGTTTGGGTTGTAATTGGTAGTTGAATATAGTTGTGTAATCCCCTATATGGGAATTTTAGACCTTCTAGTGAATGATTGGAACCCGGGGGTTGTCGGGATTGCTATTAGATATTCTGATATGAATGAATGTAAATTAACTGTACAGGTGATTATATTCGATAATTGAACTATTCGACGGTCTCTAAATCAATTTAATTAAGTAATATCGAATTATAATTACGTGTTTAAAGGCAGGGGGTTACATTTTGGTATCAGAGCTGTAGTTCCTGGCAAGGGTAGAGGTTGCTAGGATAGATCCCTTAGATAATAGTAGGGATAGAAGATTATCTGTGAATGATTGTTGTGTATGCACGTGTATGATATATTGACATGGATATATATGAGTTTTGTGACTATAAGTGCATACTATTTCTACTAAACTAATGGGGCAAGTTGTTTATAGAATGAAGAAAACTAGAGGACGCCCCAGAATTCCGCGTGTAGACCCTGAGGTGGAGGTTGACAATAATAACCCACCGGATGCAATGCAGGAATTGATGGGTCTAATTAGAGATCAGCGGGATATGATAACTGAACTGAGGGAAGAGCTCAGAGCTGAGAAGGCGAAGAACCAGGAAAGTCCGGTTCAATCCACTCCGGAGGAGACTCAAGAAGAGACTCGACATGAGGACACTGCAGAAGGATCAGCACGACCTCTGGAATCCCCACCTCGTGCTACCTTGAATCAGGAATCATATGGGATGCCACCCAGGGAGGAAAAAGACCTTCAGTATTGGGTCACCCGATTCTGCAAGCATATGCCTCCGGCGTTCAGAGGAAGGTTCGACCCTCAGGCAGCCGAAGATTGGTTGTACAGACTGGAGAAGATATTTGAGGTTCTGTGTTGCCCAGAGGAGGTGAAGCCACGGTTAGCAGTGTATAAACTCGAGGGGGACGCGGATCGTTGGTGGCGGAATATCGCCCTGACATTAAAGAGCAATGAAACACCATTGACTTGGGAACTGTTTCAACAAGAGTTCAACGAGAAATACTTTCCCAAATCAGTGCGGCTCGAGAAGGAGACAGAGTTCCTGAATATCAGACAAGGGGATACAGAGAGCTTCGATGATTACTTGTCCCGTTTTGTTCGTTTGGCTAGGTACTCCTCCTACCTCCGGTTTAAAGATGATGAAGAATGGAGTTCTGATATGCTCATCCGCGGTCTGAGGCGAGAATTGAGAAAGCGATTGGTTACGAACCAATTCACTAAGTTTAACAAGGCTGTGGAGCAATGTCGAATTACGGAGAATAATCTGAGGGAGTTGAATCCTACCAGAGCTACTGGCCACCGCAGTGAACCCAGTAAGGGTAATGCTTCCCAGAAGCGGAAAGGCCAAGGATCCTCTTCATACAGGGGCGGTGATAAGAAGCCCTATCAGCCTAGAGACCGTGAACCTCAGAGATTTGCGACCGAGTGGAAATGTCATCGCTGCAACAAATCACATTATGGCCAGAATTGTCGGGGAGAAATGATCTGTTTTAATTGTAAGCAGCCAGGACATCTTTCCAAAGATTGTCAGCGACCGCGAACTGAGCAGAAGCCGAAGACACAGGGCCGAGTGTTCGCTATGACCCATGAGGAGGCCCGTAAATCTCCTGAGTTGATACAAGGTAAAATATCTATTAATGGCTATCTGTTGCAAGCATTGTTCGACTCGGGTGCAAGTCACTCCTTCATTGCTTATGATTGTGTGAAGCGCCTGGGAATGCATGTACATAAGTTACCATTTGAATTAGTAGTGTCAACCCCAATGGGTGTTAAGGCCTTAACCACAGAAGCTTGTTTGAGTTGTGTCATAACTGTGGAAGGGCACCAATCTACTGTAGATTTGATCTGTCTGCCGCTTTACCAATTGGAAGTCATTCTGGGTTTTGATTGGTTAACGGCAAATAATGTGTTATTAGATTGTGGGAACAAGAGGATAGTATATCCTGTTTCTCAAAAGGCAGAAGTTGTGGATTCTAGTATGAATTTTCTTGCTGCAGCTAAAGCTGAACGATATCTTGAAAAAGGTTGCCAGGGGTATATGGTATTTTTCTCTGTACAAAAGGAAGCTAGTGAAACTTTGAGTGATATACCCGTGGTAAATGAATTCCCTGAGGTATTTCCAGATGATCTTAGTGGATTGCCTCCTGAGAGGGAAGTTCAGTTCCCAATTGACATTGTACCTGGAGCTGGTTCTATATCTAAGGCCCCATACCGCATGGCCCCAAACGAAATGGCGGAGTTAAAGAAACAAATAGAAGATTTGCTTGAGAAAGGGTTTATTAGACCTAGTGTGTCGCCTTGGGGAGCTCCAGTGTTGTTTGTAAAGAAGAAAGATGGAAGCCTTCGGTTGTGTATCGATTATAGAGAATTGAACAAGGTTACTATTAAGAATAAGTACCCTCTTCCCCGAATCGATGACCTTTTAGATCAACTCTCTAGTTCATGTGTATTTTCAAAAATTGATCTAAGGTCAGGGTATCATCAGCTGCGAGTGAAAGCAGAAGATGTTCCAAAGACTGCTTTCAGGACCCGATATGGTCATTATGAGTTTCTAGTGATGCCATTTGGGCTAACCAATGCGCCTGCGGTTTTCATGGATTACATGAACCGTATCTTTCGGCAGTATCTGGATCAGTTTGTTGTTGTGTTTATCGATGATATTTTGATATATTCCAAGAGTAAGGAAGAGCATGAGCATCATTTGAGAATCGTATTGAATATATTGTGTGAGAAGCAACTATACGCTAAATTGAGCAAGTGTGAGTTCTGGCTATCAGAAGTGAAATTCTTAGGCCATGTTATCTCGCAAGAAGGGGTCTCTGTGGATCCCAGCAAAGTGGAAGCAGTACTGAACTGGAAAAGGCCAGAATCTGTGGCGGAAGTACGCAGTTTTCTGGGTCTTGCTGGTTACTATCGAAGATTTATCCAAAATTTCTCCCGTATTGCGTTGCCAATGACCAAGCTCACGAGAAAGGATCAGCTGTTTGTGTGGGATGAGAAATGTGAAAACTGTTTTGTGGAGCTGAAGGAGAGGTTGACGACGGCACCTGTGTTGATTTTACCCGATCCCAGTTTAACATACGTTGTATATTCTGATGCCAGTGGGCAGGGATTAGGGTGTGTCCTTATGCAGCAGGGACGTGTGGTGGCCTACGCCTCTCGACAGCTCAGACCTCATGAATTGAACTATCCCACTCATGATCTGGAGCTTGCGGCCATTGTATTTGCTTTGAAGATTTGGCGTCACTACCTGTATGGTGTGACTGTGGAATTGTACTGCGACCACAAGAGTCTTAAATATCTGTATGATAAAAAAGAACTGAATATGAGACAGCGCCGTTGGATGGAATTGCTTAAGGACTACGACCTAGAAATAAAATATCATCCGGGTAAAGCAAATGTAGTCGCTGATGCTCTTAGTCGAAAGACCGTGCTCGTTGCAGCTATGATGATACAAGAATGGAAATTGATTGAAAATTTTCGTGATTTGAATTTGACAAACCAAATCATCTGTGCCAACTACACTGTTTCCCAAGAGGAAAGTGATCTAAGAAATGAGATTGAAGAAGCTCAGGGGCAAGATGGCTGGATACAACGCAATCTGGCTCGAATTGAACGGGGAGAAGTTCTGGGTTATGATATATCACCTCGTGGATTGGTTCGCTATCAGAAAAGAGTCTGTGTTCCACTTCAGGCGGAGTTGAGGCAGAAGATTCTTGATGAGGCACACAAGAGTCGATATACTCTTCATCCTGGTATGACCAAAATGTACCATAATCTGAAATCTGTGTATTGGTGGCCGGGTTTGAAGAGTGATGTGACCAAATATGTAGCAAGATGTCTCACTTGCCAGAAGGTAAAGATCGAGCACCAGAGACCGCCTGGTTTACTTCAGAGTCCTGAAATTCCTGAATGGAAATGGGAAAGTGTGACCATGGATTTGGTTATGGGATTGCCCAAGATCAGGAACTATGATGCGATCTGGGTAATTGTGGATCGGCTAACAAAGACAGCCCACTTCATACCAATCAATGCTGGTTATTCTCCTGACAAACTAGCAGAGATTTATGTTAGTGAGATAGTGAAACTCCATGGCGTTCCGAAAAACATCATTTCCGACCGAGATCCCCGGTTCACTTCAAGATTCTGGAGAGCATTGCATGAAGCCTTAGGTACTCAACTGAGATTCAGCACGGCTTATCATCCTCAAACGGATGGACAATCTGAGAGAACAATTCAGACACTAGAAGATATGTTGCGAGCTTGTGTTCTTGACTTTAAAGGAAGTTGGGATCGTTTCCTTCCACTTGCTGAGTTCGCCTACAACAATAGCTATCATGCGAGCATCCAAATGGCTCCGTATGAAGCATTGTATGGAAGACGGTGTCAATCACCTTTGTGCTGGAATGAGTTATCCGAAAGGAAGCTTTATGGGCCAGATTTGGTTGATCAAACCTCAGCACAGATTCAGATTATTCGTAATAGGTTGCTTGCAGCGCATAGTCGACAGAAAAGCTACGCTGACAAGAGAAGACGGCCTCTAGAGTTTGAAGTTGGTGACCATGTGTTTCTGAGAGTATCTCCTGTCACCGGCATTGGGCGAGCGATCAAGAGAAAGAAGCTGAGCCCGAGATATATAGGACCTTTTGAAATCCTTGAGAGGATTGGACCTGTTGCTTACCGAGTAGCACTACCTCCGAGTTTGAGCAGGCTCCATGATGTATTTCACGTTTCTCAACTGAAGAAGTACCAACCGGATCCGTCTCACATCATTGAATATGAGGATGTTGAGTTACAAAATAATTTCACATATGCGGTGGAACCAGAGCAAGTTATTGATCGAGAAGAGCGACGGCTCAGACACCGAAGCATTCCATATGTGAAGGTGATCTGGAAGGGAATGACTCAAAGAGAGGCAACTTGGGAAGCGGAGGAAGATATGCGAAGACGATATCCGGAGTTTATGGCTCAAGTTATGTAACAATTTCGAGGACGAAATTTAATTTTCGGGGGGAGAATTGTAATATCCTGAAATGTAACCAAGGATTTATAACTTCAAAGTGATGTAATTAATCTTAATTGAGCACTTTTGAAGTATATATTGTGCATTGTGATAATCAGGGTTAAAACGGTAAATTTACCGACTGACTGGTTAGTTACCGATGAGAACACTCCTTAGTAATCAAGATCAATGGTTGAGATTGATTTGTGAAAGAGATCAAAGGGTGGAATCAAGTGTATATGTGTGTTTGTGAATTCATGGGTGATGGATTAAGATCTTGACAAGTGTCACCATAAGAACCATTGATTGGGTCAAATTGTCAAAAGTCATTTTTCTCTTCTCTCCACTTCTAAGTGTCGGCAAAGAGTGTATTAGGAGCCCAAAAATCTGATGCTTCTTCATTATTTTATTTCCCTCTCTTCTCTTCCATGGACGTCCAAGTTGAGCAAGAAAGAGGAAGAAGAAAACCTAAGGTTAGTGCCCTAAATGACCATGAATGCCAAATTCATCTTCACTAATATTATTCATGAGGTTGAGGTCTATATTCCTATGGTTTCAGAATTTTGATTGGTGAAGTTTGAGAACTTGTGGAAATTGGGAAGTTGGAGAGTTGAAGAATTGGTTTTAGGAAGAAGAAGAGGTAAGAATTAGAAGCATTTTGGTATAGTTGTTGTAATCATTGGTTGAGTATTGGGAATTTATGAATTTTCCCTGATTTTGTGCAATTTTTGAATGGTATGAATTGGCTTATGTGTTGTGTAGAATTTGGTCTTTTGTTGAACATTTTGGCCATTGGAATTGATTTGGGAATCATTTGGGATCAAATGTAAAAATCTGGAAAATCTGTCCAGTGTAAGTCTGTTCTGGACAGTCAGATGGCGTGGACGTTTTGACTGGGCAAATGATGTTGGAAAATTATGAAACTTTCCAGTCTTAAAGTTCACATCTCAAGCTTCAAAATGGACATAAATTTTGTGTCATTTCGCTTTGTGAGCTGGGAGTTTGAACTGACCAAAGTTTGGCATCCAAACTGGACCCTATTTTGGCAAGTCTGTTCTGGACAGTCAGATGGCGTGGACGTTTTGACTGGGCAAATGATGTTCGAAAATTATGAAACTTTCCAGTCTTAAAGTTCACATCTCAAGCTTCAAAATGGACATAAAGTTTGTGTCATTTCGCTTTGTGAGCTGGGAGTTTGAACTGACCAAAGTTTGGTATCCAAACTGGACCCTGTTTTGGCACAACGTTAAGTGTTTGGTAAATCTGGACTTTTGTGGTGATTTCTAGTAATGGCCAATATTTGTCCTAGAAAGGGGATTTAAATAGCTTTCATTTGGCTTTAAAATCACCTTATTTCGATTTTTCCTGAATTAATTATGATTTTTGGAAGTTCAGCCAAGAAACTGTATTTTCTGGGCCGCGGCCAACCCCCAAAAATCAGTGTTTTGCATTTGTTTTTAAAGGTGGTTTTTGGTATAGCTTTTCCCAACCCTTTAGGTATATGTTTAGGCCTTTAATAGCCACCTAAAGAGTCTAAATAATAACCAACTTAAGTACTATTAAGAACTGGGAAAAGAGATTGAGTTATTGTCCCTAATTTGGTTTATAGGATTCGACATTTGCCGTCCTCGTGAGCCAACTGTGCCGAAGGACGTCAGGAAGGAACGAGGTAGTGACTTTTCTTTTGTACCATATATGATGCATTGTATGTGTGTTATATCGTTGATTTGTAATGAATTTGTATGCTGCGACATCTGTGGATTTGTGTTAGCACTGTCATTCCAACAGTCCCTGAGTAGCTAACAACGGTTCGGGTTAGGGCGGTGTGCCTTCCCGGCGGAGAAAGGGGATGAGGATGAGGTGTGATATATGTGATTATGTGAGCCGAAAGGCTATTTGTGGAGGCCGACGGGCCATTTGTGAAAGCCGAATAGCTGTATGGGCTATAAGGCTATATGTATGCACTGCCACGCCAATAGTCCCTGAGTAGCTAACAACGGTTCGGGTTAGGCGGTGTGCCTTCCCGGCGGAGAAAGGGGATGAGGGTGGAGTGTGATTTGTGCTGCTGCTGCTGTATGATGATTTGCTTACATGCTATGTGCTTATGTGTGGTATAAATGTTTTGTTACTACTGGGATTCTCTTGAATCTCATTCTTTCCTTTAACTAACCTTTCAGACAGGGCAAGTGGCTCTAAGGAGAAGCGTACGACCCGGAGTGGCTAGAACCCTGTAGGGACATTTATTTTTGGATGTGTTGGTTAAACTTGTTGGACAAGGAAATCTATAAAGTATGTTTGGGTTGTAATTGGTAGTTGAATATAGTTGTGTAATCCCCTATATGGGAATTTTAGACCTTCTAGTGAATGATTGGAACCCGGGGGTTGTCGGGATTGCTATTAGATATTCTGATATGAATGAATGTAAATTAACTGTACAGGTGATTATATTCGATAATTGAACTATTCGACGGTCTCTAAATCAATTTAATTAAGTAATATCGAATTATAATTACGTGTTTAAAGGCAGGAGGTTACAGACAGGGTTTCTGTAAATTATTTTTGGGTTGTAAATATTAGTTGGATACAGTTGTGTAATCCCTTAAATGGGAATTATAACCCTTTAGTGAATGAATGGAACCCGGGGGTTGTCGGGATTTTTGTATATACTCTGATATGTATGAATGTGAATTAACTGTACAGGTGATTATATTCGAATATTCGGAATTGAGACCAGGATGGGGAAAAGTTTTGAAGGATTTTGTGAAAAACCCTAGGGTAAAGTAGGAAGTTGAAAAGAGTTTAAATTATCCAACGGTCTCTAAACCATCTTAATTATGTGTTATCGAATTATAATTACGTGTTTAAAGGTACGGGGTTATCGAATTATAATTACGTGTTTAAAGGCAGGGGTTACACAGTGACTGTCGCATGAGTTGTTTTCATTTATGAGCCCTAGCCGATTGGGCTGCCTTTGTGCAGTCACGACTCGATAAAGCATCCAAGGTGACGTTAAATTGCTTTTGTGAAGTTATGTTTTTGTAAAAAGATATATTATTGCTCTGATAAAATGTTCCTTAAATTGCTTTTGTGAAGCTATGTTTCTTTAGAAAACCCATTATTGCTCTAATTGAAGGTTCCTTCATTTGCTTTTATGAAGTTATGTTTTTTTAGAAACCCTAATATTACTCTGATTGAAGGTTCATTTCCTGTTATAGAAAGTTGTAAACCTGTTACTTCGATTCACAGTTCCTACTCTATTGATCTTTTTTGAAGTCACTTCAAGAGATATGGTTTCCTAAGCAAATATCTCCTTTCTTGGAAGAATCCATATCTCTGAAAGTTACTTCAAAAAGATCAATAGGGATGTGATGAATAACTAGTTTAATTGTACTAAAACGTGATAAAGCATTCAAGGTGACATTAAATTGCTTTTGTGAAGTTATGTTTTTTTGGAAAACTATTATTGCTCTGATTGAAAGTTTCTCTCCTCTTTTTGTACTGAGCATATTGCACCAAGTCAAGAGCTCTGAGATTCAACATTGTGATCAGTCTTTGACTCTCCAATATGAGAGTTTCTAAACCACTTGGTCTCACTCCATCTAATAGAGTAGTACTTCCCACATTAAGTAGCCATCCCATGTGTGAGGGATCAAGATTTTCTAGGCTTTATGGCTTGCATCAATCACACTCTTGACTTATATATCTCATAATGTAATTGTCCATCACCTATACCTTGTGTCTTATCAACAATTAAGCCAGGAAAGCAACTGGTTGTGAAAAAAATACGAATATGTATATAGGAAAGGCAGCAAGGGGTAGCCAAACCCTTGAGCAACTTAAGGGTTTGCTTATCTTGCTTTCCTCAAGGATTTGTATACCCCGTGTGTAACACCATTATCTTATTTCCACATTTTTCAGAGTTTTTTATTGCAGTTCGGTAGGCACGCAAGAAGAGAAAAAATATACTGATTAAAAGTTGCTCGACTACAGAGATTTCCAATAGAGATTGTATATAATAATTATAAATAATGTAGCTGTATAAGACTACTAGAGTGTCTAAACCCGTTACGATGAAACACATACATCTTCCCATCTTCATTCCACCATTGTATTCTCTCGTGCAGTTCTCTTCTCTATTCTTGGCACACCTTCTATTTTCACCTGTCTAAATGGTTGGTTGGGGAGGATGAGATTCAAGAGAATCTCAGTAGTAAATGGTTACCGTAATGCATGCAAGATATATGCTATGTGCATTACATGTTAGCTTTAACTAAATGCATGCCCCATAATGAATTTCTATATGCTCAATGCTTCACATACTATACTCATGGCCATAACATAAACAGAAATAGAGCTTTATTATTCAAATATGCCCTACACAGTCAAGTAAAACAATCACATACATCACTACACAAGCAGAAATATCAAATACATGTAAAAAAGACAAGTGTACTACCTCTTATCTTGGGTCCTCCTCTTGTACATTTTTTCCAATTATTGAGGATGCTTCTTTTTAACTTCTCGTGGCCCTAAATAACACTATAAAAAAATGAAATTTCTGACGGAATTTGCTACAGAAATTTCCTTCAGAAATATTTCTGATGGAATTTTTCCCGTGGCAAATTCCATTTTTTGCCATGGAATTGCCGACAGAAAAATTCCAACGGAATTTCCTACGGTTTCCATCGGAAATTTCCGATGGAATTGAATTTTGTGGGAAATTCCCTCGCAATTTCTGACAGAATTCAATTCCGTTGAAAATTTTATGGCAAACTTTAAAAATTATTATTATTTAATTAAATTTAATTTTTAAAAATTTAATTTTTAAAAAATTATTATTTATTAATAAATATTTTTAAATTCATTTTAAATTATTTTTTTTCTAATTTCTAAAATATTTTTAATTTTCCATCATAGGCAATGTTTTAAAAGCCGGACCGGACATCGAGCCGGAAAGATCAGCGGGTCAAGGTTCAACCGGTTTAAACGGTCGGGCTGTTTGGTCGGACCGGTGATATAATAAATAAATTTAAAAATATCATAATTATATATATATATATATATTTATAATTATATATTACAAAAATATGATTAGTCTTATATACTCAATGACAAATGGTGCATGCCTACTTTCCCTAGTACTCTTATAAGACTTTTGTTCTTTTTTCTCCTCAGAGTCTCAGACGCTGACAAAATAAAATGCTGGAAAGAATAATAAAAAAATTGCTTGTTCTAAAATTATAATTTGGTTAATTGGTAGTTTAACTAGCAAAGTAGCAATTTTTCATTAAAATTTAAACAAACGGGTAGCCTAGAAAAAGAAATATTCAAGTGTCTTTTACGAGTTAACAGATCAAATTAACAACTAGTATTAAAATTGAAGCCTTACATAACATAATATGAACAATCAACCTAACAAAATGCATTGGATCACAATGACTTCATGGCTTGTCAATTGGTGGTTCTTGATTGATTCAAGCATGAGTTTCTTGATAAGCATTTGGACCATAAATATCATCATCTGCCTGAGGAAAAGATCCAAAATCAAGACCACCAACTCCAGTTCCAGAGCTTCCAATTCCATCCATAGTTTGATGATGAACCTCATTGCCTTGCTCTTGAAAAATATCTTTATAAAAGAATGTGCAACAAACCAAATTATTAAAATTAGTAACATATGCTTTAAAAAATAAATTAACATGTCTAAAATTTAGAATATCCAACCTTCATCATTGATAGTAGCTTTTGGTATTGGTAGGGTGGCATCATTATAAATGATATCTTCTTCTATTTCTTCAGCAGAAAGTGTTGATAGTGGAGTAGAATCAACTTCTTCCTGTTAGACCTCATGTTTTGATGATAACAAAAGAATGGTTTGAAAATAGAAATAATTAATAATCAAGATTGAAAAGAGTAATGACAGGAACAAGTCTTACTTGAGGTAAGCATGGAAGTAGTGAAGATTGGCCAAGAGAAAATTGCTGAGGAACTAGATCAGAAGTACAGTTTCTAAGGCATTACTCGAGGCGCTACTCGAGTAATGAGACAAAACTTGAAGAAACCAAGGAAAACTTCCAGTAACCTGCCACCATTACTCGAGGCGATACTCGAGTAACCAGGTAAAATTTTGAGGTTGCTCTCGGCCTGCTAATGTTCCTCGAGGAGGTACTCAAGTAACCAAGTGAAAACTTCCAGTTGCCTTCAAGTTTTCCCAATGATACTTGAGGAGCTACTCGAGTACCAGTTTTTGTGAAAATGTAGACCTCTCGGCATTTTATACTACTGCGAATTTTACTCGAGGAGCTACTCGAGTAACCCTGTGAAAACTTCCAGTTGCCTTCAAGTTTCCCCTTGATACTCGAGGAGCTACTCGAGTAACTCTGTATCTAAAAATGTGTAACTCTCGGCACTTTGTACCACTGCCAATGTTACTCGAGGAGCTACTCGAGTAACATACTAAAGTAAGTGAAAACTTGAGGTTGGTACCCGATTAACCTGATCTCTCTTTGTTTCATCTTCCTCGAGTACTTACTCTAGTATACAAGTTTTTCATGGTTTATTTTAAGTAGATTCCTCGAGTAAGTACCCCAGTATGCACAAATATTTTCAAAGTAAACTTCAAGTCATTACCAGAGTAAATCATGCTCAAAAGTCTTAGTTACTCGAGGAGCTACCCGAGTAACCTATGCAAAAATGAATGCATTACTCGAGTCCCTACTCAAGTAACAAGGTAATTGCTCTCGGCCTTGAAATCCTGCCAACATTACTGGAGTAGAGCATCGAGTAATCAAAAGTTTTTTAAAGGATTACTCGAGGTGTTACCCCAGTAATCTATGAAGTTGCAAAAGCATTACTAGAGTAGCTACCCGAGTAAATAACTATTCCCAAAGGTCTGAAATTTAATTTACTCCATGCACTACCCGAGTAATCTTGTTTCTCTTTATTGACTTTCAATTAAACAAAGATTTCTCGATGTTACTCGAGGAGCTACTCGAGTAAACTTCAAGGGTTACTCGAGGAGCTACTCGAGTAAGCATACCCAGAATTTTAGAAATCATTCAAACTTTCATTATATTGTTTCCTATATGATTAACCTTTCATTGCATTAGTATTCTTAGTCTATTTACAGATAAACAATGAAGAAATCATATCAAGAGATGGAAGTCAAAAGAAATGTTCAAATGCCAACCACTGCCAACGGATATTTTTTAAAAACTTGAAAAGTCAATAGTGGTTGCGCACTCACCAACGGACGAAAGGAAGTGTTCCAACGGTCATCAACAACATACCTATATATATGGGAACCTTCAAACAGAGAAACAACAACCAAGCACACATACAAACGTATCATTAAGTTCATTGCTCTATTTTCACGTTGAAATTGTATTTCTATGCTTCAGTGATTATCATTTACTCTGTAAGAGAGATATTTCATTCAAACTCAATATTTGTTATTGAGATAACTTAAGGTTGTGGAACCTTGAGTTGGGATTGGATTACAACCTGTAAGGGGGAGCGAGTGTCCAGGTGTAAGGAACTTGCTTGTACTGAGGTGCCAAGAACCCACTGAATCTTGGAAGCTATAGTGAAATTCTCAGAGAAGCTCTGAGGACTGGACGTAGGTCAAAGTGGCTGTGACTGAACCAGTATAACTCCCGGTGTACACTTCGGTGATATTACTCCTTACTCTTTACTGTTTTAATTCTTTCGTCAAAGTTTTATATTTTCAAAAGAAATTCTAGTATCACCCAATTCACCCCCCCTCTTGGGTGAAACGCTTGATCTAACATTTGGTATTAGAGAGTAGGTCTTCTTGTTAAGGTATAACAACCTAAGAAGGATCCAATGGCAAGCATGGGTGAAGGAATTCTTCCCGACGGAGCATCCATCACTAGACCTCCCGGTTTCAATAGAGAACACTTTTCTTTCTGGAAAGCTAAATTCAGAGTGTTCGTGATGGCTACTGAATATGGGCTATGGGATGTAATCGAGAGTGGAAACTTTCAACCTACAAAGACTGTAGATTCTCAGAAAATTCCAAAGACGCCAGCGGAATATGATGAGAATGACAAGAAACTTATCACTCTCAATAGCAAGGCAATTCTGATGTTACAAAGCTCCTTGAGTCAAAATGAATACTTCAGAATTTGCACACTTCCAACAGCAAAGGAAATGTGGGAAGCTCTGGAAATAGCTCATGAAGGAACTTCGGGAATAAAGGAGAATCGAATCAACACCTTGATCACAGAATTCGATCTACTTCGAATGAAATCAGGTGAGTCAATTTCTGAATTCGAACTTAGATATACTCATCTTGTTAATCAACTTGCAGCACTTGGTAAAGTCTATGATCAAAATATCCAAGTACGAAAGATTTTGAATATTCTTTCTAAAGAGTGGGAGGCTAAAGTCACTGCGATAGAAGAGGCAAAAGGAGAATCAATGAGATCAGTTGCTTCTCTATTTGGAAGTCTTTCTGAATATGAAAGCAAATTAAAGTTCAAACGGGAACTAGATGACATTAGTGACAAAAGAAAGAAAGGTCTAGCACTAAAAGTGAAAGAAGAAAATCAAGATGAAGATGAGGAGTTTGATGATGATGAAATGGGCTTAATCATAAAACGATTCAGAAAGTTCTACAAGAAAGGTCAAGGCTTCAAACACTTTCAAAAAGGAGGGACTAGCAGCAAAGACCATATCATTTGCTACGAATGTGGAAAACCAGGACATATCAAATCAGAATGTCCAAAGCTCAATCAAAAGAGCAAAGAAAAGAGAAAAGGCAAATTTTTTAACAAAAAGAAGGCCTTTGTATCTGCTATATGGGGAGATAGTTCCTCTGACGAAGAAAGTGATGAAGAAGAAGTAGCCAATATATGTCTTGTTGCTCAAGAAGAGACAGAAGAAGAGGTAAATGATTCTGAACCTACCTATGATGAATTACTCTCTGAATATAATGCTTTACATTCTGAATTCATCAAAGTAGTTAAAGAATTAATTGTTTTCAAAAAGAAAAACAAAGCTCTTGAAATTAAACTTAAAGAAAGTTTAGAAAAGAATTGTGAAAATTGTTCTTGGTTGAAAAAGAAAAACATTGATCTCACAAAAACTCTTGAAAAATTTACCAAAGGAAGTGAGATGTTAAGTGTGATTTTAAAAGAACAACGATTTGTAAATGACCGATCTGGTATTGGATATGATCCAAAAACAGATAAAAGGAAAGGTAAAAAGAAAGTAGGAAGAAAGCCATATTTAAATTATTTCCAGCATTCTGTGCATATATCAAATCCTTTTGCATTTTGTAATTACTGTAACAGAAAAGGTCATTATACCTCTTCATGTATTCATAAAAAGAAAAGAACAATAGGAACCTACAAATGGGTACCTAAAGGCACATATATTCAGAAAATCATTTATACTAACCCAAAAGGACCCAAAAAGAAGTGGGTACCTAAGACTTAGTCATTTGATTGCAGGTATGTCTTAAAGCATCCAAAAATAACAAGTGGTTCATAGACAGTGGATGCTCTAGACATATGACCGGTGATTTCGAAAGTTTTACCACATTGCAACCTAAGGAAGGAGGAAAGGTAAAATTTGGTGGAAATCAATCCGAAAAAATAGCAGGAATTGGTGAAATCAAAAATGACAAAGGCATACAAATCAAAGATGTATATTACGTTGAAGGCTTGTGTCATAATTTGCTGAGCGTAAGTCAAAGTGCAGATAAAGACAACTGGATAATATTTGATTCAGAGGAATGTCTAATTATCAACAAGAGTGATTTACAGCTTGATAAGAAGAATATCAAGGCTAAGCTCAGAGCAAAAAGGGAAGGTAATTGCTATACCTTAGATATTAGTAGAAATGAATATGAAAACTGTTTTCTGAGTAATACCGATGAAAGTTGGCTATGGCATAAAAGATTGGCTCATGTCAATATGAATCAACTAGGGAAATTACTCAAAAAGGATTTAGTGCTTGGATTACCCAAAGTTAATTTCAACAATGACTTGATTTGTGATGCGTGTCAAAAGGGTAAACAAACTAAATCATCTTTCAAATTGAAAAATGAGATTTCAACAAATAGACCATTACAATTACTTCATATGGATTTAGTTGGACCAGCAAGAGTAAAGAGTCTTGGTGGCAACTTATATTCATTGGTCATTGTTGATGATTTCTCTAGATTTACATGGGTTATTTTTCTATCATCAAAAGATGAAACCTTTGAAGAATTTATTATTTTTGCCAAGAAAGTGTAAAATGAGAAAGGTATGTCTATTGCAGGTATTAGGACTGATCATGGTGGAGAATTTGAAAATCAAGCCTTTGAAGAGTATTGTGATACTAATGGTATTGATCACAATTTCTCTGCTCCAAGGACGCCCCAACAAAATGGAGTTGTGGAACGTAAGAATAGAGTGCTTACTGAAATGGCTAGAACAATGTTAAATGAAAAGAACATGTCTCAAGTCTTCTGGGCTGATGCTATGAGTACAGCATGTTATATTTCAAATAGAGCCTATATCAGAACGAAACTTGGGAAGACACCATACGATCTATTCAATGGAAGGAAGCCAAACATTGCTAATCTACACATCTTCGGTTGTAAGTGTTTCATTCATAATAATGGTAAAGATAACTTAGGAAAATTTGATTCTAAAACTGATGAAGGAATTTTCCTAGGATATTCTAACCGAAGTAAAGCATATAGAATTTTCAATAAAAGAACTTGTGTCGTTGAAGAATCAATTCATGTTGTATTTGATGAATTTGAATCCTCTGACAAAACCATTGATGAAGAACAGGAAGTTGTTTTAGATCAAGAAAATGGTCAATCTATTTCTAAGTCTCTTATTCCAGAGGTTGATGAAACTAAGGAAGAAGAGCAATCTCTAGGTCAACCTAAAGCCTGGAAATACAATAGAAGTCATCCCTTAGATCAAGTCATAGGAGATGTGAATGAAGGAATCAAAACCAGAAATAGAGTTTTCAATGAAGTAAGTTTTTCTGCATTCATTTCTGAGATTGAACCTTCTAACATTGATGAAGCCCTATCAGACAATGATTGGGTCATAGCAATGCAAGAAGAACTTAATCAATTTGAAAGAAATCAAGTTTGGGATTTGGTGCCCCGACCCAAAGATCATACGATCATTGGTACTAAATGGGTATTCAAAAACAAACTTGACGAATCTGCAATTATTGTCAGAAACAAGGCAAGATTGGTGGCCAAAGGCTATAATCAGGAAGAAGGAATTGATTATGAGGAAACGTATGCTCCAGTGGCTAGATTGGAAGCTATACGTGTACTCCTAGCCTTTGCATGCATCAAAGGATTCAAACTCTATCAAATGGATGTTAAGAGTGCTTTTCTAAATGGTTACATCATGGAAGAAGTGTATGTAGAACAACCTCCTGGTTTTGAAGATGTCACTAAACCAGACCATGTTTTCAAACTTAAAAAGGCTTTATATGGTTTAAAACAAGCTCCTAGAGCCTGGTATGAAAGGCTTAGTAAGTTTCTCATCGATCAAGGTTTTGTACGGGGAAAAGTTGATACAACATTATTTATAAATCGAAAGCATGATGATATTTTAATTGTTCAAATATATGTTGATGATATTGTTTTTGGTGCTACTAATGAATCTCTGTGTAAAGAATTTTCTGAGATAATGCAGGGAGAGTTTGAGATGTCAATAATAGGAGAATTGAATTTCTTTCTTGGTTTGCAAATCAAACAAAGAAAGAATGGAATCTTCATATCTCAAACAAAGTATTTAAAAGAGCTATTGAAGAAGTATGGAATGGATGAAGCAAATGGCTCAGACACGCCTATGAGCTCAACAACGTTGCTTGATGCTGATGTCAAAGGGAAAGACTACAATATCACAAAATATAGAGGAATGATTGGATCATTACTCTATCTCACGGCAAGCAGACCAGACATCCAATTTAGTGTTGGCATATGTGCAAGATATCAATCGGCGCCAAAGGAATCACATGCTGAAACGGTCAAACAAATCTTTAGATACCTTGCTGACACACCAGAATTGGGTCTGTGGTATCCCAAAGGAAGAAGTGAATATTTAATTGCTTATTCAGATTCTGATCATGGAGGATACAAGACAGACAGAAAGAGCACCAGTGGACAAGGACAATTTCTTGGAGGATCTCTTGTCTCGTGGTTCAGCAAGAAACAAAATACAGTGTCTCTTTCGTCAACAGAAGCCGAATATGTTGCAGTCTCAAGTTGTTGTGCACAAGTGATATGGCTAAAACAACAACTACAAGACCTTGGTATTTATCTCAAAGAAATACCAATCTATTGTGACAATACTAGTACGATAAGCTTGGCAAAGAATCCAGTTCAACACTCTAGAACCAAGCATATCGATGTCAGACATCACTTCGTCAGAGATCATGTCCAAAAGAAAGATGTAAAAGTAATATTTATTCCTACTCATCTTCAATTAGCAGATATCTTCACAAAACCCCTTGCAAAAGATCAATTTCTATACATTAGAAGAGAATTGGGAATGGTAAATCCCAATGAGTTATAAGTAATTTCAGCATTTCATAATATTAGATGAAGTCATTTAATAATGTTTTGATGATTACTAACTTAAGCATCGGAGGATATAGAAACTTGTTTTGCAGGAAGAAAGAAACTCTGTTTTGAGAAACAAAAACAGAGGTGATCAGAGGACATAGTTACTGGAGTAACAACTTGAAGTTATGGACAACAGAGAAGTATTACCCGAGGAGCAACTTGAGGTAAAGTAGCAGTTTACTCGAGTAATGGCCCCCAAAAATGGAAGTAACGGATCAAGTTACTTAATTTTCAAACATAACGGTCCAGTTTTCAAAGAAATGAAGAGTCAGAAGTTGTAAAGCTATTTACTCGAGGCAGGCCTCGAGTAAACTTGAAGCTTACTCGAGGAAGGCCTCAAGTAATGTCGGAGTTCAGATTCTCAAAGTGTTGAATAATGACTCAAATTTGACTCAAATGAACTATGAATGATCGAGGGAACATCCATGGATAATTACTATATTATTCATGCCAGGTACGCAATTTAAATGAATTATTTTTGAATTTTTCTGTATGATCACTCGAGGAAGGCCTCGAGTAATCTTGAAGGTTACTCGAGTAAGGCCTCGAGTAATGTCGGGTGTTAGGTCTTTATCTTGCGCAAACTCGGTCATTTCCACAAAATCTCCTCGAGTAAATCACTATACACCCTTTCAAAAACTTTTCCCAATCGATTCCTTGCCTCATTTCCGTCAAAACCCAACTGATTTCAAGTCCAAAAACTTCCTATTTTGTTCAAAATCCTTGTGCCCTAAACTCGCGACAGTGACCCTGTTTTTCTGAGATTCTTGATTTTCTGTGTTTCAAGATGGTTAGAACCAAGAATCTCAACTTCACAGATTCCTCTGATTCACAACAAAACCCTGATCTTCTTTCTCCTCCTCCAACAAAGAGAAGAAAGTTAATCCCAAGACCAAAAGCCAAAATTCCTCTTCAACCTCAATCAAAACCTAAAGCCAAAGGAGTGGTGATCAAAGAGCCTATTGTGACTAGGGCTCAGTCTAAAAAGAGCACATCTACTGGAAGAAGCAAAGGTGCCAAAACTCCCTCACCTTCTCACTCTGATTCCTCTACACCCTTTTTCACTCCTAAGCCTATCAAAAAGCCAAAATATGACAAAAATGTGGCTAAGGCAATGGCTGGGATCATTGACCAAATGGAGAAGGGTCAATCTTCCAAGAAGTCCAAGATTCCTGAAGCAGAGATCACTACCCCTCCAAAGGGATTCAAGTGGGCAAACTGGTGGAGTCTCCCAAGTACTTAACTCAATTCTCCAGAAGAAAAGTGTGTAAGACACACTATGTGGATCTCAGGCTACTTCAGGAGGTATTGAAGCACGATCTTAGTCCTTATCTAGATTCTTTTATGCCCTGGTTGTCCATTAGATTGCCTTTTTGCACAAAGGTAATCACTCATTTCTATTGCAACCTAGAGATCATAGATGAACCTAACCGAACCTCAGTAGAGGAAGAGATGACCACAACTGTGAGAGGTCAAAAGATTTTAATTTCACCATCCAGAATTAACCTGTGGTTAGGAATAGAGAATCCCCCAGATGATATATATTCTGAGCTTGAGCCAAACCAAATTTTCACTATCCTTAAGCCCGGTGAGTTAGTTGGCCCCCTCAATTTTAAACCGAGTGATATGTGTGATCATCACAGGGTCCTATGGTACATCTACTCTAGGTCCCTAGTGAATAAAGCCAACAACTGTACCCATTTCTCTGATAGGGACTATAGATGGTTTGCTTCACTTCTCTTGAAGGAGCAAAAGGATCTGGGAGAGTATATATTTTCAGAGATGAAAAGGTACAAGGTAGATGGAAAGGGTACTACTCCAATGCCATATCCCCAGATTGTGTCCCTAATCCTGAAAGAGAACAAAATATGGTATTTGGATAGCAAAGAGCCAATTGAGAGGTTGTCCCCGGTCGGAAGGAACCAAATTGGGAAACTGAACATCGACATCCCTCTCAAAGGCCCACTGGAGTCTGGGTCCAAGAAGAAACGAAAGGCCACTGAGGTAGAGACCAGTAGAATGGATGACACTCAGTCATCGGCTCCAGCTGCTACCACATCATCACCATCTTTCCTCAATGCCACTCTCCAGCACTTTATGGAGAATATGCTCAGAGGTTTTCATGTGGACATAGCCAACACAAATGCAGAACTCATAACCCACATGAATACAAAAATGGGAGAGTTGGTTGAAAGAATGGATCGAAGGCATGAGGAGTTGCTAGCAGAGCAACGTGCCCAGGGAGAGACATTGAGACTGATCCTGGCACGATTGGATTCCTTAGGTCCTGGACCTTCTACCGGTCCCTCCTCATCTGCACCACCACCACCTCCAGTAGACCCTCCTTCAGACATTCCTATTCCCGAGGCTGAACGATCTACCCCTCTAGTTTCTGATCCACTTGAGCCCCAAGGAAAAGATATTTTATTTTCAGTGGATGATCCTGATACCCACGAGACCACACATATTATCATCGATGATTCACCTCAAAAGCCACAGCCAGAAACCACTTCTAAACCTATTCCCTCTCCTACTCACACTGAGGAAATATCACCCTCTTCATCACCTGAAAAGCATACACCTGAGGTTGAGATTTCACCTGAGACTCAGACCACCCCGGAAGGAGAAACCTCTACTATGGCTGTCTTCCAACCTTCTCTTCCCGGTGATGACATCCATATCCCTCCACTTCATCTGCCTGATCCAGTACCCTCTAGCTCATTTGATTCTTTAGAATCAAATGATTCTATGGTCCTTCCAGCAACACCAATTTCCATGGCCAAGCCTCCTAGCCCTCCACTTGATTGATGAAGCCAAAAAGGGGGAGAAGAGCTTGAGAATGATTTTGTGGATGTGTCCTAGCTTAATTTGGGATATTTGGTTGTATATGGGCTCTAGGGTGCATTTTGTTTTCTTGAACTTATCTTGTAATTTGAAATTCTTAAAGTTTAATGCAAGTGTGTTTAAATTATGACTTCATTTAAGTTTTGAATTATGATATATGTTTGGACTAATGAAATTGTTGTGTATGCAAGGTGCATTCAAACTTAATAAGAAATAATTAATTAAGAATCCAATTTGAAAAACCATGTTCAAAATCACCAAGTTTTGTCATCATCAAAAAGGGGGAGAATGTTAGACCTCATGTTTTGATGATAACAAAAGAATGGTTTGAAAATAGAAATAATTAATAATCAAGATTGAAAAGAGTAATGACAGGAACAAGTCTTACTTGAGGTAAGCATGGAAGTAGTGAAGATTGGCCAAGAGAAAATTGCTGAGGAACTAGATCAGAAGTACAGTTTCTAAGGCATTACTCGAGGCGCTACTCGAGTAATGAGACAAAACTTGAAGAAACCAAGGAAAACTTCCAGTAACCTGCCACCATTACTCGAGGCGATACTCGAGTAACCAGGTAAAATTTTGAGGTTGCTCTCGGCCTGCTAATGTTACTCGAGGAGGTACTCGAGTAACCAAGTGAAAACTTCCAGTTGCCTTCAAGTTTTCCCAATGATACTCAAGGAGCTACTCGAGTACCAGTGTTTGTGAAAATGTGGACCTCTCGGCATTTTATACTACTGCGAATTTTACTCGAGGAGCTACTCGAGTAACCCTGTGAAAACTTCCAGTTGCCTTCAAGTTTCCCCATGATACTCGAGGAGCTACTCGAGTAACTCTGTATCTAAAAATGTGTAACTCTCGGCACTTTGTACCACTGCCAATATTACTCGAGGAGCTACTCAAGTAATATACTAAAGTAAGTGAAAACTTGAGGTTGGTACCCGATTAACCTGATCTCTCTTTGTTTCATCTTCCTCGAGTACTTACTCTAGTATACAAGTTTTTCATGGTTTATTTTAAGTGGATTCCTCGAGTAAGTACCCTAGTATGCACAAATATTTTCAAAGTAAACTTCAAGTCATTACCAGAGTAAATCATGCTCAAAAGTCTTAGTTACTCGAGGATCTACCCGCGTAACCTATGCAAAAATGAATGCATTACTCGAGTCCCTACTCGAGTAATAAGGTAATTACTCTCGGCCTTGAAATCCTGCCAACATTACTGGAGTAGAGCATCGAGTAATCAAAAGTTTTTTAAAGGATTACTCGAGGTGTTACCCCAGTAATCTATGAAGTTGCAAAAGCATTACTGGAGTAGCTACCCGAGTAAATAACTATTCCCAAAGGTCTGAAATTTAATTTACTCCATGCACTACCCGAGTAATCTTGTTTCTCTTCATTGACTTTCAATTAAACAAAGATTTCTCGATGTTACTCGAGGAGCTACTCGAGTAAACTTCAAGGGTTACTCGAGGAGCTACTCGAGTAAGCATACCCAGAATTTTAGAAATCATTCAAACTTTCATTATATTGTTTCCTATATGATTAACCTTTCATTGTATTAGTATTCTTAGTCTATTTACAGATAAACAATGAAGAAATCATATCAAGAGATGGAAGTCAAAAGAAACGTTCAAATGCCAACCACCGCCAACGGATATTTTTCAAAAACTTGAAAAGTCAATAGTGGCTGCGCACTCACCAACGGACGAAAGGAAGTGTTCCAACAGTCATCAACAACATACCTATATATATGGGAACCTTCAAACAGAGAAACAACAACCAAGCACACATACGAACGTATCATTAAGTTCATTGCTCTGTTTTCACATTGAAATTGTATTTCTATGCTTCAGTGATTATCATTTACTCTGTAAGAGAGATATTTCATTCAAACTCAATATTTGTTATTGAGATAACTTAAGGTTGTGGAACCTTGAGTTGGGATTGGATTACAACCTGTAAGGGGGAGCGAGTGTCCAGGTGTAAGGAACTTGCTTGTACTGAGGTGCCAAGAACCCACTGAATCTTGGAAGCTATAGTGAAATTCTCAGAGAAGCTCTGAGGACTGGACGTAGGTCAAAGTGGCTGTGACCGAACCAGTATAACTCCCGGTGTACACTTCGGTGATATTTCTCCTTACTCATTACTGTTTTAATTCTTTCATCAAAGTTTTATATTTTTGAAAGAAATTCTATTATCACCCAATTCACCCCCCTCTTGGGTGAAACGCTTGATCTAACACTTCCATTATCCAATATTCAATGTTATCAATGCTTTCATAATCAATGGGATCAAAAGCTTTTTTCTTGTCAACAACTCTAAAAAACACATGAACATAAAGTATTAGTATTATCATTAGAAGTCATTCAATTAATTTTTGAGAGATACAAATTTCAATAAAGTGTAATTGTAAAGTGTAAAGTGAAAAGTTTAGAAAATATACCTATTCCTCAAACGAAAGTTGTAATGAATAAAGACAAGATCATTCAGCCGTTGATGTTCCAATCTATTTCTTCTTTTAGAGTGTATTCTTTCAAAAACACTCCAATTCCTTTTGCAACCGGAAGAAGAAGCAGTTTGGCTCAACAATTGAATAGCCAATTTCTTAACATTAGGACAACTACCCCCAAAATACCGCCACCATTCATCTATCATATTAAATTGAACATAATCAAATTAAAAAACCAAACTAGAGGCTTATAAAGTTATAATATAAGAATTAAGAAGTAAGAAATATTACCAGGTCGTATCGATTTTGCTGATTCAAGAGCCAAAGGATTACTGAAGGAGCCACTTCTTTCTTGGTATAATGTGCCTTCTTACTAGAACTTGGTCTTATTAGTTGTCACTTTCCTACTTATGACAGACAGATATCCTTGCATTACCTCTGGCTTTTGAGAGAAGTTAGACTTATCATAAAGAAAAGCAGGATTTAAGATGTAAGCTGCTGGATGAAGATCTTGGCGAAGCTGAGAATCCCACCTATTCTTGATAATACTCGTGAATGGCTTGTAATTTTTTTATATGATTGAAAGTACGTTTGATAGCTTTTCTTGCCCTATACATCCCTTCATATATATATCCAAGTGAGGGCCTATCATCAGAATCTACAATTCTCAAAAGTCTTATAAGAGGTTTGACAATTTCAACAATACCCTGACAATCATTCCAAAATCCACCATCCAATACAACCGCAACTACATCCCTTGCTTTATGGTCTCTCGAGTATCTAGAGTCTATAAATGTCTTGCTAGTTACCAAGGCTTGTAAATCATGCTTGTGCTCAAGAGTACTTTTCAAGGCAATAAAAGTAGTAGCAAATCGTGTTGCTCCTGGTCTAATGATTTCCGTCCAATCTTCTCTTTTTCTCAGCCAAGCTAGCAAAAATCCATGATTGTAAATGAATTTTGAAATTAAAGATGCACGTCTGGATAAACATGTGACAATCTCCATTTTGCCAATGTCAGACAAAATCAGATTTAAGCAATGTGCAGCACATGGAGACCAATAAATATACGGATGTTTTTTAGTCAATAACTTCTCGGCAGCTTTATAATTAGCTGTATTATCAGTAACAAGGTGGACAACATTGTTCACACCAGCAAACACAACCATATCCATGAATAAGTTGCATAGCGTTTGGGCATCTTTAACAATGTCTGAGGCATCAATAGATTTGATGAAGACAATTCATTTAGGACAATAAACCAGAAAATTAATCAATTGCCTCTTTCGTTGGTCTTGCCAACCATCCGCCATTATTGTGCAACCAGTTTCTGCCTAAAAATTCCTACACTCATCAACTAACAACTGAACTTCCTTTTTCATATCTTGCAATAATTTTGTTCGGAAGGCATGATAAGATGGCGCTTTATAACCAGGGCCAATAGCGCAATATCATCAATCATAGGCTGGAAGTAAATTAAATTCACAGCATTTATGGGAATGCAACAATCATACAACCACCTAGCCACTGATATATCTGCTCTATGCACAGCTTCTTTACCTGCAAATGCCCTTCTTATTCTTGGTTGTGCACCTGGAGTTGTCCTTGGGGCAAAGAAGTTTGTAGTTGCAGGTGTTTTTCTTTTCAAACCTTCAGATGATCTTGAAGAAGGATTTTGAACACTTTGTTGAGATGGATTAGAAGTTTGGGTATGTGAAAGAGGAACTTCTTGCAAATTTGGAGCATCTCCTTCAAGTGTAGGGCCATATGGATTGTCCTCTTCAAATTGATCTTATTTCTTTCCCTTTTTCTCTTCAATCTCTGTCAAATTTTCTTCCAACCGAAAGCGAACATCCCCTGGAACCTTTTTACAACTTATGATGTCCCCTTTTCTCCCGGCAAGATGTTGTTTCATTCTATGTATTCCTCCTCCAGCAAATTCCTTTCCACAATACTACATCTCAAGAGAGGTTTGCCACTTGGGTTTTTGTTTGGCACTTGAACACAATGCTCCCATGTTGGATCGGCCTTTGATCTAACAGATTGGGTGGATAGAGCAACAGTAGATACTTGTTCTGCTTGGGATGACATTTTCTAGTTCCTCTACAATATAAAAATTAAAAACAAATGATGCTATAAGGAGAATATGAAAAAAACTGACATGAGAAACAGTCAAACAGATCTTTAATTCCTTATATGCATACTTGATAAGTTTGTTTCTCCTTGAATATATTATATATCTAAAAGCATTAATAATAATATAATATGCGCATGCCCACCACTGAAACTATTTACTTGAGTTACAGAAAATATTTGAGTTAGTTAATGTCAAACTGTCAAAGAAAATATTTACTCATAATCTCTAAACTTTCCTAATTTGGTTGTCATACTTTTATGGAATGAGAAAGCGAGTGATCTTTGGTAATTGCTAGTTTGCTATTGTCCTTTCATTGATTGTTGGTTACATTTTTTCTGGATGAAAATTTCAAATAACCTCATTAATTAATTAACATAATGAATTTTTTATAGTAGTTGGATACTTGGATCAAAAAAACAAAAACAAAACCAAAGGCTCTAACTGGGCCCTTGTAATCTAATCCCTTCATTCAAATAACCTCATTATTTAATTAACATAATGAATATTTTATAATTTATAGTTTAATACAGTTGGATTCAAAAAACCAAAAAACAAAGAGAAAAAGTTGGTTTGCTTTATTAAAATAGCTTATCTCAAAAATTGCAAAAGCCTATGCTTCGATTAGCTCATTAGCTGCAATAAACTAATAAAGACAATGTTGGCTTGCTTTATTAATTGTCCATGTCTAACTCCTTAAAGTTGACCCTTACACAGTTACTTACAAGTTACAACTTACACTTACTGACTTACAGAATACAGACAAACTTGACCCATAATGACATAGCTTCTTAAAATTTGATATAATAAAGCTTTCAGACAGAGAATTCAACACAAAGTGAAACCACTTTTAATTTCATAATAAACAGTGGCAGAGGCGCAGAGCACAACATATCAGATAAGTAGAAGCAGATATATAAGTTATATAGGTTGCCCTGCAGATTTGGCAATTCCGATTTCTTAATCAAACAAGCAGCCGAAGATATACAAATTACAACAACAATCAATCTATCATCTATGCAGCGAAAGGCACTGAATAATAAGCATTATAGTACCAATAAAAATGACCAAATCCAGTTAGAGCTATACAAGAAGCTCAGTTCACAGTTTCACACCGCCACAGGGGAATACAAACAAAGACTTATCACTATCAATTATCAGACCATCAGAGATTCAGAGCACAGGCCACACCGCCATATGGGAATTTTTTACAGAGTACCTCAGGGCAAAAAGCGATCAACTTTGGCTGAACGAGGAGACGCCGAGACGGACTGAACAAGAAGAGGAGCCATCCGCCGAGACCTGATTTGACGCCGAGACTTAGAAGAGAACGAACCGACTTGGACTCTTGGAGTTTGAAGGTGGACCATGGAGGGATCAACGACTCTGACTTAGCGACTCAGAGAGCACAGGCCACAGCACCACGCATGATAGATGACGACGGCGAAGACGGTGGAGGATGACGCCGCATACGGCGGAAGACAATGGCTACAGACGACAGCTGGGTTCGCTGTCAATGGCGGACGAAGTTTGGAGGTGCGACGGAACTCAGCCGAAGGGTTTCTTTTCTGGCGATTCGGGATTTCAGATTCGATTCGGGGGGGATTTTCCATTTTTGACCCTTTTATATAATTTTAAAAAAAAATTTAGCAAAATTTTTTTTTAAAGAGGCCTTTTCTGACCCGGACGGTTTTTGTAAAACCGCTCCGGGTTCCGGCCCAAAGGCGGCTGGCGGCCCAATAGCGATTTAACAGCGGTCTAAAGCGGTTCCAGAAAAAAAATGGCCTGATGGTCTAACCCGGGTCGTTGTGGGGACCAGGCGACGGTCCGACCGGTCAGACCGTCCGGCCTGGTCCGGTTCTGAAATCCTTAATTCATAGGTTTTGGTCCCTATAGAGGCAAAATGGTCATATAAAAAGTAAAATTTATTAGTTATTAATTAATATTAGAAAATAAAATATTAGTTAATAATTATTTATTAGTTATTAATTAATTTTAAAAAATTAAAATTAGAAAAAATATAGTCATATGAAATTTAATTAAGGTGTAAAATTTTTTAATTTAAAGTTAATTTATACTAAAATTTATAAGAATATATAAAATTATTTTATATTACTCTTACATTTATATATAAGAAACAAATATATATTTATAAATAATTGATTATGTACAATAAGATTATATATATAATTGTATAATAATAGAACGCTAAAGCAGTCAAGCCCATCTGGTAAGGCATCGTGCACGTTCGGACGAGGTTATGGTTTCGAACCAAAGGAGGGGCAAATTGAGTTGCATTTCTAGGAAAAAGGAGGTCGTAACACGTGACGGAGCGAGGTTGTGACATGTGGCGGACTGGCCGCCGTCGCTTACGATGATGATGTGGCGGCCATCGAAGTTATCATGTGGCTTTTTAAAGTTTAAAAAATAATTTTGCGATGGAATTCAAATTGTGAGGGAATTTCCGACGGATTAAATTCCGTCGGAAATTGCACTGGCATCAATTCTATTGGAAATTTATGATGGAATTAATTCCGTCCAAAATTTGTTTGTCACTATATTATTAGCGACAGAATCCATTCTGTCAAAAACTTCGTTGGAAATCCATTTTCGTCGGAAACTCTGAATTCTGTCGGAAAATCAACATTTTTTTGTAGTATAAATACCCATATTATTAGAGCCATGAAAATGAATGTCCAATATAGCTACATGGGCCTTTAGAACATGTCTCTTATATTTGGCTCAATACTTATGATAATTTAACACAATTACCATAAATTCATAGGTTAGCCCAATTTGCCAGTTTTGTTGACCAAACTTTGGAAATTCATAATTAATTCTAAAAAATACAAATGGCTTGGTTCTGGGTTATATAAAAAGCTGTTTAAGTCCTCTTTCAATAAAAAAATATTATAGAGTCCCAATTATAACCACACAATTCCAAAAAATTTGTCAAATCCAGTCTGCCATAGATTTCGTTCCAGATTCAAGCTCAAATTTTGAAAAATATTAACTTTCAATCCACTAATCCAAATGGCTTCTAATACCTATCAAATTAAACCCCATGATGTCTACTTTAATCATATAAAATTTCATAGCATTTGGACAAAGTTTGACTTATCAAAAACGCTTTGCAAGTTCTCTGCCTCCAGAAAATGAATTTAGGCAGATTTGAACACAATTTCTAAAATCATCATAAAACCTCTTTTAACCTCATAATTACCATCTCAATCATGATTAATTAAAATTTAGGTAGCACCTCCTCTTAGGGTTTGACATTCCCAAAATCACAAAATCAAGCTAAAACCAACCACAAATCAACCACAATAACCTTGAATCCAACAAAAAAACAAGGTTTTAAAGATTACCTTTGATTTCTCCTCTTTCTCTCTCTAAAACCATCCTCTCTCTCCTCCTTATTGCTCTTGATTTTGCTTGCTACATATGTGTTTCAAGAAGGAATAGAGGTTAGAGAGAGTTGTTCATGAATTAGGAGGCATAACCCATGAAATTACACAACCAACTTACTTTGGTTTCTTTTTGAACAACTTGAGCTCTCTCTTTGTTCTTGTTTTCTCCAAGCTCCCTCTCTCTCTTGTTCTCAAATGTTGGCTGAAAATATGGCCAAAGAAAGAGATAAGGAACCCTTTAAAATATCCTCTTGCACCTCTATGAAAATTTATTATTTAATTGTAATCACTATGTGATTTTTGACTTTCTTGCTTTATCTTTTAAATTTTCCCCTAATGAATTCTAAAAGGTTACCATTTGTTTTCAAACATTCACTTTCTCTTTCATTCTTTATGTTGGATGAAAATCATAGCCTTTTGGGAGATGATAATGATCCATTTAGATATCACAACTTCACCTCCTCAAATAATAATATTCATTTGCTAATTATCACATGTCAATTTTGACTTTTCTTCATCATTTTATACTTGGCCATAATTGCTCTGTTTTGGATTAATTTGGACCAAGTATTTTTTTCCCTTGCCTTTATTCATGTTGGACAAAAATTGCCCCTAATTATTGAAAAAAAATAACTTCTTGCTTTATGGTCAAATGACCATTTTGCCCTTAAATTGTTTTGTATTAAATTGGACCTTCTACTTTTTCTTTTGTTTGGGCCGAAATTCCCTTATATTGGGCCCAAAAATTGTGTTATTCTATTATCCCATTTTGGGCTCCAATAATAGGCTTTTATGAAGACACAAATTAAATTTTATGTCTTATTGTAGTCCAAAATTTATGTGATCACCAATTACACTATTTGACCATTTCAACTGTGCCAATATTCACTATTTTATTCCCTTTAATACCACAAAGGTGCAAAAGAATTTTGGTGACTGAAATTTGGAATGTTACACCGTACGCCCTTTCCAATACAGATATTCGTAGGTTTTCCCCCAATCCATTGATTTCCATGGTTAATTCCTGTGAAGAGACACAATTTATAGGTAAATAGGTACATTATCACTTACGTAGGTCAACATTTGCCATTGATTCTCCCCACAAAGCTTGGAATGTTCTGATATATCCCATATAACATAGAAACTCAATATCGGAGGTACTATTCTATTATATACAGTCTAGTTTGTTAATGCAAGTATTTCACTCAAGAGGGGGGGGGGGTGAATTGGGTGATCACAGAAAATTCATTTCATATATAAAAATTGACTAGAAATTTAAAGTAGTTAAGAGCTAGGAGAAATATCATCGAAGTGTATACTGGTTCGTCCACAATCACTTTGACCTACGTCCAGTCCTCAGAGCTTCTTTGAAAGTTTCACTATATCTTCCAAGATTTAGTGGGTTCTTGGCACCTCAGTATATAGCAAGTTCCTTCACTGGACACTCGCTCCCCCATAGACATTGTAATCAAATCCCCAACTAAGGGTTTCATAACCTTAAGTTATCTCAATAACAAATATTGAGTTTGTAATGAAAATCTCTCTCACAGAGCAAATATATAATCACTAAAGCACAGGAATGAATATAAGAAATACATAACACTAAGAATATGTTGATTGATGTATATTCGTTTGCTCTCAGATGTTGTTTTGTTCTCTGTTGAATGTTCCTATATTTATAGATGCATTGTGATAGCCATTGGAACCATTTCAACATATTTGTTAAAGTCGCGCATCTTCATCTAACCGTTCTTCGAATTTGAAAACTAGCCATTTGTGGTAGGTGGGCATTTCGGGCGTTACGGACTTTATGTTTGACTGTTCTCACAATGCATGATCTTTTCATTGTTTCTCTACATATATACTCAAAATACTAACACAATGAAAGATTAATCATATAGATAACAAATCTATAAGCAACAGATTAAAATCATGCTTTCTGAACTTTATTACTCGATTGGTCTAAATCCATCAATCGAGTGATCCATTGAAAAATTTGGCAGAGAGTTAAGTCAACGACTCTTGACCTGATCACTCGAGTGGTCACTCGAGTGATCCCTTCAAAATATTAGCAGAGACTTCACTGCCTCAATTCTTACCTGGTTACTCGAGTGATCCTTTATCATTACTCGAGTGATCCTTTGAGTGACACCATGAAAAACTTGGCAGAGAACTTCTGGAACTATTTCACATACATTACTTGAGTGGTGTAACCCCCTCATAGTAATTATATCCAGATTATGAAATTTAAGTGAAATAGAGACCAATAAGACAAAATCACAATTATAATCACTCATCTCCAAGAGATGGGGTGTCCAAACAAATGTTTAAAAAAACAGAAATTCGTTGGTCTCACATTCACATTCGAATACAATTACCTGTGCAGTTATATCGCATTATAAACATCAGAGTGCATAACTAAAATTCTGGCAACCCCAGGTTACTTGTATATATAGAATAGGTTTAAAGGTTTCCTAAAATGGGGATTACATAACCAAAATTTCTATATACATCTCATATACATACAGTAATCCCTAAAGCCAACTAGATAACCAACATCCAAAATGTAAAATGTCCCTAAAGCCCTAACCACTCCTGGTTGGCCGCTTTTCTTTCGAGCCACAAGCTCTGTCTGAAATGTTAGTCATTTGGAAAGAGTGAAATTCTAAAGAATCCCAGTAGTAACAAATCACTCATACAATATATAAACACAAGGCATGTAATGTATCATGTTCACCAACATCATCAGCAACATAATGATCTATAGCTTGCACCACAGACGACATTACTCATGGCTGTATCACAATGCACTATGCCCGCTTTCGCAGTAATTACAATGACAGCTTTCGCTGCAAACACTATGCCCACTTTTACGGTAATCACAATGATAGCTTTCGCTGCAAACACTATGCCCGCTTTCACGGTAATCACTATGCAGCAGTATCACAAAGCATAACATATCACAAGGCATAATGCTTCACAATGCACAAAGCTCCAGCACACAATGCATGATAGGTAACCACACAATACATTTACACAAAGTATAAGAGAGGAATCACACCTGAATCTTTCATGACATTTTTTGGCACAGTGGGCTCACGTGTCTGACAGATATCAAATCCTATACCAATTTAGGGACAATTGATTAATCTCTTTTCCCAATGCATATTTCCATAATACTCTAGGTTGGTTATCATTTAGGACGCTTTAGGTGACTATTAGCGACCTAAACATATGCCTAAAGGGTTGGAAGAACTACCCTTAAGACCCCTTTTTCGAAAGGCAAATCAGTGATTTTAGGCTGGCTCACTTGAGTGAAGATGACCTCACTCGAGTGATGAAAGACTGAGAACGGCTCTCACTCACAAGTGTTTGACAGTGAGCAGCTACTTCGGCCAGAAAGTGCTCACATCACTCGAGCAGAATGTTTTGCACTTGGGTGATGACTCTAATCCCACTTGAGTCCCCGAAAGTGCAACACAACGAGTGATAACTCGAGAGCACATGCAACATCAGAGGGACAAGCTCACTCGAGCATACCCCCCAGTGCTCAAGTGAGAAGGTTTCACTTGCGAGTGTTAGAATACACTCTTGAACATCAACCAGTAGTGACAACCCGAGAGCAACCCTAACTCTTGAACACACGCCATCACTTGAGCAATCTCATGCTCACTCGATTGATCACCAGCATCACCTACGGTGAAGGAAGTGCACTCGAGCCCTCATCATGAGAACCCAGGCAAAACACTACACAGAAGGGAAAAACACACACAGTACTCGAGTGAGTTCCTCCCTCACTCAAGTGAGGCTATCAGATTGCCAGATCGCAGCAACTGAGAGAAAATTCCCAGATTTACTAAATTTAACCCAATGGTTCCCAAACTCCACACAAAGCTTATTACCACTCAAAATGACTTAGGGAACCCATTGGTAATCTCTAAAACACCCAAATACCATTTTAATCACAATTTATGCCCTTGGGTCTCTATGACACACACAACTCTCAAATTCATTCAAATCACTTCCAAACTTCAAAATTATATCAAATACTCAAAGAAATTCATAATGCACTAATTCTAACATTAATCACTATGAAATTCACATATTCCAAAATGACCATAAATTAGGAAAAATTTCCAGAATTTCTCAAACTTATCCAAAACTCATAACATATATATCAAAAAGCATCAAATGCTTCTTCACTTTGTCAAATCCAGAATCTTGATTCTTAAACTTTTAATTTTGTCCAACACTCAAATCACCACTATTCAAGATTCTGAAATCACCACAATAGAGCTCTTAACACTATGAACAAAATTAGTGAAGAGGATTTGAGCATAAGAGGATCATTACTCACCCAAAATCAAAGCTTTCTCTTTCTCTTTCCACCTTCAAGGTCACCAAAAATAGGAGAAGGAAGAGAGAGAATATGAGAGATGGAGATGATGATGATGAGTGTTTCTCATCCCTTGCCCATGCTTCCCCACCGAATAGGAGAGAGAAGAGAGAGAAAAAAAGTGGACTTTTGTCCTTTTGTGCCACATCTAATGGTCCACACAATGCCACATGTCACCATCATACTCACTTCCTCAATGAGCTCACACAAGCTTAATGCGCAAGATTCCGACCCATATGTAACAAATCTCCATCCTTGATCTCTAATCACCAAATACACTTATATCAAATTTACATCATATTCCTACACAAGTGTTTAATTACACTAATTACAATCAATATCAGAGTCATTAGCCCTTAATCCCAAATTGGGTCATTACAAGTGGTAACTTGAGTAATGAAGAATCATCATTTACATGATCACTCGAGTGATCTCTTCAGAATTCTACCAGTGATGCTTTCTCCTATTCTCTGACTTCCAGTTCTTCTTCATCACTCGAGTACTTACTTGAGTGATGGCTTTGCCTGCCACTAAGAACTTAATTACTTTATTCAAAACTCTTTTGTTTATTATCAAAACCTTTTGTTATATTATTCCAATCTTTGTTATCATCAAAACATATGGATCTGACATAGTTCAACTAGTTAATAAACTCTCACTAGAAAAGTCTCACAACTATAAATCATAGTTATTATAGAACAACCATCATGTATTATAAAAGTTCACGGTTCTTATTTAGGAACCGTTATTTGTGTACTAAATACATAATGGTTGTCTAAGTAGGACCATTCTTTAGTGTTATTAAAAGTCATGGTTCTTACAAAAGAACAGTTACTTATATTGCTGAATAAATTATGGTTGTCAAAATAAGACCGTTATATATCATGTAAGTATTATAATATATTATGACAGTTGTTCATGTGTGCCTATCAATTATTACTACAGCAATGCGCATATCACGGTCTCACCAAGCCTTAATATATAATAGGTGTTATCTTATAACCATTATAATAGGTCAAGAATAAATAATAGTTAGGAACTGTAATCTAACTGCGCAGAACAAATATATTGCCCGCATATATGACGGTTTGGAACCATGAAGTATAACAGTTAATAACCATCATATATCATGATTTCTATAGTAGTGATATTTTATAACTGCACTATAGAAAAAAAAATAAATTTGAATTTATAAAATATAATAATAATTTTATAAAATATTAAATATAAACCATCGATTTTGTGATCTAAAGACATCGATGGAATTATAAGAAGATAATGAGAAAGAGGAAGAGAAGACTATCCTCTTCCGAAAATTTCAGGGTTTACCTAATACTTGCAGTTTACAAGTTTAAAATACTTTAGGGAGGTTTGGCAAAATTTTTAACTTTATTTTGCTGCGTGTGTGCATAGAAACCACTACTAGAAAAAAGGTTTTTAAGACCGGTTAAAATCGGTCATTTAAACTGAGTTTAGGTCTGGTCTTGTATGAACTAGTTTAAAAAGTCAACACCTTTTAGATCAGTTGGAGTTACAACAGATCTAAAAAGTCCACTTTTTAGACCTGTTCTATTTCAAAACAGGTCTACAAAGGCCACTTTTTAGACTAGTTGTAAATTACAACCAGTATAAAAAGTCACTTTTTAAACTGGTTATATATTACAATCATTCTAAAAAATAGCCGTTTTTTGAAAAATATACAGGGCATTTGTTAGGTTTGGAGATCCCAAAAATGGCCCTATTTATATTTCATCATCACATAAATTTTAAATAAGCTACAAGGATTGTAAATAAGTCATAAAAGTCACAATTTACATGACAAAAATTTGACAATGATTCATTAAAAATATTTCAGCATCTTTATCACAATATCAAAACAAACATAAAAGATTTAATTCTTCCATACAATTCCATAAAGCTCGAGTGGGGTAACAACATGATTAAATTATCTTACAATATATCCTACCAAAACAATTTATCTTATACTACAGTCTTGTAAGGTTTTAGGTCACATCTACGTCACACTTGGAGTGGTATATATAATAAGTTGTTCAGAAAAAAAAGATCATAAAATAAGTTATTTACTTGCTAAGACATTGCATTTCCAATAACTTATAAAAGAAATGAACATTCATAAAACTAAGTAGTAATCAATTAAGCCGATACTTCGATACTTCTAGGAATACTCATAAAGAAAATAAGAAACTTGTCATATCCTTATCTTATTTTCTCAGTTTTCAGAGTGTTTGTGCACAGTTCGGTGAGCAACACAGTGTTAGATCTCATGTTTTGATGATAACAAAAGAATGGTTTGAAAAGGAAATGATTAACAAACAAGTTTAAACTAAGTAATGACAGGAACAAGCATCACTTGAAGTAAGCATTGGAGTAATAAAGAAAGGCCAAGAGAAAATACTGAGGAACTTGATCAGAAGCAAATTTTCTAAGGCATTACTCGAGGAGCTAATCGAGTAATGAGACAAAACTTGAAGTAACCAGAGACAACTTCCAGTAACCTGCCAATGTTACTCGAGGAGCTACTCGAGCAATAGTGTAAAAATTTTCAATGTGCTCTCGGCCTGCTAATGTTACTCGAGGAGGTACTCGAGTAACCAGGTAAAAACTTGGAGTTGCTCTCGGCCTGCCAATGTTACTCGAGGAGGTACTCGAGTAACCATGTGAGAAACTTCCAGTTGCCTTCAAGTTTTTCCAATGATACTCGAGGAGCTACTCGAGTAACTCTGTTTCTGAAAATGTGGAGCTCTCGGCATTTTGTACTACTGCCAATGTTACTCGAGGAGCTACTCGAGTAACACACTGAAGTATCCCAGTATGCAGAAATATTTTCAATGTAAACTTCAAGTCATTACTCGGGTAAGTCATGCTCAAAAGTCTCAGTTACTCGAGGTGGTACCCGAGTACCCTATGCAAAAATGAGTGCATTACTCGAGTCCCTACCCGAGTAACAAGGTAATTGCTCTCGGCCTTGAAATCCTGCCAACATTACTGGAGTAGAGTATCAAGTAATCAAAAGTGTTTTGGAAGCTTACTCGAGGTGTTACCCCAGTAACCCATGAAGTTGTAAATACATTACTGGAGTAAGTACCCGAGTAAATAACTATTCATAAAGGTTTGAAATTTAGTTTACTCCATGCACTACCCGAGTAATCTTATATTTATTCATTGACTTGCAGTTGAACAAAGATTTCTCGATGTTACTCGAGTAGGTACTCGAGTAAACTTCAAGGGATACTCGAGGAGCTACTCGAGTAAGCATACCCAGAAATTTAGAAATCATTTAAACTTTCATTATATTGTTTCCTATATGATTAACCTTTCATTGTATTAGTATTCTTAGTCTATTTACAGATAAACATTGAAGAAATCATATCAAGAGATGGAAGTCAAATGAAACGTTCAAATGCTAACCACCGCCAATGGATATTTTTCAAAAACTTGAAAAGTCAATAGTGGTTGCGCACTCACCAACGGACGAAAGGAAATGTTCCAACGGTCATCACCAACATACCTATATATATGGGAACCTTCAAACAGAGAAATAACAACAAGCACACACACATACGATTTACTAAGTTCATTGCTCTGTTTTCGTTGAAATTGTATTTCTATGGTTCAGTGATTCTCATTCACTCTGTAAGAGAGATATTTCATTCAAACTCAATATTTGTTATTGAGATAACTTAAGGTTGTGGAACCTTGAGTTGGGATTGGATTACAACTTGTAAGGGGGAGCGAGTGCCCAGGTGTAGGAACTTGCTTGTACTGAGGTGCCAAGAACCCATTGAATCTTGGAAGTTGTAGTGAAACTCTCAGAGAAGCTCTGAGGACTGGACGTAGGTCAAAGTGGTTGTGACCGAACCAGTATAACTCCTGGCGTACACTTCGGTGATATTTCTCCTTACTCATTACTGTTTTTAATTCCACTGTTAAAGTTTTATATTTCTGAAGAAATTTTAGTATCACCCAATTCACCCCCCTCTTGGGTGAAACGCTTGATCTAACATTTGGTATCAGAGCGTAGGTCTTCTTGTTAAGGTTTAACAGCCTAAGAAGGATCCAATGGCAAGCATGGGTGAAGGAATTCTTCCCGACGGAGCATCCATCACTAGACCCTCTGGTTTCAATGGAGAACACTTCTCTTTCTGGAAAGCTAAGTTCAGAGTGTTCGTGATGGCTACTGAATATGGGCTATGGGATGTAATTGAGAATGGAAACTATCAACCTACAAAGATTGAAGATTCTCAGAAAATTCCAAAAACGCCAGCAGAATATGATGAGAATGACAAGAAACTTATCACTCTCAACAGTAAGGCAATTCTGATGTTACAAAGCGCTTTGAGTCAAAGTGAATATTTCAGAATTTGCACACTCCCAACAGCAAAGCAAATGTGGGAAGCTCTGGAAATAGCTCATGAGGGAACTTCGGGAATAAAGGAGAATCGAATCAACACCTTGGTCACCGAATTCGATTTGCTTCGAATGAAATCAGGTGAGTCAATTTCTGAATTCGAACTTAGATATACTCATCTTGTTAATCAACTTGCAGCTCTTGGGAAAGTCTATGATCATCACACCCAAGTATGAAAGATTTTGAATATTCTTTCTAAAGAGTGGGAAGCAAAAGTTACTGCAATAGAAGAAGCAAAAGGAGAATCAATGAGATCAGTTGCTTCTCTATTTCGAAGTCTTTCTGAATATGAAAGCAAACTAAAGTTCAAAAGAGAACTAGATGACATTGGCGACAAGAAAAAGAAAGGTCTAGCTCTAAAAGCGAAAGAAGAAAATCAGGATGAGGATGAAGAGTTCGACGATGACGAGATGGGTCTAATCATAAAACGATTCAGAAAGTTCTACAAGAAAGGTCAAGGATTCAAACATTTTCAGAAAGGAGGAAATAGTAGCAAAGATCATATCATTTGCTATGAATGTGGGAAACCAGGACATATCAAGTCAGAATGTCCAGATTTAAACCAAAAGAGCAAAGAAAAGAGAAAAGTTAAATTCTTCAACAAAAAGAAAGCCTTTGTATCTGCTATATGGGGTGACAGCTCCTCAGACGAAGAAAGTGATGAGGAAGAAGTAGCTAATATATGTCTTGTTGCTCAAGAAGAAACAGAAGAAGAGGTAAATGATTCTGAACCTACCTATGATGAATTACTTTCCGAATATAATGCTTTACATTCTGAATTCATCAAAATAGTTAAAGAATTGATTGTTGTTAAAAAGAAAAACAAAGTTCTTGAAACTGAACTTAAGGGAAAGGATTGTGAAAATTGTTTATCCTTGAAAAAGAAAAATATTGATCTCACAAAAACTCTTGAAAAATTCACACAAGGAAGTGAGATGCTAAATGTTATTTTAAAAGCTCAACGATTTGTAAATGATCAATTTGGAATTGGATATGATCCAAAATCAGATAAAAGAAAAGGAAGAAAGAAAGCAGGAGGTAAGACATATTTGAATTATTTCCAACATTCTGTGCATACATCAAATCCTTTTGCATTTTGTAATTACTGTAATAGAAAAGGACATCATACATCTTCATGCATTCATAAGAAGAAAGGAACCATAGGAACCTACAAATGGGTACCTAAAGGTTCATATATTCAGAAAATCATTTGTACTAACCCAAAAGGACCCAAAAAGATGTGGGTACCTAAGACTTAGTCAATTGTTTGCAGGTATGTCTCAAAGCATCCAAAAATAGCAAGTGGTACATAGATAGTGGATGCTCTAGACATATGACTGGAGATTTTGAAAGTTTTACCACATTACAACCTAAGGAAGGTGGAAAGGTAAAATTTGGAGGAAATCAATCTGGAAGGATAGCAGGAATTGGTGAAATCAAAAATGACAAAGGAATACAAGTCAAAGATGTATATTATGTTGAAGGCTTGTGTCACAATTTGCTGAGCGTAAGTCAAAGTGCGGATAAAAACAACTGGGTGATATTTGACTCAGAAGAATGTTTAATCATCAATAAGAGTGACTTACAGCTTGATAAAAAGAATATCAAGGCTAAGCTCAGAGCAAAAAGGGAAGGTAACTGTTATACTCTAGATATTAGTAGAAATGAATCTGAAAACTGTTTTCTGAGTAATACCGATGAAAGCTGGTTATGGCATAAGAGATTGGCTCATGTCAATATGCATCAACTAGGGAAATTACTCAAAAAGGATTTAGTTCTTGGATTACCCAAAGTAACTTTCAAAAATGACTTGATTTGTGATGCATGTCAAAAGGGTAAACAAACTAAATCATCGTTCAAATTGAAAAATGAAATTTCAACAAATAGACCATTACAATTACTACATATGGATTTAGTTGGTCCAGCAAGAGTAAAGAGTCTTGGTGGCAACTTATATTCATTGGTCATTGTTGATGATTTCTCTAGATTTACATGGGTTATTTTTCTATCATCAAAAGATGAAACTTTTGAAGAATTTATTGCTTTTGCCAAGAAAGTGCAAAATGAGAAAGGTATGTCCATTGCAGGTATTAGGACTGATCATGGTGGAGAATTTGAAAATCAAGCCTTTGAAGAATATTGTGATACTAATGGCATTAATCACAATTTCTCTGCTCCAAGGACGCCTCAACAAAATGGAGTTGTGGAACGCAAGAATAGAGTGCTCACAGAGATGGCTAGAGCATTGTTAAATGAAAAGAACGTGTCTCAAGTGTTTTGGGCTGATGCTATGAGTACAACATGCTATGTTTCAAATAGAGCATATATCAGAACAAAACTTGGAAAGACACCTTATGAACTATACAAAGGAAGAAAGCCAAACATTTCTCATCTACACATCTTTGGTTGTAAGTGTTTCATTCATAATAATGGTAAAGATAACTTAGGAAAATTTGATTCTAAAACTGATGAAGGAATTTTCCTAGGATATTCTAACTGAAGTAAAGCATATAGAATTTTCAATAAAAGAACTTGTGTTGTTGAAGAATCAATTCATGTTGTATTTGATGAATTTGAATCCTCTGACAAAACCATTGATGAAGAACAGGAAGTTGTTTTAAATCAAGAAAATGGTCAATCTATCTCTAAGTTTCTTATTCCAGAGGTTGATGAAACTAAGGAAGAAGGGCAATCCCTAGGTCAACCTAGAGCGTGGAAATACAATAAAAGTCATCCCTTAGATCAAGTCATAGGAGATGTAAATGAAGGGATCAAAACTAGAAATAGAATTTTCAATGAAGTAAGTTTTTCTGCATTCATTTCTGAGATTGACCCTTCTAACATTGATGAAGCCCTATCAGACAATGATTGGGTCATAGCAATGCAAGAAGAACTAAATCAATTTGAGAGAAATCAAGTTTGGGATTTGGTGCCCCGACCTAAAGATCATACGATCATTGGAACTAAATGGGTATTCAAAAACAAACTCGATGAATCTGCAATTATTGTCAGAAACAAGGCAAGATTGGTGGCCAAAGGCTATAATCAGGAAGAAGGAATTGATTATGAGGAAACGTATGCTCCAGTGGCTAGATTGGAAGCTATACGTGTACTCTTAGCCTTTGCATGCATCAAAGGATTCAAACTCTATCAAATGGATGTAAAGAGTGCTTTTCTGAATGGGTACATCTTGGAAGAAGTGTATGTAGAACAACCTCCAGGTTTTGAGGATATTACTAAACCTGACCATGTTTTCAAACTCAAAAAGGCTTTATATGGTTTAAAATAAGCTCCTAGAGCCTGGTATGAAAGGCTCAGCAAGTTTCTTATCAATCAAGGTTTTGTACGAGGAAAAGTTGATACAACACTCTTCATAAAATGAAAACACAATGATATTTTAATTGTTCAAATATATGTTGATGATATTGTTTTCGGTGCTACTAATGAATCTTTGTGTAAGGAATTTTCTGAGATTATGCAGGGAGAATTTGAAATGTCAATGATGGGAGAATTGAATTTCCTTCTTGGTTTGCAAATCAAACAAAGAAAGAATGGAATCTTTATATCTCAAACAAAGTATTTAAAAGAGCTATTGAAGAAGTATGGAATGGATGAAGCAAATGGCACGGACACACCTATGAGCCAACTACGTTACTTGATGCTGATGTCAAAGGAAAAGACTACAACATCACGAAATATAGAGGAATGATTAGATCATTACTCTATCTCACGGCAAGCAGACCAGACGTCCAATTTAGTGTTGGCATATGTGCAAGATATCAATCAGCACCAAAGGAATCATATGCTGAAACGGTCAAACGAATCTTTAGATATCTTGGTGACACATCTGAATTGGGTTTGTGGTATCCCAAAGGAAGAAGTGAATATCTTGTTGCATATTCAGATTCGGATCATGGAGGATACAAAACAGACAGAAAGAGCACCAGTGGACAAGGACAATTTCTTGGAGGATCTCTTGTATCATGGTTCAGCAAGAAACAAAATACAGTGTCTCTTTCGTCAACGGAAGCCGAATATGTTGCAGTCTCAAGTTGTTGTGCACAAGTAATATGGTTAAAACAACAACTACAAGACCTTGGTATTTACCTCAAAGAAATACCAATCTATTGTGATAATACAAGTACGATAAGCTTGGCAAAGAATCCAGTTTAACACTCTAGAACCAAGCATATCGATGTCAGGTATCACTTCATCAGAGATCACGTTCAAAAGAAAGATGTGAAAGTGATATTCATTCCTACTCATCTTCAACTAGCAGATATATTTACAAAACCCCTTGCAAAAGATCAATTTCTATACATTAGAAGAGAATTGGGAATGGTAAATCCCAATGAGTTATAAGGAATTTCAGCATTTCATAATATTAGATGAAGTCATTTGATAATGTTTTGATGATCACTAACTTAAGCATCGGAGTATATAGAAACTTGTTTTGTAGGAAGAAAGAAACTCTGTTTTGAGAAACAAAAACAGAGATTATCAGAGGACAACTTTACTGGAGTAACAACTTGAAGTTATGGATAATAGAGAAGCATTACCCGAGGAGCAACTTGAGGTAAAATAGCAGGTTACTCGAGTATGTACTCGAGTAATGGACCCCAAAACTGGAAGTAACGGATCAAGTTACTTGGATTTTTAAATGTAACAGTTTAGTTTCAAAGAAATGAAGAGTCAGAAGTTGAAAAGCAGGTTACTCGAGGCAGGCCTCGAGTACACTTGAATCTTACTCAAGGAAGGCCTCGAGTAATGTCAGAGTGCAGAATATCAAATTGATGAAAAATGACTCAAATTTGATCAAAATGGGTTATAAATGATCGAGGGAACAACCATGGATAATTACTATATTATTCATGCCAGGTACACAATTTAAATGAATTATTTTATAATTTTTCTGTATGAACACCCGAGGAAGGCCTCGAGTAAACTTGAAGTTTACTCGAGTAAGGCCTCGAGTAACGTCGGGTTCTAGGTCTTTATCTGTCGCAAACTCGGTCATTTTCACAAAATCTCCTCGAGTAAATCACTATTCTCTCTCACAGAAATTTTTCACAAGTGATTCCTTGTCCTATTTCCGTCAAAACCCAACCATTTTCATCCCTAGAAACCTCCTATCTTGCTCAAAATCCCTGTGCCCTAAAAACGCGACTGAGCTTCTATTTTTCTGAGAATTCCAGTTTTTCAATTCTTTAGAAAGATGAGAACCAAAAATCTTACTCCCATAGAATCCTCTGAATCCCAACAACATTCTGATCCTCTTTCCTCTCCTCCCAAAAAGAGAAGAAAGTTAACCCCGAGATCAAAAGTTAAAATCCCTCTTCAACCTCAATCACAACCTAAAGCCAAAGGTGTGGCGATTAAAGAGCCTATTATGACTAGGGCTCAATCCAAAAAGAGTACATCTACTGGAAGAGGCAAGAGTGCCAAATCTCCCTCACCTCCTCCCTCTGATTCCTCTACCCCTTCTTTCACTCCAAAGCCCTCCAAAAAGCCTAAATATGATAGAAATGTGGCTAAGGCTATGGCTGGGATCATTGACCAAATGGAGAAGGGTCAATCTTCCAAGAAGTCCAAGATACCGGAAGCAGAGATCACTACCCCACCAAAAGGTTTCAATGTCAGCAAATTGGTGGAGTCTCCGAAGTACTTGTCTCAGTTCTCCAGAAGAAAAGTGTGTAAGACACACTATGTTGATCTGAAGTTACTTCAAGAGGTAGTGAAGCATGACCTAAGTCCTTATTTAGATCCCTTTATGTCTTGGCTATCTATTAGATTACCATTTTGTACTAAAGTGATCACCCATTTTTATTGTAACTTAGAGATCATAGATGAGCCTAACCGAACCTCAGTAGAGGAAGAAATGACCACAACTGTGAGAGGCCAAAAGATTTTAATTTCACCATCCAGAATTAACTTGTGGTTAGGAATAGAGAACCCCCCAGATGATATATATACTGAGCTTGAGCCAAATCAAATTTTCACTGTTCTTAAACCCGGTGAGTTAGTTGGCCCCCTAAACTTTAAACCGAGTGATATGTGTGATCATCACAGGGTCCTATGGTACATCTACTCTAGGTTCCTAGTAAACAAAGCCAACAACTATACCCATTTCTCTGATAGGGACTATAGGTGGTTTGCTTCACTGCTGTTGAAGGAACAGAAGGATATGGGAGAATATATTTTCTCGGAGATGAAAAGGTATAAAGTGGATGGGAAGGCTACAACTCCAATGCCATATCCCCAGATTGTGTCTCTAATCCTAAAAGAGAACAAAATATGGTATTTGGATAGCAAGGAGCCAATTGAGAGGTTGACTCCGGTTGGAAGGAACCAGATTGGAAAATTGAACATCGATATCCCTCTCAAAGGCCCTTTGGAGTCTGGGTCCAAGAAGAAGCGGAAGGCCACTGAGGCAGAGACCAGCAAGTTGGATGACACTCAGTCATCGGCTCCAGTTGCTACCACATCTTCGCCATCTTTCCTCAATGCCACTCTCCAGTACTTCATGGAGAACATACTCAGAGGTTTCCATGTGGACATAGCCAACACAAACGCTGAGCTAATTACCAATACGAACTTCAAGATGGGGGAGCTGGTTGAGAGAATAGACAAAAGGCATGAGGAGTTGGTTGAGAGAATGGATAGAAGGCATGAGGAGTTGCTAGTAGAGCAACGTGCCCAGGGAGAGACATTGAGACTGATTCTGGCACGATTGGACTCTTTGGGTCCTGGACCTTCTGCCGGTCCCTCCTCATCTGCACCACCACCACCTCCAGAGAACCCTCCTACTGATACTCCTATTCCTGAGGCTGAACCATCTACCCCTCTGGTCTCTGATCCACTTGAGCCCCAAGGCAAAGATATTTTATTCACAGTGGATGATCCTGATACCCATGAGACCACACATATCATCATTGATGATTCACCTCCCAAACCTCAACCAGAAACCGCTCCTAAACCTATTCCCTCTCCTACCCGAACAGAGGAAATATCTCCCTCTTCCTCCCGTGAACATCATACACCTGAGGTTGAGATTACTCCTGAGACTCAGACTACCCCAGAAGGAGAAACCTCTACTATGGTTGTCTTCCAACCTTCTCCTCCTGGCGATGACATCCATATCCCTCTAGTTCATCTGCCTGACCCTGTGCCCTCTAGTTCATTTGATTCTTTGGATTTAGATGATTCCATGGTCTTTCCAGTGACACCCATTTCCATGGTCAAGCCTCCTAGCCCTCCACTTGATTGATGAAGCCAAAAAGGGGGAGAAGAGCTTGAGAGTGATTTTGTGAATGTGTCCTAGTTTATTTTGGGGTATTTGGGTGTACATGGGTTTTAGGGAGCATTTTGATTTCATTTTGAACTTTATCTTGTAATTTGAAAGTTTAATGCAAGTGTGTTATGATTTCATTATTTCATTTTAAGTTCATTAAAGTTTTGAATTATGATACATGTTTGGACTAATAAAGTTGTTATGTATGCAAGGTATATTCAAACTTAATAAGACATATTTAATTAAGAATTCAATTTGAAAAATCATGTTCAAAATCACCAAGTTTTGTCATCATCAAAAAGGGGGAGAATGTTAGATCTCATGTTTTGATGATAACAAAAGAATGGTTTGAAAAGGAAATGATTAACAAACAAGTTTAAACTAAGTAATGACAGGAACAAGCATCACTTGAAGTAAGCATTGGAGTAATAAAGAAAGGCCAAGAGAAAATGCTGAGGAACTTGATCAGAAGCAAATTTTCTAAGGCATTACTCGAGGAGCTACTCGAGTAATGAGACAAAACTTGAAGTAACCAGAGACAACTTCCAGTAACCTGCCAACATTACTCGAGGAGCTACTCGAGCAATAGTGTAAAAATTTTCAATGTGCTCTCGGCCTGCTAATGTTACTCGAGGAGGTACTCGAGTAACCAGGTAAAAACTTGGAGTTGCTCTCGGCCTGCCAATGTTACTCGAGGAGGTACTCGAGTAACCATGTGAGAAACTTCCAATTGCCTTCAAGTTTTCCCAATGATACTCGAGGAGCTACTCGAGTAACTCTGTTTCTGAATATGTGGAGCTCTCGGCATTTTGTACTACTGCCAATGTTACTTGAGGAGCTACTCGAGTAACACATTGAAGTAAGTGAAAAATTGAAGTGGATTCCTCGAGTAAGTATCCCAGTATGTAGAAATATTTTCAATGTAAACTTCAAGTCATTACCCGGGTAAGTCATGCTCAAAAGTCTCAGTTACTCGAGGTGGTACCCGAGTACCCTATGCAAAAATGAGTGCATTACTCGAGTCCTTACCCGAGTAACAAGGTAATTGCTCTCGGCCTTGAAATCCTGCCAATATTACTGGAGTAGAGTATCAAGTAATCAAAAGTGTTTTGGAAGCTTACTCGAGGTGTTACCCCAGTAACCCATGAAGTTGTAAATACATTACTGGAGTAAGTACCAGAGTAAATAACTATTCATAAAGGTTTGAAATTTAGTTTACTCCATGCACTACCCGAGTAATCTTATATTTATTCATTGACTTGCAGTTGAACAAAGATTTCTCGATGTTACTCGAGTAGGTACTCGAGTAAACTTCAAGGGATACTCGAGGAGCTACTCGAGTAAGCATACCCAGAAATTTAGAAATCATTCAAACTTTCATTATATTGTTTCCTATATGATTAACCTTTCATTGTATTAGTATTCTTAGTCTATTTACAGATAAACAATGAAGAAATCATATCAAGAGATGGAAGTCAAATGAAACGTTCAAATGCCAACCACCGCCAACGGATATTTTTCAAAAACTTGAAAAGTCAATAATGGCTGCGCACTCACCAACGAACGAAAGGAAATGTTCCAATGGTCATCACCAACATTCCTATATATATGGGAACCTTCAAACAGAGAAATAACAACAAGCACACACACATACGATTTACTAAGTTCATTGCTCTGTTTTTGTTGAAATTGTATTTCTATGCTTCAGTGATTCTCATTCACTCTGTAAGAGAGATATTTCATTCAAACTCAATATTTGTTATTGAGATAACTTAAGGTTGTGGAACCTTGAGTTGGGATTGGATTACAACTTGTAAGGGGGAGCGAGTGTCCAGGTGTAGGAACTTGCTTGTACTGAGGTGCCAAGAACCCACTGAATCTTGGAAGTTGTAGTGAAACTCTCAGAGAAGCTCTGATGACTAGATGTAGGTCAAAGTGGTTGTGACCGAACCAGTATAACTCCTGGTGTACACTTCGGTGATATTTCTCCTTACTCATTACTGTTTTTAATTCCACTGTTAAAGTTTTATATTTCCGAAGAAATTTTAGTATCACCCAATTCACCCCCTCTTGGGTGAAACGCTTGATCTAACACACAGGAATAACATAAATATTCTAATATATTGGTACAAGGTACTTGATTGCTAGACAGGTTTTTGCCCTGAAGGATTTGATTATATTTACAAATTTAATACAAAATATCCAACATATTCCTACATATAAACCACCATCCTTGGCTCAGGATCTGCAACATCATTTCTCTATGGCTAATGGTTTTATGAAGCACAGAAGGGGAGGATGATTTTTTTATGAAATTTTCTAATTATCCCATAGTTATTTAATTTCCAATTTTCGGATTAATTGGAAATTCTGTCAGATTTTCTGCCCAAATTTTGAAAAATCATAACTAAATTTGTAGATATTAAATTGGGTTGATTCCAAAGGCTATAGAACCCTTATTAAGTATAGTTTAAAGGAAAAATATAGCCTTTATCCAAATAGAAGCATATAATTCCCAAAAATTTCATCTTTGGATGTTGCTCCAGAAACTTTTCAGTTTCACTAGGTAAAATTCAAAAATACATAAGTTTTTGTATACAACTACAAAAATTACCGATGACCTATCAAATTAAAGCTTAGGATGTCTACTATTTTATTCCTATAAAATTTCATAATTTTTTACCATTATTTGGTCATCCAAAACTACTTGATAAACTCACTGCGTCACAGGAAATCTCACTAGCGGCACTGTTCACATTCTACAAAATTCACCATCTTATTTCATTGACTATTTCTAGCAATCACCAAACATATTAGTGAAAAAAATTTCGGGTGTTACATTTCTTCCCCACTTAAATAAATTTTGTCCTTGAAATGTGCTATATATACATAGCCTTAAACTTCGGGTGACACTTCAGCATATCTTTCTCTATTTCCCATGTTGCTCTTCTAGGAGATAATCCCTTCCAAACAACTTTTATGATCTGGATACTCCTATATCTGAGTCATTTCTCTTGCCGATAAATGACTCAGTCAAGTATGACTTCATACGTCAAATAATTCCATATATCCATATCTTCATATTAATTACATGTTCTTGATAGATTGCGCTCATCTATCCTCGATTTGGGCTTTTTCAATTGCTGCTCTCAGATCCTTAGATGTCTCACTTACATTATTACCATTGATCAAAATCTACTTAGATAGACTAAGATCTCCAAAATCCTCATTCCGTTTCTGCTCACAATTCATCATGGCTGCCACCTGCATTGTTTTATAGCTCAATGCGTTAGTAACGACATTAGCCTTTCCTAGATAATACATTACCTCTAAGTTAAAATCTTTAAGCAGCTCCATCCATATGTGATTTCTCACATTCATTTTTTTTATCATATAAATATTTCAAATCTTGGTAGTTGCAGTATGACTCTACGATTTCGCTATAAAGGCAACGTTTCCAGATTAAGTACAAACACTATTACCATTAACTTAAGATTGTGGTCCCATAACCCACAGGTCCTAGGATTGAAACCTGGCTCTAATACTCAAATGTCATACCCTTATCTTATTTTCTCAGTTTTCAAAGTGTTTGTGTGTAGTTAGGTGAGTTGCACAGAAATAGCATAAATATACTGATATATTGATAAAAGTACTTGATTACAACACAAGTTTTTCCTCACGGGGTTTGATAATATTTACAAATTTAATACAGAATATCCAAAATATTCCAAAAATAAAGACTACATATAAACCACCATCGTTGCCTCGGGATCTGCAACATCATTTCTCCATGGCTAACGGTTTTATGAAGCACGGAAGGGGAGGATGATGTTTTTATAACATTTTCTAATTATCCCATAATTATTTAATTTCCAATTTTTGGATTAATTGGAAATTCTGGCAGATTTTCTGCCCAAACTTTGAAAAATCATAACTAAATTTGTAGACATCGAATTAGAGTGATTCTAAAGGCTATAGAACTCTTATCGAGTCTAGTTTTAAGAAAAAATATAGCCTTTATCCAAATGGAAGCACACATTTCTCAAAAATTTCCTCTTGGATGCTGCTCCAGAAACTTTTCAGTTTCATTGGGTAAAATTCAAAAATACATAATGTTTTGTATACAACTCATTAAATTACCCACGACCTATCAAATTGAAGCTTAGGATGTCTACTTTATTATTGTAAAATTTCATAATTTTTTACCATTATTTGGTCATCCAAAACTACTTGATAAACTCACTGCCTCACAGGAAATCTCACTAGCAGCACTACTCACATTCTACAAAATTCACGATTTTATTTCATTAACTATTTCCAACAATCACCATACATATTGGTGAATAAAAATTTGGGGTGTTACAAAACTTTAGCTTTATGATGGCCAAGAAAACTTTTTTTTCACCAAAAGATAGCCAAGAAAACTTAAGGAACGGAAATTGTAAATAACTCCAATTTTACACTTTACATGCCACACAATACGGATTTAGGAATCAAAAAACAAGACAATATATTTTCATCTTCCAACCTTGAAAACGGTGTAATTTGAGGCATATCAATATTCCAATTAATACAATAGATTAAATTAAACTCATAAGAGGAGAGCTTACCAATGAAAGCAATACATGCTAAGATATTGCATTACCAATGTGTAGAATTACAGCTCCCATGTACTTTCTTATTAATAAAAAATGCTATCAGAACAATAAACTATTAAGAAATTAATTACAAAATAACTTAAGCATAAATGAGAGCTGTGTAACATCCCAAATTTCAGTCACCAAAATTCCTTATATAAAAGGGAATAAAATGGTGAATTAAAGAGCAAATGAAATGACAAAATAGTGCAATTAGTGTTCACAGACAATGTGATTATGTTTGAAATACAAATTGTAAAATGAGGATTTGCTGCTAGTGTATTTTTTTTAGTGTGGTAGTCTAGTTGTGTGAAATTTTTAAATAGACAAATGATATCCAATGCCTATGATATTTTTCAGAATGGAAGTAGACTTATCAAGTTTTAATTTGATAGATCATATAAGTCAATTGGAGCTGTACATATAGAGTTATGAATTTTTTAAGCTAGTCCAGTGAAACTGGCAAGCTTCTGTGACAACGTCCAAAAATGGAAAATTCTGGGAATTATGAGCTTCTAGTTTGCTAAAGGCTATATTTTTTTTCCTAAAACTAGACTCAATAAGGGTCACATAGCCTTTAGAACCATTGCAATTGGATATCTATAAATAAATATATGAATTTTCAAAATTTGATGAAAATTCTGTCAGCTTTTAGCCTATGTGTGAAATTACAAAAAAATGTACGGGCAAAATGTTGTTTTTGGCCATTAAAGCAAAAGCTCTTATTTTTCCAATAATTAAGGGCCATGTGACATCCAAACACGGGGAGGTAAAGGAAAATGACTACCTGGCTCAAATTTAATAATTAAGAGGGAGCAATATTGGCTAATAAAATAAGTTGAAAAGTCAACAATTTCAACTAGAGTAATATATTTGGGGAGGAGATAAATAAAGATATTTTGAGATCATTATTCCTTCCTAAAGACTCTCAATTTCATCCAACATAAGGAAGGAAAGATAAAGTAAATGTTTGTACATAAATGGTGTGATTTTAGCCAAGCAAATTGTGGTTGAAAAGCAAATAAAGCAAAGCAAGAGTAAAATGGTTATTGCATATTAATTGCAAAGAGATGTATGAAGATAATTTAAGAAGCTCCCTGGTCCTTTCAGCAGCCCTAAATACATCATGTTGGGAGAAGGAAAAAAAAATAAGGCATTTATAGTCAAATAAAAGGGATGAAACCTTAATTAAATGAACATGTGCAAAATGCAATAAAATAATATAAATTGAGGAGGTGGAAGGAGATATTTTAGAGGCATATTTCAGCCCATTTTGACTCTTACTTTCGGCCAACAAAAGCAAGAAGAGAGAGAGAGAGAGTTGTGAACAAGAGCAAGAACAAAGAGAAAGAGCAAGAGTTTAAGAAGCAATCAAGGTGAGTTTGGTTGCAAAATTCATGTATTCTTGTCTCTAAATTCATGGGAAACTCTTTCTAATCTCTATGCCATCTTGGAATGCGAATGTTGTAGTATCCCAAAATTCATGTAAGGGCTAAGAATCCTAACAGTTAGAGTAAATGGTAATAGTGTAATCGCTTCGAGTGTTTTGTATGAAATTAATTCCCGACTAATTTAGGACTAGGATTTACCCTTGAAAAGTGAAATTGTTATAAGGCTAAATTTATAAATAAGGGAAGAGCCACTCTCGGAACTCCCAGATACACATTGTGTCATTCGTGGAAATTGAGAAGTCAAGATTGTAAAATACGAGTATAAGTAGTTGGAGGAGTTAGTAGCTGCAGGCTCAGATATGTGTGCCAAGGTCCCAAGTATGCACCGACAAAGTAACTTTAATAAAGTAAGTTATGATAACTCATGATGACACACCTTTTGTGTTGGCCAAGTAAGGAAATGACAAGTGTCCCATAATCATTGCAAAGTACAAGGCTACTTTTGTGTTAGCCAAATGAGGAGGTGACATATGTCCCTTATCATTACACCCACTTTATGCCTTTTGTGTTGGCATCTCCGGAGGCGCCAGATGTCACCTAAGTCAGGGAAATCCATAAGTCTCTAGTTCGGTTACTCGACTAACTTTGTTGAACACCTTGCCAAGAGTCCGGGGAAATTGTCAGGCCTCTCCCTCCCCTGACCACTTCTGCGCCACCTAAGAGAGAGAAAACGGAAGACCAATGGTTGTATGACACATGACACTCTTAAGCCTTAATCTTGTAACACTTGGTAAGAGGAGATGAGACCATTTTGTTGTTAGGATCGGCAGGCACAATGGAAGAATTTTAAAAAGTTTTACTGATCCTAATCGAGGATCTATCAACGGCATTTAAATCGAGTTAGAAAGATTCATACCTTTTAATGATTCAGAGTTTTCACGATCTCTAGAAGCCAACACGTCAGGTTCGCTCGCTCTACCGGTATCCACATGAATGCTCTCCAACCGAGACTGCGTGCTAGCACTTCTAATGTCTACTAGGGTCTCCCTTGCGGCTCTCAATTCTCATGTGCATATCAATATATCTGCTCTATCAAGTTTATAACCTATGAGGGCTATTTTCAAATTTCAAAATTAATCATCATTAATTTCGAAATTAATTAACTATTAATTATCTTGATGAGCTAATTAAATAAATTCAGTTTAAATTTAATCTGTCCAACAGTTTTAATTTAACCTATTTATGTAATCCAAATAAAGAGCCATTAGATTTAATTTATCTTCATAAATTAAATCTAAGATACTATATCTCTATCATATTAGTTATTAAATTTAATATATCTTAATAAATTAAATTTAAAACTAACAAAATATAATAATATCATATAATATATATACATATATATATATATAAGATATATATATTTTGAAAATATATATCTATAATATTAATAATGAATTTTATATTATATATATATATAAATATAAAATTCGTCCACCCTAAATTAAACATTATCTCGTGTTGGGTCATTCTTGTGTGTGACCCTGGAGGCCCATATGAAGTTGACAGTGGGCCAATAACTATTTTAACCCAAAAGTCGCAAGCGACCTCTAGCAAGACATTACGACTACCCAATTCATATGAGAATCGTTATCACGATGCAACCTGTCATACAACCATGTCACGTCCCTTTTGTCACACGATATATCGATCAAGGATAAGGCATGGATAATGGCATCCTCTTGTTCCTGACCATTACTTTCTTGATTCCTGAGTAGCCTGATAATAGAGACGAAAACTCCTTTCCATCATAGTATGGCCATACATTTCTTAGACTCAGTCATCGAGGGGCCCAGTAATATCTCTCTACTAATGTTATCTCTCTACTAATGTGAGGGACAAATTCCATCTTGATCATTCATATTCCTCAGCATGAAAAACCACCAAGTCCGATCATAGCCTTTATCATCACCCGGTCAAAAGTGACTTTTGACTAGTTCAAAGTTTAGCAACTCTCATGTAGGAATCCATGATGACCTCAGGTCTAAGGGCATTGTGATGTGGTTATACATGAGAAAAGTTTATGACTTGATCCATGTAGCTTTCTCATAGTGGGTAGATCCAGCACCTTGTGCTCTTACAACTGCCTAAGACTTTGATTCGTATCTCCATATCTTATCAAAGTCATACTGATCTTGTTTCATCTCTGCTCCCGCATAGATGACTGACCAGGGACATTTTAGGACAATCTTTATGAATTATCCAAGGATACAATTATCACAGTTAACATGCAAATAATATGATAATAGAATGGAGAAATTTCATTAAAATAATAATGTTCAAAGTACAATGATTGGCCCTTAGGGCATAATTTCTAACATCCGCCCACTTGCCTTAGGTGCAATCATTAATTTGCCTAATTCCCATTGCCCTAACATGATGACGCTCATGCTTTGCCTGTGCAAGTGGCTTAGTAAGAGGATCAGCAATATTATCTTCCTTGCTACTTTGCATATCTTTATATCACCTCTATCATTGATTTCTCTATTAAGATGAAATCGCTTAAGTATTTGCTTGGTCCTTTGATGTGATTAGGCTCTTTGGCTTGTGCAATAGCACCGCTATTGTCACAGAACAAATCTATTGGATTTGAGATGGTAGGCACCACCCCTAGTTTAGTAATGAACTTTCTGATCCAAACGGCTTCTTTAGCTGCATCTGATGCTGCTATATACTCAGCTTTTATTGCAGAATCTGGTATAGTGCTCTGCTTAGAGCTCTTCCAGCTTACTGCTCTACCATTCAGGAGGAATACATATCCAGATTGTGATTTAAGGTCGTCTTGGTTAGTTTGGAAACTTGCATTTGTGTAACCGGTTACGCAGAGCTCATCATCTAATCCACCATAGACTAAAAATAAGTCCTTAGTCTTTTTTAAGTACTTTCAGATATTCTTGACGGCAGTCTATACTTAAGGGAAACGAGACATCCGGTCGAGTACATAACATGGCATACATGATGGATCTAATGGCCGAGGTATATGGAACCTTACTCATACGATCTCACTGATCAGGTGTACTAGGACACATATCCTTGCTAAGATGGATGCCATGAGACATGGGCATGTAACCCCTTTTTGAATCCTGCATACTGAACCTATGCAGTATCTTGTCTATGTATGTGCTCTGACTTAGGCCTATTAGTCTTTTAGATCTATCCCTATAGATCCTAATCCCTAGGATATAGGTGGCTTCACCTAAGTCTTTCATTGAAAAGGACTTTCCTAACCAAGACTTGACACTCTGCAAGGTAGGAATACCATTCCCAATGAGTAGGATGTCATCTACATAAAGCACTAGAAATACAACTATGCTCCCACTAACCTTCTTGTAAACACAAGGTTCATCGATGTTTTGAATGAATCTAAACTCTTTGACTACTTCATCAAAATGATGATTCTAGCTCCGAGATGCTTGCTTCAATCCATAAATGGATCTTTGAAGCTTGCAAATTTTACCAGAGTCCTCTGGACGCACAAAACCTTCAGGTTGTGTCATGTACACATCCTCAAGCAGCATTCCATTAAGGAAGGTTGTTTTGACATCTATCTGCCATATTTCATAGTCATAATATGCTGCAATGGCAAGAAGGATTCTGATTGATTTGGCCATTGCAACTTGGAAAAAGGTTTCATCATAGTCTACACCATGAGTTTGAGTGAATCCTTTTGCAACCAGTCGTGCCTTGAAGACATTTACATTGCCATCCATGTCAGTTTTCTCCTTGAAAACCCATTTATACCCAATGGTTTTTACACCTTCAGGTGGATCGACTAAGGTCCATACCTTATTGTCGTACATGGATTGCATTTCAGACTTCATGGCATTTACCCATTTCTTAGAGTTTGGTCCCATATGGCTTTTTGATAGGTGGTAGGCTCATTTTGCTCAATGAGCAATACATCACGGCCTTCAGTAATCATAAATCCATATCTCTGAGGCTGATGCCGTGTCCTATCAGATCTTCGTGGACCTTGTGTTACTTGAGGAGGCTCAGCAACTTGTTGTGAGTCTTCTCTAATTTCCATCTGTGATTTTGTACTATCTTGTGGCTCTCGAATTTCTTCGAGATGTACGTCGCTCCCATTGGTGTCTTTTCAATTGCCTTAGATGGAACACAATTTAGTGTGAATGCAGCTGTCTCTAGGGCATGTCCCCAAAAGGACGGTGGAATATCTGTTTGACTTATCATAGATCGAATCATATCTAATAGTGTTCGATTCCTCCATTCAGAAACGCCATTCCATTATAGTGTTCCTGGAGGAGTCAATTGTGAGATTATCCCACAACTTCTAAGATGGTCAATGAATTCTTTTCTCAAATATTCACCACCTCGATCAAATCAAAGTGCTTTGATTGTTTTACCAAGTTGGTTTTGTACTTCATTTTGGAATATTTTGAACATTTCAAAAGATTCAGATTTATGTTTCATTAGATAGATATAGCCATATCTACTAAAGTCATCTATAAATGTAATGAAGTAGACATAACCTCCTTTGGCAGCTATATTTAATGGTCCACATACATCTGTATGTATGAGGCCCAATAATTCAGTGGCCCTCTCACTGTGCCCAGTAAAAGGTGCCTTAGTCATCTTTCCTAATAAGCAAGATTTGCATGTATCATATGATTCAAAATCAAATGAGTTTAGAAATCCATCTTAATGGAGTTTAGAAATGCATTTCTCATTTATGTGGCCTAGATGACAATGTCATAAGTAGGTCGGATTCAAATCGTTTGATTTTATCCTCTTAGTAGTTACGTTATAGATATTCCCATTATTAGGATGTTCCAAATTTAATATATAATGACCAACATGCAAATCACCATCTGCATAGAAAATATCATTACGGAACATTTTTCATTCCTAGTAATGGAAGTATAACCTTCCTTATCCAAATAAGAAAGAGCAACAATGTTACTACTCAAAACAGGAACATAATAGCAATTGTTCAAAACTAACAAAAGCCCACTGGACAGAACTAATTCATAAGTGCCTACGGCTAAAACAGCAACTCTTGCTCTGTTTCCAACTCGTAGGTCCACCTTGCCCTTCTTCAACTTTCTACTATCCTTTAGACCCTGCACATTGTACAAATATGAGAACCACATGCAGTATCTAATACCCATGTAGAGGAAGTAGAAAAATGAATGTCTATAACATAAATACCTGAAGCGATAGCCCCGCTATCCTTCTTGTTCTTTTTCAGATCTTCCAAGTAAAGTTTGCGATTCTTCTTCCAATGACCGGGTTCATTGCAGAAGTAGCAGACTCCTTCCTTTGGAGGCTTTGCCTTCTTGGGTGCAGGCTTGGTTTCGGGCTTATTTGACTCTTTGGTCTTACCACCTAAGCCATTACCCTTCCCTTTCTTTTTCATACCTTTTCCTTTCTGAACTATCAAAACTGTGCTAGGCTTTTTCTTAATGCTTTGCTCAACAGTTTTGAGCATCCCATTCAGCTCAGAAATTGATTTCTCTATGTTGTTCATGTTGTAGTTCATAACAAACTAGTCATAACTCTCTGGGAGTGAGTTAAGGATCAAATCATAGCTAACTCCTGGTTCATGGGAAATCCAAGCCTCTCAAGGTAATCAATATTGTAACCCCCTGCCGTAATTAATATTCGGATTACGCAATAAAGTGAAATAGAGACCAATAAGAACAAAATTTAATATTATAAACCCATCTACCAGACGGGGTTTTCACAAACACCTTTCGAAATCATTTATAAACTTGGTCTCAGAATCACATTTCCGAATACAATTACTACGCGGAATATCACATTCATAACAAATCAGAGTACACAACAATAATCCCGGCAATCCCGGTTTCCATATATTAACTCAAGCTTTATAGAGCACATTCGCCCATACAAGCCCTCATATGGGGATTACACAAAGTCTTCTCAAATACATAGCAAATCCTCATCCACATACTTATATACACATCCAAATCTATATACTCCCATCTGGGATGATAACCAACTACCAAAACAACTACTGAAGGAAGTCCTCATCGCCCTTGGCTGCTTACTCCATCATCGATCTACTACCCTGTCTGAAAGGTTAGTAGGGGAGGGTGAGATTCTAGAGAATCTCAGTAGGATAACAATATCAATATGCATGTACGATAAATGTTTAATGCATGACATGCTTGCATCACACAACTCATGATAACACAATGACAATTTGCCAGCTCAATGCTTCGAACAATATACCTATGGCCATAGCATAAATTGAAACATAGCTTCAAATTACACATAATTATGCAAAGCTAAGACATGCACCAACACACTAACACATATATCAAATACAAGCAGAAGAGATATGTTTCCTACCTCCAGTCTTTTCTCCTCGATTTGCGTGCCAGCAACTCGGGGCTTCACATTCGATCCTACAATGTCAAATGTACTATTTAGACACTTCCATAGTGTTTCTGGGGGTTATATGAGGCTATATTGAAAATTTACTAAAATACCCCCGGGGACCGGGACCCGGCCCGGCCCCGCCGTACCAGGTCCGGCTGTACTTTTCTTGAAATATTGACATGGGCTATTCTAACATATTTTCGCCCAAGGAATCCATTTTCGGACTCGGAATTATCAAATTCAATGTCAATTACAAAATTACCCTTGGCAGCCCCACTTTAAGGGTTTCAGGGGCGTTTTCGTAATTATGCTTTTTCAGCCTTTTCCGAAAAAGTGACCAACTGTAACCCCACCTAATTTTCGCTCCTGAACTCAATGGAATCATCAAATCATTGAAAATCCATCTCTAACCCCTCCAAACCAGGCTTGGCCGAAATTCTCAATTCCCCGGGAAAAATTGGGGTTTTTCGGTTCCGGCTCCGTAAACGCGTTCCTTTCTACTCCTAACCACTTTATTGACTATTCCATTAGGTTAGAACTACCATTTAGTATCAATTTGGGCAGCATAACACCTAGGCCAACCCATTTTCCAAATTTACAAACAAAGACAATCCGGTGAAATTTCACCGATTAAATCAACCACAGCAGCCAGAATAGTCAATATGCACGAGTTTGGAAGTTACCTCAAGCTCCCACTAGCTTTTCCTTCTTGTGGCTGAAAACCCTAACTTCAAAACACCAAAAGAGGAGCTTCCAAACCTTAAAGAACAAAGAGGAGTAGTTTAGAGTCGGAGTTATACGCGTTAGGAGCGAAATCGTCGGAGAAATCGGCTTACCTTGTGATTTTTCTTCTCTTTCTCTCTCTAAACTCTCTCAACTTTCTCACACTATGTTCAGGTGCTGTGCGTGAATGAGCAGCTGAAGATGATGAGAAGATGTTTTAATTCCATGCTTATGTCATCTTGCCTTTTGGATGATGTCATAATTCCCAAAATTGGCATTTTCGGATTTTCTGGCAGATTTTCTGCCCAATCTTTGAAAAATCATACCTAATTCTAGAAAAATCAAAATGAGGTGATCCCAAAGCCAAATGAAAGATATTTAAGTGCTCTTCATAGGAAAAATATTGGCCATTACTAAAAATCACCACACAATTCCAGAATTACATAAAACTCATCACTGCCCCAAAACAGAGTTCAGTTTCCATCCCAAACTTTGGACAGTCATATCTCCTAGTTCACAAAACGAAATGGCACAAATTATATGTCCATTTCGAAGCTTGAGATGTGAACTATAAGACTGGAAAGTTTCATAATTTTATGACATCATGTGCCTAGTAAAAACGTCCACACGAGAAGACTGCCCAGACAGAATTCACACTGGACAGCATTTCCAGTTTTGCAACCAATGTGTCCAATCCAATTTAAATCAATTCCAATGATTAAATACCACAACATGACACCATTTCCATCACAATACCCCATTCAATTCTTCCCTCTATTCTAAGTCAATTTGGATGTTAATCCACAATTGAACTCAAATACAGGGTTTTGGCGTTGCTCATAACACAAGCGACTACAATCCACTTTATATTCTCTAAAAGGGTTCATTAATCACTAACCACGTCCACTTTTGTAGTCATTAACTCCTAATCACAATTTGGGATCTTGCTAAACCGGGGCTTAGCAATCCACTAACCTCAGGCTTATTCTCTAGCCTCAAGTCTCAAAATTCGGGGTGTTACAAATATAGCCTTTTATCTTTAACACATGAGTACTAACTGATGCACCTTCAGCCATTTTGCAGGAATGTAAGGCCTTTGTGGTCTCATACCTTTCTTGCCTTGCCTGTTGCTGGAACATTTCCTTGAGATGTACAATCATCTCATGATCCTTCATAAGTTCCAGATCTCTTTGGAGCTCTAGAACCATAGTGGCAAGCATCAGGCAACCTACATCCACAGAGTCATTCTTATGCTTTGTGTAAGCATCTCTCTGAGCTCTTGGAACATTGGCTATAGGCTCCTCAGGAATGGGTTGATCTAGGACATAAGCCTTTCTTTCTTTCTTGAGAACAATTCTCAAGTTCTTGAACCAGTCAATAAAGTTTGTCCCATTGAGTTTGTCCTTATCAAGGACCGATCACAACGATAGTGTAGCAGTATTACTAGTCGACATGATTTTACAATTAAAATATGCAAAGTTAGGTAGTAATCTCCCACTAAATTAACAACCCTCAATATAATAATTAGTGGGCTAAGATCCATATTTGGCTTAACCTTAAGTCTGCTTTGGCAAGACGCTTAAATTCAAGTTATTTAGGTAGGTAACCTATTTACCAATTACATCACATGTAACTCTTAGATCTTTATGGGATTTAATCATCATATGATCCGGCATGTTTAACCCTATCTAACGCCTTGAGATTCAAAACCGTTTTGTTAATCTCAATTAAGTCAAAACAATAATGAATATTATGAGCAGCACCATTACTCAAGCTTGTCTCGTCAAGATAACTCAAGTGCATCCACTTTGGTGGTTTCCACAATTGAGCGATCTAGGTTTTGACAAGTATTCATTAATTGACGGCATTATGACTTAAGATTTGATTCAGAGGGCTTAATTAATTAGTTTTTGTTTATATGGATGCAATTGTGGTCGTATCTCATACAGATAAATACATATAAACGTAAAAGTAATCATGCAATGATCTTATTAAAAGCATAATTTAAACGTGACACAACATGGCTTACCTAACCTAAAATCCTCCCAAGCCAATGAGAGGACTTCGCTAAATAAAAAAAAGAAATACATTGAGAGAAATCTCGTTTAAACATTCAAGGGGAGTGAGATGAGAAGAGAATGTACATCGAGAGTATTTAGAGAAAGGCACGGCACACAGACCGTATTTAAATATTGCAACCCTTTGTAAAATTCTAAAGCCATGTTGTTCACCATACCTAAAAAAGTATAAATAATAAACCATAACAAGAATTCATATAATATGAAAAGCAATAAATTTCGTGATCAGATTATATTGCGCTACGTAGAGGTGGTCAAGGAGGTCCCGCTAGCCGGTTAGCGGGCAGGGTCAAGGGGGGCCGCCCTTGCGGGGTTGCAAGGGGCAGTGCCCCTGGAGCTTTTGAAAAAAGGCACATTCCTTTTAAAAGAAATATTTGAAAATTTTAAATTTTTTAAAATTTCGGACCCAATTGTTGTTTAAAACAAAAACAACAATGGCCCAGAATGCTTCTGATATACATGTTTAAAACGAAAGTCACATACATGTTTCAAGATATACATCGGAATCGATTTCATGCTTGTTCCAAAACTAGAATCACATACATGTTTCAAAACTGAAAACGAAACAATTTCAAGATTCAATTTAAACGAAAATGAAAATCAGCGAAATTACAAGATCACATCTTTCTAAATAATTTCGTTTCGTATTAACCAAATCACATGCCTATTCGAAAGTTTCTTATAAACATACATGCACATCCCATATATATCACATGTATAAGAAAACTCAATTTAAATGCACAATTGATCTGGCTCTGATGCCATTGTTAGGATCGGCAGGCACAATGGAAGAATTTTAAAAAATTTTACCGATCCTAATCGAGGATCTATCAACGGCATTTAAATCGAGTTAGAAGGATTCATACCTTTTGATGATTCAGAGTTTTCACAATCTCTAGGAGCCAACACGTCAGGTTTGCTCCCTCTACCGGTATCCACACGAATGCTCTCCAATAGAGACTGCGTGCTAGGACCTCTAATGTCTCTTAGGGTCTCCCTTGCGGCTCTCAATTCTCATGTGCATATCAATTTATCTGCTCTATCAAGTTTATAACCTATGAGGGCTATTTTCAAATTTCAAAATTAATCATCATTAATTTCAAAATTAATTAACTATTAATTATCTTGATGAGCTAATTAAATAAATTCAGTTTAAATTAAATCTGTCCAATAGTTTTAATTTAACCTATTTCTTTAATCCAAATAAAGAGTCATTAGATTTAATTTATCTTCATAAATTAAATCTGAGATACTATATCTCTATCATGTTAGTTATTAAATTTAATATATCTTAATAAATTAAATTTAAAACTAACACAATATAATAATATCATATAATGTATATATACATATATATATATATATATATATAAGATATATATATTTTGAAAATATATATCTATAATATTATTAATGAATTTTATATTATATATATATAAATATAAAATTCGTCCACCCTAAATTAAACATTATCTCGTGTTGGGCCATTCTTGTGTGCGACCCTGTAGACCCATATGAAGTTGGCAGTGGGCCAATAACTAAACTAACCCAAAAGTCGAAAGCGGCCTCTAGCAAGACATTACGACTACCCAATTCATATGAGGATTGTTATCACGATACAACCTGTCATACAACCATGTCACGTCCCTTTTGTCACACGATATATCGATCAAGGATAAGGCATGGATAATGTCATCCTCTTGTTCCTGACCATTACTTTCTCAATTCCTGAGTAGCCTGATAATAGAGATGGAAACTCCTTTCCATCATAGTATGGCCATACATTTCTCAGACTCAATCATTGAGGGACCCAGTAATATCTCTCTACTAATATGAGGGACAAATTCCATCTTGATCATTCATATTCCTCTGCATAAAAAACCACCAAGTCCGATCGTAGCCTTTATCATCACCTGGTCAAAAGTGACTTTTGACTAGTTCAAAGCTTAGCAACTCTCATGTAGGAATCATGATAACCTCAGGTCTAAGGGCATTGTGACGTGGTTATACATGAGAAAAGCTTATGACTTGATCCATGTAGCTTTCTCATAGTGGGTCGCTCCAGCACCTTGTACTCTTACAAGTACCTAAGACTTCGATTCGTATCTCCATATCTTATTAAAGTCATATTGATCTTGTTTCATCTCTGCTCCCACAATGATGACCAACCAGGGACATTTTTAGACAATCTTTATGAATTATCCGAGGATACAATTATCACAGTTAACATGCAAATAATATGATAATAGAATGGAGAAATTTCATTAAAATAATAATGTTCAAAGTACAATGATTGGCCCTTAGGGCACAATTTCCAACATTTGTGACATTAAATCACAACCATCCTACCTCCTTTAAGGGGCTTAATTTCGGCCAAATGAGAAAAGAGAAAGAGAAAATCTGATTGTATTCCACAAAATTGTTAGAGGAAAGAAGGATAGTGAATAGTAACTCTTCCTAAACAACGGAGCCGATTCCGACCTCAAAACTTCGTTATAGTCCGGAAAGTTCTGTAGGAAACTTCCTCTACTCACTATAAGCTTCAATTCTATGGTCTTAGATTTCTCATCTGAGGTGTTTTGTGTCAGTTAGTCTGTCAGCACACCATTAGAATACCGAATCACTTGTAGAAACGTGAAGATGTAAGCCTCGGGTTCGTTTTCAATTGATTACTTCATGTTTTTGTTGAGTATTTCTTGACTTTTGTGCCACCCTTGATTTTCAAATAAAAGAATTTTTGAAGCAAGATGATGTTTCTAATCATGTTTAACGGGGTATATGATGTTTGTTGAAGTATGAGGCTTGTTGGTAGTTAAAAACACAATAGGATTTTTATTGTTTTGGGAGGCAGATTTTGGTCAGGGACAAAACTAGAAGAAAGAGTTTGATTTTAGTATTTTTGAGTTTTCCATTAGATTCTACATGAAAAATTGTGAAGGAATAGGCTTTGATTATAATTTTTAGAAGACTCGTAAAAAAAATTAAATACTAGAAACTTAGTTCATTAAGCTGCCAGTGTGAGTTTTTGTCTGGAGATTTTGTTGTGATGAATATTTCACTATCTAAACTTCATTTGATGATTGATTTAAAGCCTTTTGTCGCTTCGGGTTAATTCAAAATAAACCAAATTATGCAGTGAAGGACATAACTTGAGTCATATTCTCTTGAGGCGCCTTTTATTTGATTCCTAAGCTAAACTAAGTAATAAAAACATTAAGATGGGTTTTAAATAGATTTGTTTTCTTTTTAATAATGTAAAATAACCTAGACTACTATTTTTTAGGGGTTTTGGGAATTTGTTAAGATAATTAATGAAATTGTGATTTAAACAAATTGATGATGAATGCTTCTTGGAAAAATGGAATATAGGTTATCCTTGCTCAAATTGATTTGGGAGTTAAACTACTTACTAAGTCAAAAATTAAACCTTAGCAACTCACTAAGTCTAGTGATATTAATTAGTGATTACTGTAACGCCCCAAATTTCAATTAAGGGCTAATGATAATTATTGAGGATAATTATCAAATTAAAGTGGAATAATTATGTGTTTTGGTGGCAGTATTAATTAATATGCCATAATCAGTGAGAAATTGAAAGAATGGCCATAAGTTAGTGATTAATAGAGAAATGAATTACTAACTAAGGAGAAATGAGATATGTAACTAAATGACTAATGGAGGGATTAAAGTAACTAATTTGGTTACTTACTTTATAGGAGTAAATGATATTGTGACACTTGGCAAGAGGAGACAAGAAAGAGGATATTGGAAAAGTCAAAGTACAACATTTTTATCATTTCTCTCTCTCTCTATTTCTTTGTACGCATGGTAGGCATGGGGGGAAGAAATTCCTATGTTCTTCTTCATCATTTCACACTCTCATCACTCTCTTTCTTCTCTCTCTTTCGTTCAGCCATGGTAGCCATGAAGGGAGGAAGTGCTTTGTGAAAAAGGTGAGTTTTTTACCTTCTTAATGGCCTCTAATGGAAAAACTCCCTTCTATAAAGTTGTTCCTTGGTTTGAGAGCTTTACTTTCATAGTTTTAGATTTGCCATTGGTGGTGTTTTGTAGCCACAAGGAAATCTAGAAGTTGGAGAACCAAGGAACTTCTTTGAAAAAGTTGTTGGGTGAGTGAAAGCTCCATTTTCATATAAGTTTTGTGGCCATTGGTTTGGCCTTGAATATTTGGAATTTTAGCCCTATTTTTCATGATTTAGGGTCTTAGGGAGTATAATATGTTGTTGTCATGGAAATGGTGCCTTGTTTGGTGTTTTGAATTAATAGAATTGAATTGAAGCCTAAATGTAAAGTTTAGCACCTTTGTGTTGGTTTTGTGTATTGGACAAAAAAATAGAGCATGTCAATAGGTTGTGATTTTGGTCATTTTGAGCTTACCATTGTTTTCCTTGTGAAAATTTATGTGGGAATAGGCTTGATTATTAATTTTGGAGCCATTGGACACTTTGGTAGAAAGTTATAAAATCTGTCTTGTGTGAACTCTGTCTGGGCAGTCAGTTTGCACGAATATTTTGAATAACCAAATGGTGTTGTAAAATTCTGAAACTTTCTAGTCTTAAATTTCACATCTCAAGCTTCAAAATGGACATATAATTTATGTCATTTCATTTTGTTAACTGAGATTTATGCTTTGCCAAAGTTTGGGACAAAAATTGGACTCTGTTTTGGAGTAGTGTTGAGTTTTGGGTAATTTTGGAATTTTTTGGTGATTTCTAGGTATGTTCCATATTTTTTTAGTAAATAGGACTTAAATACCTTTCATTTGGATTTGGAATCACCCTGTTTTGATTTTTCTAGAATTAGTTATGAATTTCAAAAGTTCAGCAGAGAATCAGAGAATTTCTTATCTGCGGCCCAAGGTGGCTGGCCACGGCCCATGAGTGGCTAGCCGTGGCCAGTGACCTTCTGACCATATTTTGGCCATGGCCCAAGGGAGGGCTGGGCATGGCCAACCCCTGTGTTCCAGCATTTTGAGTTTTTGAAAAGATATCTCTAACCTATTGTTTCCCAACCTTTTAGGGCTTTTATTAGAAGTATTTGTGGCCTCTTAAGGGTCAATTATGATAACCAAATTTAAGTGTTATGAAGTAAATTAAGTCTTGGAATAGAGTATAACTCTTTGTCCTTAATTATAATTCTAGGATTTGACATTTGCCCTACTCGGGAGAGACCGGCGCTAGGACACGTACGAAAGGATCAAGGTAGTGACTCTTCTCTCATGTTGTGTATGATGTTTTGGTATGCATAACTTATCATTGAGCTATGTGAACTGCATGTGCCATGGTCCATTACGGCTTGAGCACTTCAGCATGAGCTATTTAGGGATTGACGCTAGTCATCTCTAGTTCGGTCGTTGAACTGCCGTCGTAATTGACATGGATCTTTGTGAATCCGACCCGTGGGGCGGTGTTTGTGAATCCAGCCGTGGGTTGTGTGTTGATCTTGCCAGTGTAGCTTGTGTATGAAATGCTTTATATGAATCCCAGCTATGGTGAAATATATTGTGTGGATTGTGTTGTGCAATTCAGCATGAGTAAACGCAAGGGTGACATGAATCATACCTGCCTTTTCTGTTGTAACTACCATTGTAGTTGCAATGTGTGTGTGATGATCTGCTTTTATGCCTTATTGTTGTGCATACTATGAGTGATTTGACACTACGGGGATTCCTTAGAATCTCACTCTCCCATAAACCAAATTTTTAGATAGGGCAGAAGGATCAAAAGGAAAGCGGGCGATGAAGAGCAGTTAGAGCTCTGGTTTAGGAGTTTTACTTTGGTTATCATGTAAAATCCTTTTAGATATATTTTTGGGAAACAATTGTATATGTTTTGGATTAATGTATAGTTTTGTGTAATCCCTAAGAAAAAGGGAAAAAGTGTATAGGCTTTGTGCCTCTGTATAATCCCTTTATTAATTAATGGAACCCGAGTGTGTTGGGAATTTATGCTGTACTCTATATATACGAATGAAATCAACCTGTACAGGCCATTTAGAATTGAAATGTGAATATGAGACTGTCATGAACAGACTTTTGAAAAGTTTTTGAAACCCTAGTTTTAGGCAAATGATTGTTTTAACAAGTCCCAAATTGTTGTATGGTCTCTAATTCATTGTAATCATGTATTTACGAACTAAATCTCGGTCTATAGTGGAAGGGGGTTACAATTACCTATAAACTCTAGCTAGATAATTACTTCTTAATATAATATTAAATACCACTTAGTGTGCAATTTGGGATTGGATTTATACAACTTGTTCCTCTAGACAATGAACACTCAACTGAGATATTGAAATAAGATCAAAGTAGTCATAATACTCACTCAAACTACGAACGAATAGCACAACCATATTAAATTGAAAAGGAAATATATAAATATAAATCTCAAACTACATAATCTAATCCAAATCACAATTGTTCAATCCAAACTAAGATAAACTACTCACAATCTCAGTAAATTAATCATATAACATAAAATCCTAACTCAGGAAATCTGTTACATAGCTAAATCAAAAAGATTAAAATAAATAACTCCCTTAAATGTATCTCTGGAGTTTAAACCAATCTTCCATCCCTAAGAAGCAAGAAAGAATTTAGCCTCTCATAGAACTTATCAGAGCCACAGCTCTATTAGACCTCAAGAAACCCATGAGGGATGAGATAATAGATGGACAAGATGGAGGCGTTGGTGAAGCTTGATCTTTCTTCTCCCTCTGGTCTCCTTTTGTTTGAAATTGTGCTTCTGGTTCGTCACTGTCTCTCAATCTCCTTCATGGCTGCGTGCCCCTGTTCCTGTTTTAATTTTCAGGTCTTGCTTTTAAGGTACTGATCATGATTTTTTCCAGTAGGCTCTCGACCTTTTTTTTATTCATTTATTATTTTTCCTATGATCTGAAATCTCATTAGAATCCCTTCATTTACGGCAGAATCCCAATAGGAATATATTTAAATCAAATTTCATAAGAATCAGTTGCCAAAAGAATCAGTTCCAGTAGTATTTTGTGAAAGTTTGGTCCAAATTGACATTTGTACAATTCAGGGCCCCATTCTATAATTTCCACTAATATGTTCTTCACTGAAAGAAATGGCTAATATTACAGAAAAGACTCTTATTTTTGTCAAAATTCTCATCAGCCACATACAAAATTTTATTTTCTTCTTTAGTCCTTATGCAAATTTTACTTTTTGGTCCTTCAGCTCCAACTTTCTCAAAATAACCTACAATTCAAATCAATATCTTGTAATATCTTTATTCAAAATTCAAATTTTCAATAGCAATCACAAGATTATAATAAATATATCCTTTTAAGCTCTATTTTTACACAATCATCTTTAATTCAATTTAATCATAATAAATATTATTTAACCCAAAATTAATAATAAAATCCCTAAATAAGATATTAAATATTATGATAAAATCAGGATATATCAAATTCTCCCATACTTGGACCTTTGTACTCCTGGACAAATATTATCAATTCAAAACCATCCAAGATGAACATTAATACAATTTAAAGATGAGCAATCTCGTAGTATATATGAAAAACAATAAATCGATTAATTAAGCTTCACAACTAGCATAAGTCGTAGTGCAAAGCAATACAAAGGGATTAGTCCACCACACAATCAAATGTAATTGAAATAAGCACAAAAGAGCTCTCTAGGATATTAGTGTTTACACTCAACTCACCTTATTAATGTCATCTCACTTTGGCTCACTTAACTATCACCTTACCATATACTAGTAACAACTCTAACATCTTTACTGCTAACAATAATAATGTAGTGAATCAAGAGGACTTTCAAGGGTTGTAATGATGGAGAAGGCCACATGAAATAATTGAGAAAGAGACAAGTGTTATACACGTATATAAGCCAATAACCTACCACTTAGCATCCAATTTATCACTTGGAGTGCATATTATATTGTCATTTATAGAGATTCCCTAGAATTGCCTTATTTGAATGAAATATTTTTATTTTATTTTATTTTTCCTTTTTTTACCATTTTTCTCCTTTTTTTTTATCTTTTTTTTCAATATGTATATACATGGCAATTCAACATTCACAGAAACTAGGGATTATGACAATTTAAGTATAACAAGATAGGATGTAAGACTATGTAAATGATATATACATGCACAACAACTCAATGAATGCTCAAAGGGGTAAACAATGGATGATTTGAAAGGTTTATGTTTGGATCAAAAGGGTTTAAAATCGAATGCCTTTATCATGTCCATCACATTAGTGTAGATACAACTTTGACCCAGAGTTGAGACAAGTCCTAGAAGATGAAACGCTAAGAAAGCATGCACACATAAAAAGAAAAAACATTTAGGCTCAAATAACCTTCCAATAAGGGTTTTTCTCAAATACTTGCTAAAACACTCAACTACATAACAAACAAACCACAAAGCATTTACTCGGTTATTTTTGTTGGATCCCATATGTTATGATGATAATAATGATTAGACCAATGATATAAGAGGATATGATAACAAATGAATTTGAACAAAGTAAATAAATAGCAGACAAAGCATTGCTTGAAGTAAGCACTGGAGTAATGAAGAAGATTTGAGAGGAAGAGCAAAGGAAGACCATAACTGGCAGTAGTCTATGTTTACTCGAGTAAGGAATACTATTACTCGAGTGGGCACTCGAGTAATGTTGAAAGAAAATGTTTTTGGAGGCACTGCTAAAATTTGGAAGAAGTTACTCGAGTAGCCACTCGAGTAATCTGCAAAGTTATATAGACTATTACTCAAGTCACCACATGAGAAAAGGCATTACTCGAGTAGCCACTCGAGTAACTAGGTCAAAAATCTTCCAATAGCTCTCGGCTAAGAAATGCAAAACTTTACTTGAGTAGCCACTCGAGTAACCATGTGAGAAAAAGGTAATACTCGAGGGAGTACTCCATTAATCTATGAAATTATTTGATCCATTACTGGAGGGATCACTCGAGTAATCAGGTAAACAAAGAGCAAGTACTCTCGGCCAAGAATTTGATGCAATTACTCGAGTGAGTAATCAAGTAATCTGCAAAGTTATTTAGAATTTACTCCAGGAGTCACCTGAGTAAGATGTGAAGAAAAAACATGGCTACTCGAGTAACTATTTGAGTAATAGGCTTACTGGAGCAGGCACCCAAGTAATTTGTGAAGAGAAGACATGGCCACTCGAGTAATCAGGTATTTCCAAGGTTTGTGATGTATCTTACTCGATGTCTTACCCGAGTAATATCTTATAAAAATGTTGAATTACTCACTGCCATATTTTTGATAAGTTTACTCGAGGGACTACTCGAGTAACAAGCATGATTACTCGAGTAGCCATTCGAGTAATGAAGTCCAGAAATCATGTTTTTAATTGAATGATTATTAATTTATTATCTATATGATTAACTTTGCACTAGTATTTTAAGTACATTTGCAGAGAAACAATGAAGAGATATGCCAGAAGTGAAAAGTCAAATAAAAGTCTGAACATTCACCTACAATCACCTAGTGCAAATGGATAGTTTTCAAATTCGAATAATAGTCAACCGTTGTTGCGCGGCTCTAACAGACATGTTTGAATTGCTTCCAACGCATACTACAAATCATCTATATATACGGAGCATTCAAAGAGCATACAACAATAACTGAGAACAAGCAATCACACATCGATCAACATACTCTTTGTGCTTTGTTTTCTTATACTCATTCATTATACTTCAGTGATTATATATTTTCTCTGTCAGAGAGTTTTTCATTACAAACTCAATATTTGTTATTAAGACAACTTAAGGTTATGGAACCTTGAGTTGGGGATTTGATTGCAACGTGTAAGGGGGAGTGAGTGTCTAGGTGAAGGAACTTGCTGTATACTAAGGTGCCAAGAACCCACTGAATCTTGGAGAATATAGTGAAACTCTCAGAGACGCTCTGAGGACTGGACGTAGGTCAAAGTTGTTGTGGCTGAACCAGTATAACTCCCAGTGTACACTTTGGTGATATTTCTCTTTACTCTCAACTGCTTTAAATATTCTGTCAATTTACTTATACGCAAAGAAGTTGTCTAGTATCACTCAATTCACCCCCTCTTGGGTGAAACGCTTACACTAACAATTTCCAATGCTTGAATTAAGAAAAAAAACTAATCAAAACATTGTAATTAACCATAATCAAGCTCAACTCTCAAATGTACCAATGACTTTGGACAAACTTCCATTGTGCAAAACATTTAAGTACCAAAAATCCATGTGCGGGGGTTTTTTTTCAAAACACACACTCCCCCACACTTACTCAATAAATTGTCCTCAATGTATTCAAGGAATACAATGCAATAATCCAATTAATCATGAATGTAAGAGAGAGTGAGGATGGCATATGACAAGATAACTAAGGAAACATAGGGAGCCTTATTGAATTTAAACTCTAAACTACTAATCTTACTATCACTATTAGGAATGTCCCTCCCCCCACTTATCTCAAGCATTCATGTTCAATACATTTCACAAGCAATTATATACATGATATGAGAGATTGAGAGAGGAAAGGAACAACCTGGCCTCAAGGCAGCTTGTCACTATCATGGTAGAACTTGAGTAGATGACCATTGACTTTGAACTATGATATGGTAGCCTCATCTAGTAGCTCTACTATTCTAAAATCATGCACCTTGGTGACTATGTATGACCCTTTCTACCTGGTGTTAAGTTTTCTAGGTTTGAGTGCAAAATTAGGCCTTGAAGCATAGAACCTTGTCAACAACTTTGAAGTGTTTTCTCATAATTTTTTGGTCATGTAGCTGCTTGGTTTTCTCCTTGTAGATGCGAGAGATCTTATAAGCTTCCAATCACATCTCCTTCAGTTCTTGTAGTTGTAACTTCCTATCTAAGCTAGATTCTTCCATATCCATATTGCATGTTTTCACTGCCCAATAAGTTTTATGCTCCAACTCTACCGGAATATGACATGCTTTTCTATAGATAAACCAGTAAGGAGACATCCCGATTGGTGTCTTGAATGCAGTTTTATATACACAAAGTGCTTCTTTCAACCTTGAGCTCCAATCTTTTCTTGAAGGCTTAACAATCCTTTTCAAAATCTGCTTGACCTCTCGGTTGGACATTTCTGCTTGCCTATTTGTCTATGGATGATAAGCAGTGGACATTTTATGGGTAACTCCAAGTTTAGCAAGTAGGTTATTGACAACCTTATTACAAACATGGGTACCTCTATCACTTACTATAGCCCGTGACACTCCAAATCTTTAAAAGATGTTAGTCTTGAGAAACTTGGGGACTGTTTGGGTGTCATCTTTTTTAGTAGGAATGACTTCTTCCTACCTAGAGAGGTAATCTACAGCTAACAAGATATAAGTAATCCTAGATGATGATGGAAAAGGGCCCATAAAGTCTATGCCCCAATATCAAACACCTTACAAATGTGCATAAGTTGTTGTGGCATCTCGTGCCGTTTAACTAACCCCCCAAGCCGTTGGCATTTATCACATGCCTAACAATATAAACATTCATCCTTAAACAGGGAAGGCCAATAAAACCCAGCCTCTAATACTTTTCTAGAGGTCTTGTTAGTGCTAAAGTGTCCACCACATATCATTGAATAGAAAGCAGAAAGGATGGATGTGAATTCTTCTTCAGGTACATATTTTTGAATTATGTGGTCACTACATATTCTTCACAGGTATGGCTCATCCTAATGATAGTATTAGGCTTCTCGCTTTAATTTCTTTACCTGAAATGGAGACAAATATATAGGAATCAATCCTAACACTAAATAATTAACTAAGCCAGCAAACCATGGATCTTTTAATTCCACATACATAAAGCAATATCAGGAAAATCATCACAGACTAAAGCAAAACAATCAACTCCACTTGTATCATTAGGAAGCTAACTGAGGTGATCCGCTACATGATTCTCTGCTCTGGCTTGATCCTTAATCTCAATATCAAATTCATGCATAAGAAGAGCCCAGTGAAGTAGTCTTGGCTTAGACTGTGGCTTTTTGAACAAATACCTAACAGTTGCATGATCTGAGAAGACAACAACTTTAGAGTTGATTAGATATGATCTAAATTTATCCAAGGCAAACATAATTGCAAACAACTCTTTCTCAGTAGTTGTGTAATTAATCTGAGCAATGTCTAATGTTTTTGAGGTATAAGGTATGACCTTGGAGACCTTACTATGTCTTTAGCCAAGTATTGCTTCAACAACACTATTAGACGCATCACAAGATGACTTAAATGCAAGTTCCTTATTAGGAGGAGCCAAAATAGGACGAGTGACTAATTTATGTCGCAACACATCAAATGCTAGCTTGCACTTATCATCAAAAACAAAATCCACATCTTTTTGTAGTAACTTTGACAAAGGCAATGTGATTTTACTAAAATCTTTTATAAAACGTCAATAGAAACTAATATGCCCTAACAATAACCAAAAGTCCTTAAGTGAAGATAGGTAGGGTAATGATGAAATCACCTCAATTTTTGCCTTGTCAACTTCAATACCTTTTTGAGAAATCAAATGTCTAAGCACTATGCCCTAAGTGACCATAAAATGACATTTTTCATAATTCAAAACAAGTTTCTTCTCAATGCATTGTGCTAAGATATGATTAAGACTAGACAAACAAGCATCAAATAAGTCGCCATAAATAGTAAAGTCATCCATAAAAACATCCATGTAATGCTCAAGGAAATCATAAAAGATTGACATCATGCAACGTTGAAAAGTACCAAGAGCATTACAAAGATCGAAAGGCATTCTCCTGTAAGCAAAAGTGCCAAAAGGGCAAGTAAATGTGGTTTTCTCTTGATCCTCAGGAGCTATAGGGATTTGAAAGTACCCAAAAAACCCATCTAAGAAGCAGTAATAATGCTTTCCTGCTAATCTCTCTAGCATTCGTTAATAAATGGTAGAGGAGAATGGTCCTTCCTAGTGGCATCATTAAGTTTTCTAAAATCAATACACACCCTCCAGGCATCCTGTACTCTAGTCGAAATCAACTTATTTTGCTCATTCTTAATAATAGTAAGCCCGCTCTTCTTTTGAACCACATGAATAGAACTAACCTACTCACTATCAGAAATAGGATATATAATCCTGACACTAAGTAACTTAGTAACCTCTTTCTTTACAACATCTAAGATTAATGGATTAAGTCTCATTTAGGGTTGTCTAACATGCTTAGAACCCTCATTCAATAAAATCTTATGAGTATAAATAGATGAACTAATCCCTGGAATATCAGCTAATGTCCAACCAATGGCTTTCTTATTCTTCCTAAGCACACAAAGCAATATAGCCTCTTCATCATAAGACAAAGAACTAGAAATAATCACAGGTAACTTATCATTATACTCAAGGAATACATACTTAAGATTAGGAGGTAAAGGTTTCAACTCACGGGTAGGGGGTTAAACAGTAGAAGGGATTAGTTTAGGGAGTTGAAGAGAGTAAAGAGAACTCCTATGTGTAACCTTAGGTGGTTGGTGTGCATTAAGCTCCTTTACATTCATCTCTTTCTCCTTGACCTTCCTAAGTGTTGAGTCAACTTGAGGTTGACTAATAGCACCAATAGACTTGGATTTATCATCCTTCATACCTGCACACAGCTAGAGAAAATATCTTGCAAATACTTTAAGGTATGAGGAGAAATAATAGATTTAGGAGCAGTGGCAAGTGAATAATTCTCTTTAAGCCCATTATTCTTGGATAAAGGTTGCTTCTATTATGGATTAAATATATGAGAGGGTAGAATAGCTAGAAGGAAACTCTTTTCATCTTCTTGGTTAAGAGAGCTATTATAGTCACTTCCAGCTAGATTCTCAGCTTCCACCTTATTATAAGTATCTACATACTCAAGAAGGAAAAGTTTTTCCAAACTAGAATCACTTGCAAAAGTGGAGTTAGCATCATCAGAAGATAAAGTGTAAACTTGTGAAGCAGAAAGAGTACAACTGATATCGAAATCAGGGTAAGTCACGTTACTACCACAAGCATTATAAAAAGAATGTATAGAAGGGAGAGATGAAAAAAATGCATCATAAGCAACTATGTCATCATCAATCTCAAAAGAATCGTGTTTAGCATAAATATGGAAATAGTAATCATCATTTAAGCTCAATTCATATTCATCTCTATCATCCTCAATGGTCAAATTAATAGCATTAATGCCTAACAAGGAATAATCCTCACAAGGGTGTTTCATGGCCTCATACATATTAAAACATATTTTATGAGCCCTAACTTCTATGGTTATAGCACCTTCCTTTATATCTAAAATGGTGTTTGCTATTCTAAGGAAGGGCCTACCTAGAATAAGGGTCGAATCACGAGCTAATTCACTAGACATATCTAGGACATAAAAGTCATCAGGGAACATAAGGTCTTTTACTTTGATTAAGATGTCTTCTAAGATGCCATCTGGATGCCTAATTGACCTTCAACTAGCTGTAACACAATACTGGTAGGCTTAATAGCTTTGATTCTTAGAGCAGTGTAAACAGACTTAGGCATCACATTAATTGTAGTCCCTAAATCGAGCAAAGCAGCAGTTATGTTAATTGGTTATATGCTACAAGGAATGGTATAGGCACCGGGGTCTTGGCATTTTATGGGAGGTTGATGCCTAAAGATGGCTGACACATTAGAACTCAATTGGAATCTTTCATTAGGCCTGAATTTTCTCTTATTTGTGCAAAGATCTTTAAAGAACTTACAATATGCAGGCATGTTCTTAATCATCTTGAGAAAAGGCATATTCACTTTTAACTTACTAAAGAACTCAAACATTTCTTTTTCAGTTTTATCATCATGCAACTTCTTACTTCTAAGGCAAGCTTTAAGGAAAGGAATATGAGAAATTTTTACCTCCCTACCATTTTACCTTACGGCTCCTTACATGCTTGATTCACCTTTATCATGTGTGGATGGAGCTTTCTCACTAAGTTCTTCCAGAAGTAGTTGCTCCTCCACTTGAGGTTGCTCATCTTCCTTGCTATTCTTCTTCTTTAAGACCCTTTTCTCTTTGATATTTTCAGAATTGCCTAATTTCATAGGGCCCAAGGGTGGACTTTCAGCTTCTATCTCTTCATCCACATGGTCTTCATCCTCTCTTGGGAAATGCACTATCTTGTCACTTCTTAACTCAATGGTATTGATAGATTTAGGATTGATCACAGTGGTAGAAGGTAGGCCACCTCCATTCTTAGCTTGCAAGTCATTAAGAGTGTTGGAGACTTGAGTTAAGTAAGATTGTATCATGTTATTCTTCATTTCCAACTCTTCTAACTTCTTGTAGATGTTTGCCATTGAGTTACTGTCACTTGCTTTATCATTGCGCATCTGTTGTAGGATTGTAGCAATAGAGGAGAATTGACTATCATTTAAAGCTTTATCTTCCTTCATCCGATTGTCCATATTAATAAGTTGAGTAGCCATACTCTTTAACAGTTGGTTGGTCTCATCACTCTTAGGTTGGGAAAGTGAGTTATCTTGGAGTGGAATGACCATCTTTGAAGATTCTTGAAATAGACTAGAAGAGGCATTAGCTCCAATATTCCCTTGTTGAAAAAGATTTTGTCTTCTATTATCATTGTCTCTCCAACTAAATTTAGGATTTTGCCTCCACCCTTCATTTTATGTATTTGAGTAGGGGTCCCATTTGGGATTGTTAGGGTGGCCTTGATACATGATAGAGACCTGTTCATAATGAGATAGACAATTACAAGAGATGTGCATAGATGAGCCATAAAGATCATAACTTTCAGCTACGTCAATCTTGTCTTGATCTTTCTCTTTTAAACCGTCATAGAAAGTTTGAGCCAATTGCTCTTCAAGAATTTGGTGAGGTGGGCACCGAGCCAAGAGGTCTTGAAAATGGTCCCAATACTTATACAAAGTCTCATCTAGATCTTGAAGAATGGAATTGATCTCTTTTCTCATAGTTGAAGTTCGAGATGTAGGAAAGTACTTCTCAAGAAAAGCTTTCTACAAGTTTTGGCAACTTTGATATGTATCAGCTACATGTCTTGTTAAGCTCATGTACCATTCCTTTGCCTTGCCTTCCAATAAGTGGTGAAAGACTTTCCACATGACATCCTCTACAAAAGCTCCAATCGGCTTCATACTCAAACAATTCAAGTAGAGCTCCCTTAAATGTAGATACAGATCCTCTGTAGACAAACCTTGAAACTTTGGCAGTGAATTGATCAATAAACCTTTAATCTCAAAATTAGCATGCATATTAGGTCCAGTATTAGCAAGATGATTAAAATCAATACCAGAAGGAGTGACTTCCCTAATTGTTTTTCTCCTATATGGGATATCATTATTTTCTCCTTCATCCTCATTATGGTGTTCCATATCTAAAGTTTGATTATCTTGATCACCTATGTCAGAATGAAGTTCCTTAAAAGCACTAGGTTTAGCAGATATGTGATGTTCTAAGGGAATTTTACTGGTACCCTTTATTCCTTTTCCTTTACCCTTTTCTATTGTTCCTTAAGCTGTTTTAAAGTTATGTTAAGATCAGGATCACTAGGTACAACTTTTTTACCTCGGGGCATGTACACAAGATTCAACCATAATTTGTTGGATGTATGATATGTGATGCAAATGCAAACTAAAACCTATATGATGAAATGAAAGAAACTATAACTAGCTAACTAGAAGGCACACAAAAGATTAATCTAGTTAATAATTTTTTTTAATTGACACTTGGTTAAACAAGGAGTCAAATAAATTGACTCCCCAGCAATGGCGCCATTGATTTTAAGTCTTTAGTCACTTCGAGTTAAATCAAAATAAACCAAATTATGCAGTGAAAGGCACAACTCAGGTCGTGTTATGTTGAGGAGCCTTTTATTTGATTCCTAAGCTAAACTAAGTGACAAAAATGTTAAGACAGGTTTTAAATTGATTTTTTTCCTTTTAATAATGGAAAATAACCTAGTCTACTATTTTTTTGGGGTTTTGAGAACTTGTTAAGATAATTAATGAAATTGTGATTTAAAAAAATTGATGATGAATGCTTATTGGAAAAATGGAATATAGGTTATCCTTACTCAAATTGATTTAGGAGTTAAACTACTTACTAAGTCAAAAATTAGACCTTAGCAACTCGCTAAGTCTAGTGATATTTATTAGTGATTACCCCGAGAACTCTAGCTAGATAATTACTTTTTAATATACTATTAAATACCTCTTAGTATGCAATTTAGGATTGGATTTATGCAACTTGTTTCTTTAGACAAAGAACACTCAGTTGAGATATTCAAATAAGATCAAAGTAGTCATAATACTCATTCAAATTATGAAAGAATAGCATAACGACATTAAACTGAAAAGGGAATATATAAATATAAATCTCAAACTATACAATCAAATCGAAATCACAATTGTTCAATCCAAACTAAGATAAACAACTCACAATCTCAGTAAATTAACCACATAACATAAAATCCTAACTCAGGAAATCCGGTACATAGCTAAATCAAAAAGATGAAAATAAATAACTACCCTGAATGTATCTCTCGAGCTCAAACCAATCTTCCATCCCCAAGAAGCAAGAAAGAATTTAGCCTCTCATGGAGCTTATCACAGCCACAGCTCTATTAGACCTCAAGAAACCCATGGGGGATGAGATAATGGATGGAGAAGAAGATGAAGGTGTTGGTGAAGCTTGGTCTTTCTTCTCCCTCGGGTCTCCTTCTGTTTGAAATCGTGCTTCTGGTTCGTTATTGCCTCTCAATCTCCTTCGTGGCTGCATGCTCCTGTTCCTATTCTAATTTTCAAGCCTTGCTTTTAAGGTGGTAATCATGATTTTTGCCAGAAGGCTCTCGATCTTTTTTTATTCATTTATTATTTTTCCCATGATATGAAATCTCATTAGAATCCCTCTATTTGCTGCAAAATCCCTAGAGGAATATATTCAAATCATATGTCCCAAGAATCAGCTACCAAAAGAATCAGTTCCAGTGGTGTTTTGTGAAATTTTGGACCAAACTGACATTTGTACAATTAGGGTACTATGCTATAATTTTCGCTGATATGTTCTTCACTGAAAGTGGCGGCTGATATTACAGAAAATGACTCTTATTTTTGTAATAAATCCCATAAGCTACTTGCAGAATTTTATTTTCTTCTTTAGTCCTTGTGCAAATTTTACTTTTTAGTCATTCAGCTCCAACTTTCTCAAAATAACCTACAATTCAAATCAATATCTTGTAATATCTTCATTCAAAATTCAAATTTTAAAGAGCAATCACAAGATTATAATAAATATATCCTTTTAAGCTCTATTTTTACACAATCATCTTTAATTCAATTTAATCATAATAAATGCTATTTTACCCAAAATTAATGATAAAATCACTAAATAAGATATTAAATATTATGATAAAATTGAGATATATCAATGATGATGATAGTTTCCAAAATTAAAGTATACTTAAAGACCTTTAATTTGATAGGTATTATGAAGGATTTGGATAAGCATACTAAGAGTTATGAGTATTTGAAGTTAGACCATTAAAACCGGTCAGATTTTCTGCAGCAAGGAGAAAAAGAGAAACTGGGAATTGTAAGTAGTTAGGTGGCTGCTGGAAGTATTTTTTCCTTAATATGTGACACATAGGATTTAGAATCACCTTAATTGGAGTTTCCTAGCTCAAGTTATCAATTTTCAAAGATTAATGAAAATTCTACCAGCTTTTTGGTAATTATGCAAAAATTTAAAGTAAAGTGTTTTTGTAATAGAATTAGACCTTTAAGGGTTAAGTTAAACATTTAGAGTAGCTTGGGCCTATTAGCCACATATTGGGCCTAATGTAGTGACCCTAATGATAACCAACACAAGGGATTGAATTATGAAAGAATTGAACTAAGTAATAACTCATCACCCGTAAATTATAATTTATAGGATTAGACATTTGCCTGGGACACCCAAGGCACATCAATCGAGGTTAAGATTTGGAAAAAAATTGTCAGGTAATAACTTATCCCTCAGATACTGTGTGATATGTTATATGGATGTTTGTACCATCGTGGATTAAAGCATTCAGATGAGAAGGGCTCAAACCTAGTAGAATTTTCTAGCACTGTGGCAAGGGACGGTTTTCCTTGAATTGGTAACTTTATGCTTTTTGCATATCATGAATTTATCTCTGAATTTTGAATATGTTGCTTGTATTAAAACTTTGGTTGACATGGCATGTTATATGTATGCATTTTATATGAGTGATACCTATTACTACTAATATTCTTTGAATCTCACCTTATTTTTCCAAAAACAAATTTTTAGCTCAAGCAGGTAGTTCCTTAGGCAAGAAGGTAACCACAACGAATGAATCGAAGAACTTAAAATTTAATTTTTTGTTGGTTATCTATATATTTTTAGGAATTATACTTAATCTGTATTTATGTTAAGTCAGTTCTGTACTGGCAAGTTAGTAGATATGTAAGTAAGCACCTGTATAAAAGCAAACAAATTGTGACATCCGAACTAGTATTGGATGGCTATCCATCTAGGGCTATTAATTAATCATAATAGTTTGAGTTTCAGTAGAGAACTTTTTGGTAAAAACTCTGATATGAAGAAATAAACCTAAAACGGATGGCCTAAAATGAATCGTAAAATAATATGAGACCAAATCTGAAAATGATTTTTGAAAAGATTTTTGAAAACTCACTCAAGTACAGCTCCACACTCTGCTTGAACTTAGGACTCCTGCTATTTACAAAAGTTGTCGGTCTCCCTTTTTAAAGATATTACTGCACTTAAATCGTCCATACGCTTTGAAAATGAGGGTGTTACATTTGTTGGTATCAGAGTATAAGTTCTTGGCTATAAAATGAAGCTCTCTACTATGATAAGTATACTAACTCTTGAATAGTGGCCTTGTGAAATAGGAATGGTGAGTAGTAGAGGAAGCCAGAGACGTATGTCACTGCCGTCTGTTAACCAGCCTCCCCCAAAGCATCGTATACTAGAGGGATGACTTTATGTAGTCATTAATAGAGGGCAATGAAGAGGGGGTGTAGACCAAGAGTGTTGCATATGATAAGGAAAAGAGTTCCCAACCATACGATAATAAAGATAAAGGCTAGGCAGACTAGTCCCGGTATAGAGCTGTCGGTTAACGATACCATTGACCCTGAGGGAGAAAAAATTAATTCTAGGAATTTTGTGCTTCTAATTGGCAAATGCATATATTTTTCTTTGAAACTAGACTCAATAAGGGTTCTATAGCCTTTGAAATCACTCCAATACAATGTCTACAAAATTAGTTATGATTTTTCAAAGCTTAGGCAGAAAATCTACCAGAATTTTGTTTATATATGAAATTGGGAATATTAATTAATTAAATTATGGGATATAATATAAAAAATTTTCACCTCCTTCAGCCCCAAAACTGACGCACACAGCAACCATAGAAGAGAGAGAGAGAGCTGAGAGAATTTTAGAGAGAGAATGAGGAAAATCTTACAAGGTAACTCGATTTCTTTGGTGAATTCATTTGTAACGTGTATATAATCCTACCTTTAAGCTTTTCTTCTATATAATTCAAGGTGTTTGAAGGTCAAAATTCAGTGTTGAGAAAAGGCTAGGGTTCAGCCAAGAAAGGAAAAGCTAGACGGAAGCTAAGGTAACTTCTAAAACTTAAATCTTTAGTTATTTTGGCTGCTGTGGATTATTTAATTGATGAATTTCTAGTTAAATTGCTGTGATTATAGAATTTTGGAAACATTGTGTCCCAGACGTTATGCTACCAAAATTGATTCTAAATGGTGGTTTTAACATAATTAAATTGTTAATAAGGTGGTTAAGAGTGGAAAGGAGCAAGTCTGCAGAGTCAAAACTTAAAATCCCCAATTTTTTCCTTAGAATTTCAGATTTCAGCCAGTGTTGTTTGGAGGGGTTAGGGCTAGATTTCTAATAATTTGATGATTCCATTGTGTTCAGGAGGGAAAATTAGCTAGGGTTATAGTTGAACACTTTTCCAAAAAAGGCCTAAAAAGCATAATTACAAAAACGCCCTTGAAATAGATTCTGGTCTTTTGGCTAATTCTAAATCCAAAAATAGATTCCTTGGGCGAAAATATATTAGAATAGTCTAGGTTAAAATTTTGGGAAAAGTATGGTTAGACCAGGTACGGCGAGGCTGGGCTGGTCCCCAGGGCATTTTGGTAAATTTTCACCATAGACTTATGTAACCACCAGAAACACTATGGAAGTGTCTAAATTGTACATTTGAAATTTTAGGGTCGAATTTGGATCCTCGGTTGCTGGCACACAAATTGAGGCACAAAGTTTGAGGAGCCTCTTTAAGGATCAAAAAGGTTCAGGTAGGGGAATTACCTTATTTGCAAGTATTTGATATCTGTGCTTGTGTAGTGATGTATGTAATTGCTTTACTTGATTGTGTAGACCATATTTGAATAATGAAGCTCTATTTTTGTTTACATTGTGGCCATAGTTCTGTTGCATGAAATATTGAGCATGCAAAAATGTTATTATGGGGCATGCATCTGGATAAAACTAACACGTCATGTAGATAGATACTATCATGCAGCATTATGGTATCTGTTTCCTACTGAGATTCTGTAACCCCTACCTTAAAAACCGTAATTATAATTCAAAATTCATAATTAAAATGAAATTGAGACCAATAATTACCAAAAGTCATTTAAATTCCCATCCTTGTGGAAGGGTTTTCACAAAATCTTTCAAAATTTCATCCCTTCCCTGGTCTCAATTTATAATTACCTGTGCGGTTAGTCGCATTCAAATGTATCAGATTATATAATAAAGTCCCAAAAACTCCTGGGATTCATTCACTAAGGGTATAAAGTTTCCCATATAGGGGATTACAATACCGTTCCAAAATAGTATTTACATCCTAAAAATATAATGTACAGTAATCCCAAATCCAAATAGATAACCAACAACCCAAAAGTAATACCTCTACAAAGTCCTAGCTGCTCCTCATCGTCTGTTTCTCCCTGGAGCCACTTGCCCTGTCTAGAGGTTAGTCAATGGAAAGGATGAGATTCAAGAGAATCCCAGTAGTAGCAAATCACTCATACAATATATAAACACATAGCATGTAAGATCATGTTAAGCAGATCCACAATGATGCATGGCTCACGCCACACACAACATCACTCATGGCTGTATACACAATGTGACAGCTTTCGCTGTAATCTCTATGCTTAATGTGATAGCTTACGCTGTAATCACTATGCTCAATACAACAACTTACATTGTAATCACTATGCTCAAAGCATCATAATGCATGACAAGATAGATACAACGCCTTACACACAGTATAAGAGAAAGAGTCACTACCTTATTCTTTCCTAATGTCCTTTGGCACTGCTGGCTCACGAGGATAGCAAATGTCAAATCCTATCAACCAAAATCAAGAAGGGCGGATTAATTTCATACTCCAATTCTTACTTTCAAGACGCTTAAGTTGTTTATCATATGGACTCTTTTAGGTGGCTACTAAAAGCCTAAATATAAGCCTAAAGGGTTGGGGGAGATTGCACAAAAGACCCTCCCCAAAAATTCAAAGTACAAATTTTCAATTGATGGCCGAGGCCAGCCCAATAGTAGGCCGCAGACAACAGATGCACTGAAACTTTTTGGTCTCGACCAGCCACCATGGACCACAGCCAAAAGCAGGTCAGTAAGTATTGGGCCACGGCCAGCCCCTCATGGGCCGCGGCTAACCCATGGTCAGAAGGTTTTGGGTCGCGGCCAGCTTTACGGGCTGCAGCCAACTAGTGGCCCTGACTCCTGGCTGATTTATAAACACTCATAACTTTGTGTACATAACTCAGAATGAATCAATCTTTATATGGATGGAAAGCTTGCAATGTGTACTACAATCTTGGAAAATTTCACAACATTTCAACACCATTTACTAGGTCAAAATACCATGCCAAGTTAGTCACTTGCACAACATTTCGGACTTAGCCAATTCTCCAGATTTTATAGATTTTGTCAATTGGCTTCCAATGGTTCCTAATTTCAAACCAAATACCGTTCTCACACAATTTTGCACAAAAAATCCATTAGAGCCATCAAAAGAACCAAATACAATGTCTATTCACATGTTACACAATGACTACCATATGTCACACCAAAACTCAATCAAGACACCCCATTACAATCCATTCCCAACCAAAATTCTAACCCAATTCCAAATGCATAAAGACACTCTATGGCACCAATTTCTACACTAAATACTAACCAAGTCCTCCTTTTCAAAATTCACCAAAAATCAGGGCAAAATCATAAATTCCCATGACTCAATCAATGGTTACAAATTTTAGGTCAAAGTCTAGCATATTCTTACATCAAAAAGCTAATTCTTCAATTCTCCCACTTCTAAATTTCTGCAAGTGTTCAATCACCATCTTTCAAAATTCTAAAACCATAGGAATAAAGCTCTTAACACCTAGAACAATATCAATGAGAAGTGTTTGAGCATTCATAGTCATTTAGAACACTAACCTTAAGCTTTTCTCTTTCTCTTTCCTCTTGCTCTTTGAACGAAAATGGAGATCAATGAGAGAGAATATGAGATACTGGAAATGATAAAGAAAGGCAGATTTTTGTGTGCAATATGGCCCTTAGGCCAACTTGAAAGGGAGGAGATAAGAGGTTTGAAATTGTTGACTTCTCCAAGGGAGTGAGATGATGCCAAGTGTCAACATCTTGACCTTCCTTCCATAACCTCCCATAGCACATGCAAACACACTCCTACTCTTATAATCAACAATCCTAACCACTGATCTCAAATTACCTATGAGTTTTCCTCTTTGGTAACTGGCCACTTAGTCGGTAACTTTCCAATTTTACCATTTTACCCCTGGTGATGGCTATTCCATCCAAATCACTTCCAAACTCATTCATATCATTCCATTAACAGTACTATGCGCCCTCCCCTATATTCCAACCCTTTTTGACATTAATCCTCACTTAAGCATAAATATAGGGCTTAGGTATTGATCAAAACACATTTACATTAAATTCGCATTCATTATTACACCACTTCTAACACAATTAGCCCTTAATCCCAAATTGGGTCATTACAATTCTCCTCCCGTAAAATAAATTTTGTCCTCGAAATTTGTTACAGAACTTGAGCCATAAACTCCGGATATCGTCTACGCATATCTGCTTCTACTTCCCAAGTAGCTTCTCTCTCGGTCATTCCCCTCCAGATCACCTTCACATACGGAATGCTTCGGTGTTTGAGCTAACATTCTTCTGATCAATGATCTACTCTGGCTCTACCGTATATGTAAAGTTATCTTGTAACTCGACTTCCTCATATTCCATAATATGAGATGGATATGGTTGGTACTTATTGAGTTAGGAAACGTGAAACACATCATGGAGCCTGCTCAAGTTTAGGGGTATGGCTACTCGATAAGCAACAGGCCCAATCCTCTTAAGAATTTCAAAAGTACCTATATACCTCGGGCTCAGCTTCTTCTAGTTGATAGCGCTCTCAATGCCCGTAACTGGTGATACCCTCAGAAAAACATGATCACCAACCTCAAACTCTAGAGGCCTTCTCGTCTTGTCAGTGTAGCTTTTTTGTTGACTCTGTGCTGCAAGAAGCCTCTTACGGATGATTCGAATTTGTGATGAGGTTTGATCAACAAGCTCCGGCCCATAAAACTTCCTCTCAAATAACTCATTCCAGCACAAGGGTGATTGGCACTTTCTCCCATACAACGCTTCATACGGCGCCATCTGAATGCTCGCATGATAGCTATTATTGTAGGCAAACTTGGCATGTGGAAGAAAGCGATCCCAATTCCCTTTAAAGTTGAGGACATAAGCTCGTAACATATCATCCAGCGTCTAAATAGTCCTCTCTGACTGTCCATCATCTGAGGATGATAGGCCATGCTGAATCTCAATCTAGCACCCAGTGCCTCATGTAATGCCCTCCAGAATCTCGAGGTAAATTGGGGATCTCGGTCGGAAATGATATTCTTCGGTGTGTCATGAAGTTTCACAATCTCACGAATGTAAATCTCTACTACCTTGTCTGGAGAGTAACTAGCATTGATCGATATGAAGTGTGCTGACTTTGTTAACTGGTCCATAATTACCCATATCACATCATAGTTCTTGATCTTGTGAATCCCATAACAAGGTCCATGGTCACACTTTCCCATTTCCATTTTAGAATCTCAGGGCTCTGCAATAAACCTGGCGATCTCTAGTGCTCGATCTTTACCTTCTGGCATGTGAGACACCGCATTAAATATTTTATCACATCAATCTTCAAGCCCGCCACCAATACATAGATTTCACATTATGATACATCTTGGTCATACTAGGATGAAGAGTATACTGGCTCTTATGCGCCTCATCTAAGAATTTTTGTCTCAATTCTGCCATAAGTAGAACACAAATTCTCTTCTGATAGAGAACTAGTCCACTAGACGACACATCATAGCCCTGAGCTTCTCCCCATTTGATTCTAGCCAGATTACATTATATCCAGCCATCTTGCCTCTGAGCCTCTTTAATCTCATCTCTCAAGTCACTTTTCCCTTGGGAAACAGTATAGTTGGCACAGATGATCTAGTTGGACAAATTCAAGTCATGAAAATCTTCTATCAATTTCCCCTCTTGAATCATCATTGTTGTTACAAGCATCATCTTCCGACTAAGAGCATTCGCAACTACATTTGCCCTATCGGATGATATTTGATTTCCAGGTTGTAGTCCTTAAACAACTCCATCCAACGACGTTGTCTCATATTCAATTCTTTCTGGTCATATAAATACTTGAGACTCTTGTGGCCGCAGTATAGTTCTACCGTCACACCATACAATTAATGCCGCCAAATCTTCAAAGCAAACACAATAGCCGCAAGCTCCAGATCATGAGTGGGATAGTTCATTTCATGAGGTTTGAGCTGTCGAGAGGCATAGGCCACCATATGTCCCTGTTGCATAAAGATACACCTTAATCCCTGCTTACTCCCATCACTATACACAATGTAGGTCAAGTTGGGATCAGGTATTATCAACACAGGTGCCGTAGTCAACCTCTTTTTCAGCTCCACAAAGCAATTTTCAGAATGTTCATCCCACACAAATGGTTGATCCTTTCTCGTGAGCTTAGTCATCGGTAAGGCAATACATGAGAAATTCTGAATGAATCTTCGGTCGTAACCAGTAAGACCCAGAAAACTGCGTATCTTAGCAACAATTTCTGGCCTCTTCCAGTCCAGCATTACTTCCACTTTACTGGGATCCACAGAGACCCCTTCTTATAAGATAACATGGCCTAAGAATTTTACTTCTGGTAGCCAAAACTCGCACTTACTCAATTTTGCATAGAGCTGCTTCTCACGCAATGTATTTAACATAATTCTCAAATAATGCTCATGCTCCTCCATACTCTTCGAGTATATTAGAATATCATCGATGAACACAACAACAAATTGATCTAGATATTGTCAACAGACATGGTTCATGTAATCCATGAATACCATAGGTGCGTTGGTTAACCCAAATGGCATTACTAAGAACTCATAATGACCATACCTGGTCAGGAAAGTAGTCTTCAGAACATCTTCTGCTTTCACTCTCATCTGATGATACCCCAACCTTAGATCAATATTCAAAAACACATATAAACCATATAGCTGATCTAAAAGGTCATCAATTCTTGGAAGAGGCTATTTGTTCTTGACGGTAATCTTGTTTAGTTATCTATAGTCAACACACAAACGAAAACTCCCGTCTTTCATTTTAGCAAACAAAACTGGAGCTCCCCAAGGAGACATACTAGGTCTAATAAACCCTTTTTCAAGAAAATCTTCAATTTGCTTCTTTAACTCCGCCATTTCATTTGGGACCATACGATATGGGGCCTTTGATATAGAACCAACTCTAGGCATAATGTCGATTGAGAACTAAACTTCCCTTTCAGGAGGTAATCCACTAAGGTCATCTAGAAATACCTCAGGGAATTCATTTACCACGGGTATACTACTCAAAGTTTCACTGGTCTCCCCTTGCACTGAGAAGAATACCATATACCCCTAGCAACCCCTCTTCAAACACTTCTCAGCTTCAGCTGTTAAAAGGAAATTCAAACTAGCAATTGGATTTTCAACACTCTGAGGAGTAGGATACACTATTCTCTTGTTCCCACAATCTAATAACACATTATTTTCCGTTAACCAATCAAAACCCAGAATGACTTCCAATTGGTAAAGTGGCAGACAAATCAAATCGATAACAGATTCATGCCCCTCCACAGTTAGCACACAGTTCAAACAAACTTTAGTGGTCAATACTTTAATACCCATCGGTGTTGACACAATCAAATCAAATGGTAATTCATGCACATGCAATCCTAGGTGCCTCACACAAGCATAAGCAATGAAATAGTGACTTGCACCCGAGTCAAACAACGCTTGTAATGAGTAGCCCTTAAGAAGGACTTTACCTCGATCATATCGGGGGATTTCCGGGCCTCCTCGTGGGTCATAGCAAATACTCATCCTTGAGTCCGTGGTCTTTGCTCTAGTCGGGGTTGTTTGCATTTAGTAGCAATATGGCCAACCTGCTTACAATTAAAACATATCACCCAACCCTCACAAGTCTTGCTAAGATGTGGTTGGTTACAACGAGGACAGATCCATAGTGTAAAAGGAGTTCTTGGCTGATCATGACTCCCAAACTGGTAGGGCTTTTTTCCACTGCCCTTTGATGGAGAGAATCCTTGGCCTTTCTGCTTCTGAGAAGCATTACCCTTACTAGGTTCACTACAACTACCAACAACGTTAAACGGATACAACTCTCTCAAGTTATTTTCTGTGATTCGGCACTCTTCAATTGCCTTGTTGAACTTAGTGAACATATGAGTAATTAATCTCTTTTTCATCTCCCACCTTAAGCCATGGATGAGCATATCTGAACTCCACTCTGTTAGTGCAAGCGTTTCACCCAAGAGGGGGGGTGAATTAGGTGATACCAAAAATTTCGTTTCATATAAGATAATCGACAGAATATTTAAACCAGTTGAGAGTAAAGAGAAATATCACCGAAGTGTACACCGGGAGTTATACTGGTTTGGCCACAACTACTTTGACCTACGTCCAGTCCTCAGAGCGTCTTTGAGGGTTTCACTATATTCTCCAAGATTCAATAGGTTCTTGGCACCTCAGTACACAGCAAGTTCCTTCACTTGGACACTCGCTCCCCCTTACACGTTGTACTCAAATCCCCAACTCAAGGTTCCACTACATTAAGTTGTCTAAATAACAAATATTGAGTTTGTAATAAAAACTCTCTCATAGAGCAAGTATATAATCACTGAAGTATAATGAATAAGTATAAAAAAACAAAGCAATAAGTGTATTGATCGATATGTGTTCTCAGTTCTTGTGTCTTGTCTTCTTTTCTTTGAATGCTCCATATATATAGATAATTGGTAATATTCGTTAGAAGCAATTCAAACATGTTCGTTAGAGTCGCACAATAATGGTTGACTGTTCTTTGAATTTGAAAACTATCCGTTTATGGTAGGTAGCGGTAGGTGAATGTTCAGACAGTTTATTTGACTTTGCTCTTCTTGCATGAGCTCTTCATCGTTTCTCTGCAAATGTACTTATGATACTAATGCAATGAAGAGTTAATCATATAGATAACAATTTAATAAACATTCGATCAAAAACATAATTTCTAGACTCCTTTACTCGAGTGGCGACTCGAGTGATCAAGATTGTTACTCGAGTGGCCTTGTCTTTACCTTAACAAGTTACTCGGGTGCTGACTGTGGTAATATGGTTACTCGAGTGGCTACTTGAGTAGCCTTCAATTTTCTTCACATCTTACTTGAGTGGTGCCTCGAGTAGATGGCATATTACTCAATTACTCCTTTGAGTAATTGGATCAAATTCTTGGCAGAGAGTTTGCTTTCTGATTACTCAAGTAATGCCTTAAATAACTCCGCAGATTACTCGGGTGGTCCCTGGAGTAAATCATTTTTCTCACCTGGTTACTCGAGTGGCTACTCGAGTAAAGTGTTGTATTTCTTGACCGAGAACTACTGGAAGATTTTTGACCTGGTTACTCGAGTGGCGACTCGAGTGATGCCTTTGAAAATCATGTTACTCGAGTGGCTACTCGAGTAATGGTCTATATAACTTTAAGATTACTCGAGTACTCCCTCGAGTAACTTTATGCAAAATTTGGCAGTGCTTTACTGGATGAAATTTTCTTTGGTTACTTGAGTGGCTACTCGAGTAATTGCTTCCCTTACTCGAGTTACTACTTAAGTAAGCCTTCACAGAATTGGTTCATCACTCCAAGTAATGCTTTGCTACATTATTCAAAATTCATTTATTTTTTATCAAATTCTTTTATATTATTGATCCAATCTTTGTTATCATCAAAACATATGGGATGTAACATACTCTTCATCATCCATATGCCGAAGATAGGAAGAATACCTCGATAAACGGATGAAACGAGACAAGTAGTCATCAAAGGTCTCCGTGTCCCCTTGTTTGATGTTCACGAATTCTGTTTCCTTCTCGAGCCGCACCGATTTGGGAAAATATTTCTCATTAAATTCTTGTTGGGACAATTCCCAAGTCAATGACACATTTCTACTATGCAAAGTGAGGGAGACATTCCTCCACCAACGATCCGCATCCCCTTCTAACTTGTAAACTGCAGGCGTGCCTTCACCTCAGACGGGTATCCCAGAACCTCAAAGATTTTCTCTAGTCGATTCAACCAGTCCTCGACTGCCTGAGGATCATATCTACCTATGAACACTGGAGGCAGATGCTTGTAGAATATTGAGACCCAAAATTGAAGATCCCCTTCCTCCCTAACTGGTACTCCATGTGATTCTTGATTTGGAATAGTATGAGGTTGGGATTCTAGCGGTCTAATTGATCCTTTAGCAGTTTCTTCGTGACAAGTCTCATCTTGGGTCTCCTCCTCAGTAAACGGACCATAATCTTCTCTATGTTTGCCTCTTTCAATTCTGAGCTATTTTCTCAGCTCAGTGATCATGTCCCGCTGATCTTTTATTAGACCCATTAACTCTTGCATAAGATCTGGTAGATTATCATTGACCACCTCTACCTTTGGGTTACCTGTTATACTCTGGGATGACCCTTTGTTTTCTTCATTCTATAAATTATTCACTTCATCAGTTTCACAAATAATGTATACATATTGTCCACAAATCTCATATATATACACAATCACAAAACATAGATGTGTATACAATAACCAATCATAACCATCTTCTATCACAAGGCAAAGAACTACAGGAGCTATCCTAGCAAACTCTACCCTTGACAAGAACTACAGTTCTGATACCAAAAATGTAACCCCCTGCCTAAAAAACAATAATTATAATTCGAAATTCGTAATTAAAAAGAAATAGAGACTAATAATTACCAAAAGTCATTTACAATCCCTTCCTTGCGGAAGGGTTTTCACAAAATCTTTCAAAATTTCATCCCCTCCCTGGTCTCAATTCCAAATATCAAATATAATTACCTATGTAGTTAGTCGCATTCAAATGTATCAGATTATATAATAAAGTCCCAGCAACTCCCGGGATTCATTCACTAAGGGTATAAAGTTTCCCATATAGGGGATCACAATACTATTCCAAAATAGTATTTATATCCTAAAAATATAATGTACAGTAATCCCAAATCAAAATAGATAACCAACAACCCAAAAGTAATAACCCTACAAGGTTCTAGCTGCTCCTCATCGACCGTTTCTCCTTGGAGCCACTTGCCCTGTCTAGAGGTTAGTCAATGGAAAAGATGAGATTCAAGAGAATCCCAGTAGTAACAAATCACTCATACAATATATAAACACATAGCATGTAAGATCATGTTCAGCAGCAACATAATAATGCATGGCTCATACCACACACAACAGCACTCACGGCTGTATACACAATGCGATAGCTTTCGCTGTAATCTCTATGCTCAATGTGATAGCTTACACTGTAATCTCTATGCTCAATGCGATAGATTTTACACAAGGAATACATTGAAGCCATTAAAACAACCAAATACAATGTCTGTTCACAAGTTACACAATGACTACCACATGTCACACTAAAACTCAATCAAGACACCCCATTACAATCCATTCCTAACCAAAATTCTAACCCAATTCGAAATGCACAAAGACACTCTATGACACCAATTTCCACACTAAATACTAACCAAGTCCTGCTTTTCAAAATTCACCAAAAATCAGGGCAAAATCACAAATTCCCATGACTCAAGCAATGGTTACAAATTTTAGGTCAAAGTGTAGCAAAATTCTTACCTAAAAAAGCTAATTCTTCAATTCTTCCACTTCCAAATTTCTGCAAGTGTTTAATCACCACCTTTCAAAATTCTAAAACCACAGGAATATAGCTCTTAACACCTAGAACATTATCAATGAGAAGTGTTTGAGCATTCATAGTCATTTAGAACACTAACCTTAATCTTTTCTCTTTCTCTTTCCCCTTGCTCTTTGAATAAAAATAGAGATCAATGAGAGAGAATATGAGATGCTGGAAATGATGAAGAAAGGCAGATTTTTGGGTGCAATATGGCCCTTAGGCCGACTTGAAAGGGAGGAGAGAATAGGGTTCAAAATTGTTGACTTCTCCAATGGAGTGAGATGATGCCAAGTGTCAACATCTTGACCTTTCTTCCATAACCTCCCATAGCACATGCTAACACACTCCCACTCTTATAATCAACAATCCTAACCACTGATCTCAAATTACCTATGAGTTTTCCTGATGATGGCTATTCCATCCAAATCACTTCCAAACTCATTCATATCATTCCATTAACACTGCTATGCGTCCTTCCTTATATTCCAACCCTTTTTTACATTAATCCTCACTTAAGCATAAATATAAGGCTTAGGCATTGATCAAAACACATTTACATTAAATTCGCATTAATTATTACACCATTTCTAACACAATTAGCCCTTAATCCCAAATTGGATCATTACAGATTCTCTCCAATCTCACCTTCCCCTACCAACAATTTAGATAGATGGATGCAGAAGAAAGTGTCTTTAAGGGCAAAGATGTAAGTTCCGGCCACATACACTCTTGGTTTAAATTAGGAAGAGGAGTTGGTTATCTGCAGAATTTTAATGATTTTAAAGGTCTGTAATCATATGTATAACCCTATTAGGAATTCTTGTATTATAGTCAAGCAATATTGTTTCAATAATATTAGTATATTTTTGCCATTCTTGTTGTGTCCACCAAACCACGAATTAATATTCCACTGCAAGTCAAAATAAGGGTGTGTTCGGATTAGCTTTTGGAGAATAGCTTCTAGAGAAAAAGTGGAGAATAGCTTCTGGAGATATATTCTGAGTAAAATAGATTATGAGAAAAAAGTGATTTTGATGAAATGAAAGTGTTTGGGTACTATGGTAAGAATAGCTTTTTTCATGGTGTGGGGCCCATATAATGAGAAAGGACCAATGAGAGAGAGAGAGGGTGGACCCACATAAGGAAAAAGGACCAATGAGAGATAGAGGGTAGGACCCACACAAAGGAAAAAGCAACAAAATAGCTTTTCCCAAAACCTAGGTTTTGAGATCAAAACATAGGTTTGGAAAATTTTGAGTGTTCAGCAACCTTCAAAACCTAGGTTTAGGAGAAAAAGCTGAACACACACACACTAAGTAAGGGTGTTACAGATTTTAGGTTTAGCATCAAATTTTTTTTATATAAAATAAAATATATTAAGTTTTTTAGAGCTTGTGTGAAAAACATCCGATCTAAAATAAATATTTTAGAGCTCATCTTTTGTGACCGATCTAAAAATACATTGTAAATTTTATTTTTAATTTATTTTTATTATTTTTTAGACTGATTGTAAAATTAACAGGTTTAAAAAGTATATTTTAGATTGGTTGTAAATGGAACTAGTTAAAGTTTTGCTTATATTTACAAAAATGCCTCCGATCATATTTTTTAAACCTTTCCTGCAATGAAAGATCTAAATAAGACGATTTAAAAGATCTTTTTTTCTAGCATTAAGCCTTACAAGATCAACCCTATCTGACGCTATTATCCTTTTAGGTAATGAACCTCCCATCCTTTAAGAAGTTGATAATTTTTTATCACTACATTCTGATTAATAAAGCATGTGATGATGAGGTTAATGAGGAAATAATATTTGAGCACATCATATGTTTGAAAATTTTGCACATGCTTCTTCTAGTAGCAATATCTTAGATAAACATGTTGATCGTAATGCCTTTATGTCTGTGTGATGAATTAAATGATAATATGCCTGAGTATGCTAGGAATGATGTTAGTGATAAGCATGATTATATTAACAATGTTTAACATTGCTTAAATACTAACATTAATGGTAAAAATGAGAATACCCATAGCCTTGAAAGTCATTGATTCTATAAAATTACTTGATGCTTCTTATATAAATTGGAAAAAATAGGCAAATTTATCTATTTAGATTACACATATTACTAGGACTTTTCAACAAGTTCTTTCATGTGATTTATTGCTAGATATATTATCCATGGAAGGTATTTGTTCTTAATTATCTAATAAAACCACTCCTACTTCATTTTCTTCTTCTAATATATGGGGATATGATATGTTATGCTCCAACTTAAAAAATGATGTGTTATGCTCTTATATATCATGCCTTACACAAGCAATTATACAAAAGCATGAATTTCTACAATTATGTTATTGAGATTTTGGAAAAACTCACAACCAAACAAGCCAACAAGACAAGTAGAATAAAAGCTACCTTTCACAAAAATTACTAAATAGGGTCACATAAATTAATGGGAGAATTTTAGTTAGCCCCCAAGGATGTGATTTAATTTTAGCAACCCCCAAAAGATTATGAAACTTCACTGCACCCCCTTGGGTTAAAATGAAATTAAGTTTTGTAGGTGAAAAGATTGTTAGGATTGGTAGGCACAGCAGAAAATTAAAATTCAAAAGTTTTTCAATCCCTACTGCGGATCTATCAGCATCATTTAAATCAAGTAGTCAAGAAGCCTACCTTTCTCATGTGTTTAGCCTTTCTTTTTCAATCTCAATGAGCTGACAACTCGGATCAGCTCCCTATACCAATATCCATATGAATAGGAATCCAACACAAACAGCGTGTTAGCGCCACCAACGTCTCTCTCTAAAGTTTTCTTTTCTTATGGCTCTCTATTTTGCTTTTTTCATTACTCGTAGAAAACCCTAGCTAACCCCTTTTAATTAACTAGTCAAGGCTTTCTATTTTATTATGGATATTAGATTTTGAAAATTAATCTTAATTAATTTTGAAATCCATATCATATTAATTAACACTTAATTGTCTTTTGACAAACAAATTAAACAAATATGGTTTAATTAAATCTATCTAATAGTTTTAATTTAATATATTTATTTAATCTGAATAAAGAGCTAATAGAAATAGATTTAATTTATCTTTATAAATTAAATCTTATATATTATATCTTTATCATATTAGTTATTAAATTTAATTTATCAGATATAAACTATATTTAATTTAAATTTATTATATATTAAACTAACACAATATAAATTATATTATCATATATAAGGCGCGCGCGCGCGCGCGCGCACACACACACACACACACACACACATATATATATATATTTCAAAAATACAAATATGTATATATAATATTATTAATTTTATTTCTGAATGTGTATATATATATATTCATCCATCCTAGATTAACCATTACATTCATTAAATCTAGACATATATTAGATTCAATGAATCTGGACATTATAACTCGTGTTAGGCTATTTTTGTGTGCAACCCTGTGGGCTCATATGAAGTTGGTTGTGGGCCAATGACTATATGAACCCATAAGTCATAAGTGGCCTCTAGCAAGACATTATGACTACTTAATTTATGTGAGGATCGATAAACCGATGCAGCCTATCATACAACCATATCACATCCCTTTTATCACATGATATTTCAGTCAAGGATGAGGCATGGAGAATGTCATCCTCCTATTCTTGACCATTACTTTCTCCATCCTTGACTAGTCTGACTATAAAAATGGAAACTCCTTTCCTTCGTAGTATGCCTATACATTTCTCAAACTCACTCATCGAGAGGCCCAATAATATCTCTCTACTAATGTGAGGGACAAGTTGGAGACTCCTAAACAAAGTTATGAATTTTCAAAGTTAGATGAAAATTCTAGCAGCATAGGCTTAACATGTGAAAATGAGATACTTAGTGTAAGTTGTAATAAATTTGACTTCCAAGGGTAGAGTAATGTCCTAGAGGCTAATGTAGCTATATAGGATATTCATTTGCATGACTCTTATGATGTGGATATGTATCTAGGGACATAAGTTGTCAAATAAGAAGGTTCTTTAAACAACATCAATAATTGGAAGAAAAGGTACAAGAGGAGGACATAAAGTAAAAGGTAGTAAAACTTTTCTAACTTCATTTACTTGATAAATATGCTTATATATTGATGTGTTTGATTGTTTTGATGAATGGTATAAAGCATATATGAATTATTGAAGCTCTGTTTTTACTTTTGCTATAGCCATAAGTGTAATGTGTAAAGCATTGAGCATGCAAATATGTCATTATGTTGTCATGAATTTATGTAAGCAAGCATGTCATGCATTAAACATTTATCTTGTATGCATAGTTGGCAATGTTTGCTACTAAGATTCTCTTGAATCTCATTTTCCCTCACCCAACCATATAGGTGCAATGAGCACTGAAGAGGAATGCATGAGGTCATGCAAAAGAAAGATACAGTTATGAAGTGAAGATTAATTGTATAAACATGCCTAGTTGATAATATTGTTGTTATGTATGGTTATCTATGGCATGCATGAATATATACACAAGAAGAAAAGAGTTTGAATTTGCGAGTTAACTAGATGCTATAATTCACAAGGCTAAATGAATGTGTAACCCCCTACCTTAATAGCCATTAATAAGGTTCAAAAATGATTATAAAATAAATAGGAGACCAACTGTTAATTCAAAACTCATTAGAAGTCCCGACTTTAAGATATAATTCAGACTTGTAGTAAAGTGGGATTTCAAAAAAATTTCAAAACATGATTAGTGTGGTCTCATTTCTGCTTTACCAAATATGTTCTTGATTGGTATGGTTCCATTCACAAATATCAGAGTGCTTAACAAAATTCCCGATGAACACTCAGGTTTCAATAAATAACTATAAGGGTCTATAGGGCATGAATGCCCATTCTCAGTTTCCCATACCGGGGATTACAGACAATTACACAATTCTACTACATCGGTCTACATTTAGATATACAATCATCCCAACAAGTGATAAACAACATAAAACTAATCTCCATGCCACGAACTCTAGTCGTCATTGTATACCTGCTTCTCCTTTGATCTACTTGTCCTAACTGTAGGTTAGTAGTAGAAAGTGTAAGATTTATAAGAATCTTAGTAGTAATGTTTTCACTTATATGATATATAATAAACAAAGCATGTAAGCAATTATCACAAAGTAGTACCACAACAACATCCATAACAACAAACACATCCGTGGCTTTCGTCATATAAATGACAACTTTCACTGTATTCACAATAACGACAGCTTTTTTTGTATTCATGATCACGATAGCTTTTACTGTATTCACAATAACAACAACTTTCATTATATTCAGCTACCACATTGATGTGTAACTTGCGTCACAAAATGATAGCCTTCATTGTAATCATAATGATTCATGACTTTCATAACAATAGCTTTCGCTATATTCAGCTACCACATTGATGCGTGACTTTCGTCACAACAGCTTTCACTGTATACACAATAGCAACAACTTTCGTTGTATTCACGATCATGATAGCTTTTGCTGTATTTGTTAGAACCCTTATATTTTGATTATAACAAAGATTCGATTCATATTACAAAAGTTTTAAATAACAGGTTTGAACAAAGTAACTAAGTTCTTGGTGGCAAGCAAAAGCATTACTCGAGTAGGTACTCAAGTAATGAATAAGAGTTGAAAGATAGAGAACAGGAGAAAACATTATTGATAGATTTTTGAAGTAGTTACTCGAATAAGCCCTCGAGTAATGAAGATCATTACGTGAGGGATCACTCGAGTAATGTGTGAGAAATTGTTCCAGAAGCTCTCTGTAAAAAATTGCCTAGGATTACTCGAAGGGATCACTCAAGTAATCAGAAAATTCATTTAAAATATTACTTGAGGGATAACTCGAGTAATCAGAGCCGCAATGATGCAGTAACTCTCAGCCAAAAAATGAATAACCTTACTTGAGGGATCACTCGAGTAATCAGGTAAGCAAAGGAGAAGTTATTCTCAGCCAAGATTTGGATGTCTTTACTCTCAGGATTACTCGAGTAATGAGAGAATAATTGTAGCATTACTCGAGGGATCACTCTAGTAGTCAGAAAAGAGAAGAAAAGAACCACTTACTCGAGCAATCACTCGAGTAAGCAAGTCTACAAAGTTTTATAAAATGAATTACTTGATGGATTACCTGTGTAATCTGATCAAAAAATGTTGACTTACTCTCTGGCATATTTTTAATGAGATTACACAAGGGACTACTCGAGTAATGGATAATAATACTCTAGTAGCCACTCCAGTAATCAGGTCACAGTCATTGACTTAACTCTCTACCAAGTTTTTTAAAGGCTCACCAATTAGCCACTCGAGTAATGCAGTACAGAAAGTATGATTTTAATCCATTATTTAATGATTTTTTATCTATAAGACTAATCTTTCATTATATTAGTTTCCTAAGTATATTTACAGAAAAAAAATTAAGAGATCATGCATTAAGAGAAAAGTCAAACATATCATCCGCAACATCTAAAACGCTCACCTACCATAAACGACTAGTTTTCAAATTCAAAGAATGGTCAAACGAAGATGTGTGACTCTAACGGACATGTTTGAAATGCTTCCAATGGACATCACAATTCATCTATATATATGGAGCATTCAACAAAGAATATAACACAACAACTGAGAACATATGAACATACACCGATCAACACATTCTTAGTACTCTGTTTCTTATATTCATTATTTATACTTTAGTGATCATACATTAACTCTTTAAGAGAGTTTCTTATTAGAAACTTAATATTTGTTATTGAGATAACTTAAGGTTGTGAAACGTTGAGTTGGGGATCGGTTTACAACATGTAAGGGGGAGCGAGTGTCCAGTGAAGGAACTTGCTGTGTACTAAGGAGCCAAGAACCCATTGAATCTTGGAAGATATAGTGAAACTCTCATAGAAGCTCTAAGGACTGGATATAGGTCAAAGTGGTTGTGGGCGAACCAGTATAACTCCCAATGTGCACTTCAGTGATATTTCTCCTATCTCTTAACTGCTTTAAATTTACAGTCAATTTTTATATACACAATGAATTTTCTGGTATCACCTAATTCACCCCTCTCTTGAGTGAAATGCTTGCACTAACATTTGGTATCAGAGCGTAGGTCTTCTTACTAAGGTATTACAATCTAAGAAGGATCCAATGGCAAGCATGGGTGAAGGAATTTTTCCCAATGGAGCTTCTATCACCAAACCTCCAATTTTTAGTGGCAAACACTTTTCTTTCTGGAAAGCCAAGTTTAGAGTATTCGTAATAGCTATTGAATATGGATTATGGGATGTGATTGAAAGTAGAAACTATCAACCTATAAAAGTTATAGATTCATAGAAAATTCCTAAAATGCCAGCGGAATATGATGATAATGACAAGAAACTCATCACTCTCAACAACAAGAAAATTCTGATGATCCAAAGTGCTTTGAGTCAAAATGAGTATTTCAGGATCTGCATGCTTTCAATGGCTAAGGAAATGTGGGATGCCCAGGAAATAACTCATGAAAGAACTTCAGGAATAAAGGAAAATCGGATCAACACTCTAGTTACTGATTTTGATTTACTTCGAATGAAATCAAGTGAGTCAATAGATGAATTTGAACTTAGATATACTCATCTTGTTAATCAACTTGTAGCACTCGGTAAAGTCTATGATCAACATACCTAAGTACGAAAGATTCTAAATATTCTTTTTAAAGACTGAGAGACTAAAGTCACCGCTATTGAGGAAGTAAAAGGTAAATCAATGTGATCAGTTGCTTCTCTATTCGGAAGTCTTTTTGAATATGAAAGTAAATTAAAGTTCAAACAAGAGCTAGAAGATATTGGTGACAAGAAGAAGAGAGGCCTAACACTAAAAGCAAAAGAAGAAAATCAGGATGAGGATGAAGAGTTTGACGATGATGAAATGGGCCTAATGATAAAAAGATTCAGAAATTTTTACAAGAAAGGCCAAGGATTCAAAAACTTTCAGAAAGGAGGAACAAGCAGTAAAGAACACATCATCTACTATGAATGTGGAAAGTCAGGACATATCAAATCAAAATGTCAAGAACTAACTCAAAAGAATAAAGAAAAGAGAAAAGGCAAGCTCTACAACAAGAAGAAAGCCTTTGTATTTGCAATATGGGGAGACAGTTCATCTGACAAAGATAGCGATGATGAGGAAGTAGCCAATATCTATCTAGTTGCTCAAGAAGAAACAGAAGAAGAGGCAACTGATTTTGATCCTACCTATGATGAATTACTTTTCGAATATAATGCTTTACATTCTAAATTCATCAAAGTAGTTAAAGAACTAGTTGGTTTCAAAAAGAAAAACAAAGTTCTTGAAGTGGAACTTAAAAAGAATTTAGAAAAGGATTGTGAAAACTATTCTTCTTTGAAAAAGAAAAACACTGATCTCATGAGAACTCTTGAAAAATTCACCAAAGGAAGTGAAATGTTAAGTGTGATTTTAAAAGATCAACAATTTGTAAATGACCAATCTGGTATTGATATGATCTAAAATCAGATAAAAAGAAAGGAAGAAAGAAAGCAAGAGGAAAGACATACATGAGTTATTTTCAACATTCTGTTCATACATCAAATCCTTTTGCATACTGTAATTACTGTAATAAAAAAGGTCATTATACTTCATCATGCATTCATAAAAAGAAAGGAAAAATAGGAACCTACAAATGGGTACCTAAAGGTTCATATGTTCAAAAAATATTCAGTACTCACACAAAATGACCCAAAAAGATGTGGGTACCTAAGACTTAATCGTATTTGATTGCAGATATGTCTTAAAGCATCCAAAAATAACAAGTAGTACATAGCCAGTGGATGCTCTAGACATATAACTAGTGATTTCTAAAGTTTTACCACGACACATCTTAAAGAAGGTAGGAAGGTAACATTTGAAGGAAAACAATCCAGAAAGATATCAGGAATTGGTGAAATAAAAAATGATAAAGCCATACAAGTCAAAGATGTATATTACGTTAAAGGATTGTGCCATAATTTGCTAAGCATAAGTCAAAGTATAGATAAAGACAACTGGGTGATATTTGACTTAGAGGAATGTCTAATTGTAAACAAGAAAGACTTATAATTAGATAAGAAGAATCTCAAGGCAAAGCTCAGAACAAAAAGGGAAGGTAACTGCTATACTCTTGATATCAATAGAAATGATTCTGAAAGCTATTTTCTAAGTAATGCCTATGAATGTTGGTTATGGCATTAGAGGCTAGCTTATGTCAACATACACCAACTAAGCAAAATTTTTAAAAAGGATTTAGTACTTGGATTACCCAAAGTAAATTTCAAAAATGATTTGATTTGTGATGCATGTCAAAATGGTAAACAAACTAAATCATCTTTCAAATTGGAAAATGAGATCACAACTAACATACCACTTCAAATATTACATATGGATTTAGTTGGACCAGTAACAGTTAAAAGTCTTAGTGGCAACTTATATTCATTGGTTATTGTTGATGATTTCTCTAGATTTACATAGACTATTTTTCTATCATCAAAGAATGAAATCCTTGCATAAGTTTTTGTTTTTGCCAAGAAAGTGCAAATTAAGAAAGGTATATCCATTGCAAGTATTAGGACAGATCACGGTGGAGAATTTGAAAATCAAGCTTTTGAAGAATATTGTGATACTAATGGCATTCATCACAATTTCTCCACTCCGAGGACACCTCAACAAAATAGATTCATGGAACAAAAGAACATAGTACTCACTGAAATGGCTAGAGTAATACTGAATGAAAAGAATGTGTCTTAAGTTTTCTAGGCCGATACAATGAGCATAGCATGCTATATTTCAAACAGAGCCTAAATCAGAACAAAACTTGGAAAGACACCATATAAACTATATAAAGGAAGGAACCCAAACCTTTCTCATCTATATATCTTCGGTTGTAAGTGTTTCATTCATAATAATGGTAAAAATAACTTAGGAAAGTTTGATTCTAAAACTATGAAGGAATATTCCAAGGCTATTCTAATCGTAGCAAAGCATACAGAGCTTTCAATAAACGAATATTTGTTGTTGAAGAATCAATTCATATTGTATTTGATGAATTTGAATCTTCTAATAAAACCATTAACGATGAGCAGGAAGTTGTTTTAAATCAAGAGAATGGTCAACCTAATCCTTAATCTTTCATCCTAAAAGTTGATCAAACCAAGGAAGAAGATCAGTTACTAGGACAACCTAAAGCTTGGAAATACAAGAAAAGTCATCCCCTAGAGAAAGTCATAAGAGATGTGAATGAAAGAGTCAAAACTAGGAATAAAAGTTTCAATAAAGTTAGTTTTTCTTCATTTATTTCTGAGATTGAACCTTCTAACATTGATGAAGCCCTATCAGACAATGATTGGGTAATAGAAATGCAAAAAGAACTAAACCAATTTGAAAGAAATCAAGTTTGGGATTTGGTACCCCGACCTAAGGATCATCCGATCATTGGTACTAAATGGGTATTCAAGAACAAAGTTGATGAATCTACAATCATTGTCAGAAACATGGCAAGATTGGTGGCTGAAGGCTATACTCAGGAAGAAGAAATTGATTATGAGGAAACGTAAGCTCTAATGGCTAGATTGGAACTTATACGAGTACTTTTATCCTTTGCATGCATCAAAGGATTCAAACTCTATAAAATGGATGTAAAAACTACATTTCTAAATGGCTATATCATGGAAGAAGTGTGTAGATCAACCTCCAGGTTTTGAAGATGTAACCAAACTTGACTATGTTTTCAAACTGAGAAAAGCTTTATACAGTTTAAAACAAGCCCCTAGAGCATGGTAAGAAAGACTAAGTAAGTTATCATTAATCAAGGTTTTGTACGAGGAAAGGTTGATTCAACACTTTTTACAAAACAAAAAGATGATATTTTAATTATACAAATTTATGTTGATGATATAGTTTTTTATGGTACTAATGAAACCTTGTGTAAGGAATTTTCTGAGATAATGCAGGGGGAGTTTGAGAGATCAATGATGGGAGAATTAAATTTCTTTCTTGTTTTTCAAATCAAAAAAAGAAAGAAAGAATAGAATTTGAAAGAGCTATTGAAGTATGGAATGGATGAAGCAAATGGAATGGACACACCTATGAGCTCAACTACGTTGCTTGATGCTGATGTCAAGGGAAAAGATTACAACATCACAAGATATAGAGGAATGATTAGATCACTACTCTATCTCATTGCAAGTAGACCTGCCATACAATTTAGTATTGGTATGTGTGCAAGATATTAATCAGCACTAAAGGAATCACATGTTGAAACCGTCAAACGTATCTTTCGATATCTTGCTGACACGGAAGAATTAGGTCTCTGGTATCCTAAAGGAAGAAGTGAATATCTAGTTACATACTCAGACTTTGATCATGGAGGATACAAGACAGACAAAAAGAGTACTAGTGGACAAAGCCAGTTTATTTCTTGGAGGTTTACTCGTGTCATGGTTTAGCAAGAAACAAAATACAATGTCTCTTTTGTCAATGGAAGCTGAGTATGTTGCAGCATCAAGTTGTTGTGCATAAGTGTTATGACTGAAGCAACAATTACAAGATCTTGGTATTTATTTGAAGGAGATACCTATATCTATAACAACACTAGCGCAATAAGCTTAGCAAAGAATCCAATTCAACACTCTAGAACCAAGTATATTGATGTTGGACATCATTTCATCAGAGATCATGTCCAAAAGAAAGATGTCAAAGTGATATTCATTCCAACTCATCTTCAACTAGCTGATATTTTTACAAAACTTCTTTCAAAAGATCAATTCTTATATATTAGAAGAGAATTAGGAATGGTAAATCCCAATGAATTGTAAGTTATTTAGTGTTTATAAAATGTTAGATGATGTTATTTATTGATGTTTTGATGATTACTAACTTAAACATCAAAGTTTCTAGCAATATGTTTTGCAGGCTCTTGATATTCTATTTTAAGGTATGAAAAGCAGAGGTTAATAGAGTATTATATCACTCAAGGGACAACTTCAAGTAAGCTATATTACGCGAGTGATAACTGGAAGTGATGATAAACATCACTCGAGTAACCACTTAAGTGATGACCTTGAAAATGAGGTAAAGAAGCATTAATTCAAAAGGAAAGGGCAAAATGGTTGAAAGTGAACAATTAAAAGCTAAAAAGACTGATCACTCGAGTAGCTACTTGAGTGATGCCACAGAGTCACTCGAGCAAGCCCTCGAGTGATCATGATAGCATATTACAAACCAACCTTGTTTTCAACTCAATTCTGCCTTAAAGTACCATCAAATTATCAAGGAAATATACATGAATAGTTACAATTATTTATGCCAGGTACACATTTAAATTCGCTTCATTTCTAAATTTTGGTATGATCACTCGAGTAGCTACTCAAGCGATGCCTTAAGATCACTCGAGTAACCCCTCGAGTGATGTCTGGCAATAGGGCTTTATCTGTCGTAACTTAGTCATTTTTCATAAAATCTCCTCGAGTGATTCTCCTAGTGCTCTCTTAAAAAATTTTCACAAACATATTTTTGTCTCATTTCCGTCAAAACCCGGTGATTTTTACATTCAAAAACCTCTCAAATTTCTCAAAATCTCTAGTCCAAAACCTTCGACTTCCGAGAGAAAATTTCTAGAAATTCTTGATTCTCTCAATCAAAATAGTTAGAACCAAAACCAACCTTCCCAATACTCCTTCTTAATCTTCTAATGCTCAGTAATTGCATGAATCTACTCCATCTCCTCCAGCCAAAAGACAAAAGCTTACTCCTAGATCAAAAGCAAAATTCAAGTCGTAAGCCAAACCTAAGGTCAAAGGAGTTGTGATCAAGGAACCCATTGACATAAGAGTTCAATCTAAGAATGCAATTCCTCCTGGTAGAGACAAAGAGACTAAGGCACCATCTCCACCTCCTTCTGATTCATCTGATACTCCCTCCTTCTCTAGAAAACCTTCCAAAAAGTCCAAATTTGACAGAAAACTTGCCTAAGCCATGGCAAGTATACTAGATAAGGCTCACAAGTCTAGAAGAGGGAAGTAAGGCCAATCTTCAAAGGAATCAGAAGAAGAAGAAATCATATTTCCTTCAAAAGGATTCAATGTGAAAAAGCTTGAGGAATCACAAAAATTTAGAGATCACTTTTCAAGAAGAAAAGTATGCAAGAAACACTTCATTGACCTCAGTGTTCTTCAAGAGGTATTGAAATTCAACCTCAATCCTTATCTTGAGTCCTATATGCCTTGGCTTTCAATTAAACTTCCATTTTGCTCCAAGATAGTGAGGCATTTCTATTGTAATTTAGAGCCTGTCAATGATCCTCTTCGAGATACTTTGGAAGAATAAATGGTTTCTAAGGTTAAAGGTCAAGAAATCTTAATCTCACCCTCCAAAATAAATACCTGGTTAGGGATAGAGGATCCCTTGAAGATATTTATCCTATATTTGACTCGAGCCAATTGTTTTCAATTCTAAGGCCTGGTAAGATAGTGGAACCTCTCAGTTTTAACCTAAGTGATATGCGTGATCTTCATCGAGTATTATGGTATATCTATTATAGAGCCATAGTAAACAAATTAAACAACTTTACTCATTTCATAGAGAGGGATTTCAGAAAATTTGCCTCATTTCTTTTCAAAGAGAAAAAGGACTTGGGAGAATATATTTTGATGAAATTAAAAGATACATATTTGAAGGAAAAATCACCACTCTTATGCCTTATCCTTAGCTTATATCCTTATTTCTCAAAAAGAACAAGATATGGTACTTGGAGAAGAATGAACTAATTGAGAGGCTAAGTCTAGTGGGATGAAATTAGATTGGAAAATTGCATATTGATATTCCCCTGAAGACTCTTCTTGAATCTGGTCCTAATAAGAAAATGACTGAGGCTGAATCCAGTAGGTTGGATGATACTCAATCGTCTACTCCTGCTTCTACTTCTACTCTATCATTCCTTGGTTCAGTATTGCAAACATTTATGGAGAATATTCTTAGGGGTTTTCATATCGACATTGCAATACAAATGCTCAGTTGATAACCAATATGAAGGTGAAGAAGTGAAAGCTTGTAGTGAAAATAGATAAGAGGCATGAAGAGATCTTGGTAGAACAACGGGCTTAGGTTAAGCTTCTGAGATCACTTCATGCCAGACTTGATGCTATAGCACCTGGTTCATCCACTCCTGGTCCATCTATACCTATATCAGTCTCTGAGCCTATACCATATGAGCCAATACCTACTTCTGTGGCTCCTTTTATTCCTGAGCTAGTATCACCTTTTGAACCTAGACCTTCTGAGCCTAGACCTTTTTCTATCCCTCTTCCTACTTTGCCTATCACCATCCCTAGAAATCTCCTATTCTCTATGCCTGACCCAGAAACATCTGAGACCTTTCACATCACCATTGATGGCTTAGTTCCTCCGATCTAGCTAGTTCAGCCTGAGCGAATGCCCACACCTGTTGCTTCACCTACATGCACTAAGGAAGTAATTGTTTCTACCAGTAAGCATCAGTCACCTGCTGTATAGAGGAAGTAGAGGTTACTTTTCTAATTCCATTTACACAAAATCCTCTACAAATACCTCCATTAAATCTCCCTAAACTTGAATCAACACCTTCAAAACCATCCATTTCAAGTGATTCACAGGGCTCTGGATTTACTCCTCTTCCAATCACTCCTCTTTCTGTAGTCAAGCCATCTAGCCCTACTCCTTCTCTTGATTGATCCTACCCTTGTGATGAAGATAAAAAGTGGGAGAAGAACTTGGGTGATTTTGTGAAAAATGATGTCATGTGATTTTGTTAAAGAATGCATGTGGATATGGGTGTATAGGGTTTAAGGGAGCTTTATTAGTTTTGTTTGAAGTTTGATTATGTTGATATCATGAACTCATCCTGCAATTTCAATTGAAGTTATATTACATTGTGGACTAATGAATTTTTGATTATGTATGCAAGGTGAACAAAGTAGAACATATTTACAAAATTATGAGCTTTTGATTTTAACATCATTGGATTCAAAAAAGATTTCAAAAACTAAATTTCTCTAAATCATTAGATTTGGATTCAAAATAATATTTCTAAAGTCATTTTGAAAGAGTTTTCAAACTTAAATTGAACAAAAGATTTCATATGAAAAGTTATCAAGAAGCATATGATTGAAAATTCAATTTAAAAAACTTTGTTCAAAATCACCAAGTTTTATCATCATCAAAAAGGGGGAGAATGTTAGATCCTATATGTTTTGATGATAACAAAATTGGATTAATATTACAAAAGTTTTAAATAAAAGGTTTGAACAAAGTAACTAAGTTCTTGGTAGTAGGCAAAAGCATTACTCAATTAAGTACTCAAGTAATGAATAAGAGCTGAAAGACAGAGAACAGGAGAAAACATCATTTGAAGATTTGTAAAGTCATTACTCGAGTAAGCCCTCAGGTAATGAAGATCATTACTCAAGGGATCACTCAAGCAGTGTGTGAGAAATTGTTCTCGAAGCTCTTTGTCAAAAATTGCCTGGGATTACTTGAAGGGATCACTCGAGTAATCTATAAAGTTATTTAAAAAATTACTCGAGGGATCACTCGAGTAATCAGAGCAGCAATGATGTAGTAACTCTTGACCAAGAAATGAATGACATTACTCTAGGGATCACTTAAATAACTTGAAATGAAATGAAAGCATTACTCGAGGGATCTCTGGAGCAATCAGGTAAGTAAAGGAGAAGTTATTCTCGGCCAAGATTTAGATGTCTTTACTCGAGAGATTACTCGAGTAATGAGAGAAGAATTGCGAGCATTACTCGAGTAGTCAAAGAAGAAAAGAACTACTTACTCGAGGGATCACTCAAGTAAGCAAGTCTACAAAGTTTTATAAAATGAATTACTCCATGGATTACCTGGGTAATCTGATCAGACAACGTTGACTTACTCTTTGGCATATTTTTAATGAGGTTACTCGAGGGATTACTCGAGTAATGGATAATAATCACTCCAGTAATCAAGTCACAGTCATTCACTTAACTCTCTGCCAAGTTTTTTAAAGGCTTACTCTAGTAATGAAGCATGATCACTTGAGTAGCCACTCGAGTAATGTAGTATAGAAAGTATGATTTTAATCCATTGTTCAATGATTTGTTATCTATAAGACTAATCTTTCATTGTATTAGTTTTGTAAGTATATTTGCAAAGAAACAATGAAGAGATCATTAATTAAGAGAAAAGTCAAATATATAGTCTGCAACGTCCAAAACGCTTACCTACCGCAAACGGCTTGTTTTCAAATTCAAAGAACGGTCAAACGAAGCTATGTGTCTTTAATGGAGATGGTTGAAATGGTTCCAATGGATATCACAATTCATCTATATATATGGAGTATTCAACGGAGAATAGAACACAATAACTGAGGACATACGAACATACACCGATCGACACATTCTTAGTACTCTGTTTCTTATATTCATTATTTATACTTCAGTGATCATACATTTGCTCTATGAGAGAGTTTTTTATTATAAACTCAATATTTGTTATTAAGACAACTTAAGGTTGTAGAACCTTGAGTTGGGGATTGGTTTGCAACGTGTAAGGGAGAGTGAGTGTCCAGTGAAGGAACTTGTTGTGTACTTAGGTGCCCTAAAACCCATTGAATCTTGGAAGATATAGTGAAACTCTCAGAGAACCTCTGAGGACTGGACGTAGGTCAAAGTGGTTGTGGCCGAATCAGTATAACTCCTAGTGTACACTTCGATGATATTTCTTCTAGCTCTTACTGCTTTAAATTTATAGTCAATTTTTATATGCGCAACGAATTTTTTGGTATCACCTAATTCACCTCCCTTTTGGGTGAAACGATTGCACTAACAGTATTCATGGCAGCATTCTGATAAGTATATATTTTATAATTAAATAGGTATATATTTTGAATATATTCACTGGATTTATTAATATTTTATACCTATTTAATTATAGTTTATATATTTTTCTATCTTTTCATTAATAATAGGATAATAAGAAATTTTAACAGAAAATCTACTCATATCCTATTTTATTTTGTAGGAGAGATATTATGAGCTTGATGATAGAAAAGAAATAAGAAAATAATTATATATATATATATAATGGGTCGGACCCACATGGATTAAAGAATAAAAGCAATATGGCCAAGATTTACGTCACAACTCACAGATTTAGTCCATGGGAAGAATTCTATATATATATATATATATTATTAATATATTGGAAGAGAGATGGAAAGTTTTGATAAAGAGCCGTGGACCTCTGAATATTCAAGATCATGCCAAAAACGTGGGCCCACATGAGGAAAAAGCAAATATGAAGATGCAGATCTGATAATATATGATATATGGATATATCATATCTTCAATTATGCGTGAAACCTGCAAGAACAAGGAGCCCTAAAATACATCTATTAAAAGGGAATCAAATCCAAGGAGTAAAAACACGGAAGGCACAGAACGCTGAGACACACAGCACAGAACAGAACGCCGAGACAGAACACTGAGAGACGAGAATGCTGAGAAGCATAGATTCAGATTCGGATGCGAGAGGAGAGCAAGAAGCAGAGTTTTGGGGAGCTGGGACTTGAAGATTCAAAGAGATTTGGAGCTTTTAAATTTGGTTTTCTATTAATTTTTCTTCTCTCTTTTTCTTAGTTTCTAATATGAACCGAATTATTATTTATGGTTTTGATTTGTTGATGAACATGAGTAGCTAATTTTCTCGTTCTAGGATTTTTCTTGAATCTATTTATGGATTAAATTATTTATTTACTCTCTTTTTGCATCGAATAAATTTTTGTATTGATTTTATCTTGCTCTTAATGCCTCTAAATGCCTAATCACCATTTAGTTGTCTTGTTCATTTAAAATTAATCTTGAGAAAGATAATTTAAGTGTAGAACTTGGGTAAAATCATGTTAGACTTGAAGTTTAGATATATTAAACGGATGGTTTGTTAGTATCATAGAGATATAGTTACTAACCTAGCATTTTCAGATTAAGATTGGTATTTAAAGTTAGTCCTTATAAATTAATACAAGAGATTGATTAGTTTATTAGGATAAATATTTGGTTTTGACTCGAGAGAGCGTTATCGAATACTTTTGAATCTTAGACAAATACATATCTTTGTTTTATTGCTTATTGAGAGTAAATTAATTAATTTATGAAATAAATAAGGGATAGATAATCCTAGGTTCCTCCTGTCTTGAAGTTCTCGATTTAATTAATTAATTTTTAAGTATAAAACTTCTTTCAAAATATTCTCACTCAACCTGATTGATAACTCAATTGAGATAATTAATTCATTTTTGTCATAGTCCTCGTGGGAACGATCTTTTTATATTACTTGCGACCCGTACGCTTGCGGTAAAGCTAAACGACTAACAAGTTTTTGGCGCCGTTGCCGGGGACTTTGGCAAAAAGCTCATTGACCTATTCATCTTAATTGTGTGATTAATCACGTCTGAGTATTTTCTTTCTTTTCTTGATTTTTTTTATAAGTTCGATACTCCTCGATTATTGTTTGGATTTTCAGGTATCTCTCGACGTATGAGTGGTGCACTGGTAATCCATCCTAACAACCTGGACGACGAGCATCATACTGAAGAGAAGGAACTTAAGTCTGAATCAGAATCATCAGAAGAACCGACGTCACCTGATCCAAAGATCATGGCATACCCTAATGACGAGGATATGGATCGTACTTTGGATGAATATATAGAATAGGAAAGCACCACTTATCAATCTAGCATTCAATTCCCAGCTATTACTGCTAGAAATTTTGAGGTGAGGCCAATTATGCTGCAGATGCTCCAGATGATAGGTACATTCACAGGAAATCAGAATGAAGACCCAATTGAGCATTTGACAAAATTTGTTCAAATGTGTGAAAATTTCAAACAGCAGGGAGTGTCTTCTGATGCACTGAGATTGAGACTCTTCCCCATGTCTTTAGATAAAAAGGCAACAGCTTGGCTCACGGCTCTACCTCCCAATTCTATTTCTACATAGGACACCCTAGCTTCTCTATTCAAAGCAAGATTCATTCCAAGGGGAAAACGAGCAGTGTAAAGAGTTGAGTTATTGGGCTTTACACAAGAACCAGGTGAAATTTTTTATGAGGCATGGGAGAGATTCAAAGAAATGTGGCTCAACTGTCCTAATCATGAGCAGAAAACTTATGTGTTATTGGAAGCTTTTTGGCCTGGATTGGATGGTCCCACCGTTTCTATGGTCGAAAATTCTTGCAACGGTGGGATTGGCAAGAAGAAAGTGTCTAAATTATTAAAGTTGTATAATGAAATTGCTTTTAGTACTCTGCAACAATCCGATAAAGCACGCTCTGGGTATAGGACTTATAAAGAGCCAAATACTTCCAATGCTTCTAGTATGTCTAAAGATATTGCCACTCAACTTGCAGCTATGGCCAAGAGGTTTGATCAACTTGAAATGAAGATAGAGAGGACATCTTCTAAGGGTATTCATGCTATTCAGGCCTCGGGCCTCTCTTGTGAAACTTGTGGAGAAGCACATTCTTATAAGGATTACCCACATACTATGGAGATAGTCCATTACTTGAACAATAATCAAAGATATCCTCATGGCAATCCCTATTCTAACACCTACAACCAAGGTATGAGGGATCATCCAAATTTCTCTTAGAAGAATGGACCAAGTGAGAATCCACCTAATCACTATGCTAGCAAGCCAATGGCACCACCAGGTTTTGAGCAACAACAAAAATCTAGAGAAAGTGTTTCAGAGACAAACCAACTCTTGAGGCAGATTCTTAAGAGCCAAGAAGGTATAATAAGCAAGGTTAATCTTCATGATGTAAGATCAAGCGTTTCACCCAAGAGGGGGGGTGAATTGGGTGATACTGAAATTTCTTTCGAAAATATAAAACTTTGACAAAAGAATTAAAACAGTAATGAGTAAGGAGAAATATCACCGAAGTGTACACCGGGAGTTATACTGGTTCGGTCACAACCACTTTGACCTACGTCCAGTCCTCAGAGCTTCTCTGAGAGTTTCACTATAACTTCCAAGATTCAGTGGGTTCTTGGCACCTCAGTACAAGCAAGTTCCTTACACCTGGACACTCGCTCCCCCTTACAGGTCGTAATTCAATCCCAACTCAAGGTTCCACAACCTTAAGTTATCTCAATAAAAAATATTGAGTTTGAATGAAATATCTCTCTCAAAGAGTAAGTGATAATCACTGAAGCATATGAATACAATTTCAATGTGAAAATAGAGCAATGAACTTAATGAAACGTTGGTGTGAATGCTTGGTTCTATTTCTCTGTTTGAAGGTTCCCATATATATAGATATGATGGGGATGACCGTTGGAACGTTTTCCTTTCGTCTGTTGGTGAGTGCGCAGCCACTGTTGACTTTTCAAGTTTTTGAAAAATATCCGTTGGCGGTGGTTGGCATTTGAACGTTTGATTTGACTTTCATCTCTTGATATGATTTCTTCATTTTTTTCTCTGTAAATATACTAAGAATGCTAATACAATGAAAGGTTAATCATATAGGAAACAAATCAATGAACGTTTGAATGATTTCTAAATTTCTGGGTATGCTTACTCGAGTAACTCCTCGAGTAACACATGAAGTTTACTCGAGTAGCTCCTCGAGTAACATCGTGAAATCACTGTTTGTTTGAAATTTAATGAAGACAAACAAGATTACTCGGGTAGTGCATGGAGTAAGCTAAATTTCAAACCTTTGTGAACAGTCATTTACTCGGGTAGTGCCTCCAGTAATGCTTCTGCAACTTTATGGATTACTGGGGTAACACCTCGAATAATCCTTTGGAAAACTTATGATTACTCGATGCTCTACTCCAATAACGTTGGCAGGATTTCAAGGCCGAGAGCAATTACCTTGTTACTCGAGTAGCTCCTCGAGTAATACATTTATTTTTGCATAAGTTACTCGGGTAGCTCCTCGAGTAACTGAGACTTTTGCATATGATTTATTCTGGTAATGCCTTGAAATTTATCTTTAAAACATTTGCATATACTGGGGTTCATACTAGAGGAAGATGATAAATAGAAATCAAGTTAATTGGGTACAAACCTCAAGTTTTCATTTATCTTAGTGCATTACTCGGGTAGCTCCTCGAGTAACATTGGCAGTAGTACAAAGTGCCGAGAGCTTCACATTTTCAAATACACAGTTACTCGAGTAGCTCCTCGAGTATCATGGAAAACTTGAAGGCTGACTGGAAGTTTCTGACCTGGTTACTCGAGTAGCTCCTCGAGTAACATTAGCAGTGGAACAAAATGCCGAGAGGTCCACATTTAAGGATACAAAGGTACTCGAGTAGCTCCTCGAGTATCATGGAGAAAACTTGAAGTCAACTGGAAGTTTTCACATGGTTACCCGAGTAGCTCCTCGAGTAACATTGGCAGGCCGAGAGCAACCTTAAAGTTTTACCTGGTTACTCGAGTAACGCCTCGAGTAATGGTGGCAGATAACTGGAAGTTTTGCCTGGTTACTTCAAGTTTTGGCTCATTACTCGAGTAGTGCCTCGAGTAATGCCTTAGAAAATGCACTTCTGATCAAGTTCCTTAGCATCTTCTCTTGGCCAATTTTCACTACTTCCATGCTTTCCTCAAGTAAATCTTATTCCTGTCATTACTTAGTTCAAGCTTGATTATTAAACATTTCCTTTTCAAACCATTCTTTTGTTATCATCAAAACATGAGATCTAACACATGATACCTCTATCAGAAATCTTGAGATACAAGTAGGCCAAATAGCATCTCAAATAAACATATTCAGCAGAAATAGTCTACCCAGTGACACCGTTCCTAATCCTAGAAGAGATGGTAAGGAAGAATGCAAAGCAATAACCTTGAGAAGTGGAAAGAAACTAGCTGATATTCCTAGATAAAGTAGAAAGAAAAAGAGTGCAAGTAATGAGGTTACCAATAGGCAAGAAGATGAAATACATGAGGTGATTAAGGAGAAAATGGATGAAAATAAGGAGAAGGCTTGCACTTCCCCTTTAAAATATGTGCCTCAACCACCATTCCCTCAGCGACTTAAGAAACATCAAGAAGATTGGCATTTCAAGAAGTTCATTCAGATATTCAAACAACTCCACATCAACATTCCATTTGCTGAAGCTTTAGAACACATGCCTAAATATGCCAAGTTTATGAAGGATATTCTATCTAAGAAGCGACGATTCAGTGAATCAAAGGAACTAGATGACTCAGGTTCAGGAAGATTAAGAGGTGGGATAACAATGTCATCTCTAGGCTGGAGAGGAGAGGGTTGAAAGACAACCATAGTGGTCTGAGCGTCTGGAGTTGTGTCAAATGCTGGAATGAGATGCTCAGACGAGGAAGATGATACTACCTCTGTTTGGGTAGGAGAGGGAATAGGTTTAGGAGTGGTCTCAGGCTGTGGCTTTTGAGGTGAATCATCAAGGATAATGTGAGTAGTCTCGTGGGTATCAGGATCATCCACTGTGAATAAAACATCTTTTCCTTGGGACTCAAGTGGATCAGAAGCCAGAGGGGTAGATGGTTCAGCCTCAGGAGTAGGGGTAGTAATAGGAATATCTGAAGGAGGGTCAACTGAAGGTGGTGGTGGTGGTGCAGATGAAGAAGGACCGGAAGAAGACCTGGGACCCAATGAATCCAAACGTGCTAGAATCAATCTTAGGGTCTCTCCCTGAGCCCGTTGCTCTGCTAGCAACTCCTCATGTCTCCTATCCATTCTCTCAACCAACTCCTCATGCCTTTTGTCAATTTTCTCAACCAGTTCTCCCATTTTGAAGTTGGTATTGGTAATCAATTCAGCATTAGTATTGGCTATGTCCACATGGAAGCCTCTGAGAATGTTCTCCATGAAGTGCTGGAGAGTGGCATTCAGGAAGGATGGTGAGGATGTGGTAGCAGCTGGAGCCGATGACTGAGTGTCATCCATTCTACTGGTTTCTGCCTCAGTAGCCTTTCTCTTCTTCTTGGACCCAGACTCCAGTGGGCCTTTGAGAGGAATATCGATGTTTAATTTACCAATTTGGTTCCTCCCCACTGGGGTCACTCTCTCAACTGGTTCCTTACTATCTAAATACCATATTTTGTTCTCTTTTAGGATAAGAGACACAATTTGGGGATATGGCATTGGAGTAGTTCCCTTTCCATCCACCTTATACCTCTTCATCTCTGAGAATATATACTCTCCCAGATCCTTTTCTTCTTTCAAGAGGAGTGAAGCAAACCATCTATAGTCCCTATCCGAGAAGTGGGTATAGTTGTTGGCTTTGTTCACTAGGGACCTAGAGTAAATGTACCATAGGACCCTGTGATGATCACACATATCACTCGGTTTAAAGTTAAGTGGGCCAACTAACTCTCCGGGCTTAAGAATGGTAAAAATCTGATTTGGCTCAAGTTCAGAATATATATCATCAGGGGGGTTTTCAATTCCCAACCACAAATTGATTCTAGAGGGAGATATCAGTATCTTTTGACCTCTAACAGTGGTGGTCATTTCTTCCTCAACTGAGGTACGATTAGGCTCATCTATGATCTCTAGGTTGCAGTAGAAATGGGTAATTACTTTAGTACAAAATGGTAACCTAATAGATAGCCAAGGCATAAATGGTTCTAAATAAGGACTTAAGTCATGCTTCACTACCTCTTGAAGAAGCTTCAGATCAACGTAGTGTGTTTTACACACTTTCCTTCTGGAGAACTGTGTCTGGTACTTGAGAGACTCCACCAGTTTCCCCACATTGAATCCCTTTGGAGGGGTAGTGATCTCTGCCTCTGGAATCTTGGATTTCTTCGATGATTGACCCTTCTCCAGTTGGTCAATGATCCCAGCCATTGCCTTAGCCATATTTTTGTCATATTTTGGCTTCTTGGGAGGTTTTGGAGTAAAAGAGGGTGTGGATGAGTCTGAGTGAGAAGGTGAGGGAGTTTTGACACCTTTACTCCTTCCTGTAGATGTGCTCTTTTTAGATTGAGCCCTAGTCACAATGGGCTCTTTGATCACCACACCTTTGGCTTTGGGTTGAGGTTGAGGTTGAGGTTTAAGAGGGGTTTTGGCTTTTGGCCTAGGAATCAACTTTCTTCTTTTTGTTGGAGGAGGAGCAAGAAGATCAGGATTTTGCTGAGAATCAGAGGAATCAGTGAAGTTGAGATTCTTGGTTCTAACCATTTTGAATCACAGAAAAATCAGAAATCTCAGAAACAGAGCTACTGTCGCGAGAATAGGGCAGAGGGATTTTGAACAAAATAGGAAGTTTTTAATCTTGAAACCAGTTGGGTTTTGACGGAAATGGGGCAAGGAATCGATTGGGAAAAATTTTTGAAAGGGTGTATAGTGATTTACTCGAGGAGATTTTGTGGAAATGACCAAGTTTGCGCAAGATAAAGACCTAAATCCCGACTTTACTCGAGGCCTTACTCGAGTAACATTCAACATTACTCGAGGCCTTCCTCGGGTGATCATACAGAAAATTCAAAAATAATTCATTTAAATTGCGTACCTGGTATGAATAATATAGTAATTATTCATGGATGTTCCCTCGATCATTAATAGTCCATTTGATTCAGATTTGAGTCATTATTGATCACTTTAAGAATCTGAGCTCCGACGTTACTCGAGGCCTTCCTCGAGTAAGTTTCAAGTTTACTCGAGGCCCGCCTCGAGTAAACAGCTTCTTAATTTCTGACTCTTCATTTTTTTGAGATCTGACCCGTTACATTTGAAAATCAAGTAACTTGATCCGTTACTTCCAGTTTTGTGGGCCATTACTCGAGTACATACTCGAGTAACATGCTTCTTTACCTCAAGTTGCTCCTCGGGTATTACTTCTATCTTAGCCAAAACTTCAAGTTGGTACTCCAGTAATTGTGTCCTCTGATCACCTCTGTTTTTGTTTCCCAAAATAGAGTTTCTTTCTTCCTGCAAAACATGTTTCTTTATACTCCGAAGCTTAAGTTAGTGATCATCAAAACATTATCAAATGACTTCATCTAATATTATGAAATGCTGAAAATACTTATAACTCATTGGGATTTACCATTCCCAATTCTCTTCTAATGAATAAAAATTGATCTTTTGCAAGGGGTTTTGTGAAGATATCTGCTAGTTGAAGATGAGTAGGGATGAATATCACTTTCACATCCTTCTTTTGAACATGATCTCTGATGAAGTGATGTCTGACATCGATATGCTTGGTTCTAGAGTGTTGAACTGGATTCTTTGCCAAGCTTAACGTACTTGTATTGTCACAATAGATTGGTATTTCTTTGAGGTAAATACCAAGATCTTGTAGTTGTTGTTTTAACCATATCACTTGTGCACAACAACTTGAGACTGCAACATATTCGGCTTCCGTTGACGAAAGAGACACTGTATTTTGTTTCTTGCTGAACCACGAGACAAGAGATCCTCCAAGGAATTGTCCTTGTCCACTGGTTCTTTTTCTGTCTGTCTTATATCCTCCATGATCAGAGTCCGAATAAGCAACTAGATACTCACTTCTTCCTTTAGGATACCACAGACCCAATTCTGGTGTGTCAGCAAGATATCTAAAGATTCGTTTAACCGTTTCAGCATGTGATTCCTTTGGTGCCGATTGATATCTTGCACATATGCCAACACTAAATTGGATGTCTGGTCTACTTGCTGTGAGATAGAGTAATGATCCAATCATTCCTCTATATTTTGTGATATTGTAGTCTTTCCCTTTGACATCAGCATCAAGCAACGTTGTTGAGCTCATAGGCGTATCTGAGCCATTTGCTTAATCCATTCCATACTTCTTCAATAGCTCTTTTAAATACTTTGTTTGAGATATGAAGATCCCATTCTTTCTTTGTTTGATTTGTAAACCAAGAAAGAAATTCAATTCTCCCATCATTGACATCTCAAACTCTCCCTGCATTATCTCAGAAAATTCCTTACATAGAGATTCATTAGTAGCACCGAAAACAATATCATCAACATATATTTGAACGATTAAAATATCATCACGTTTTCGATTTATAAATAAAGTTGTATCAACTTTTCCCCGTACAAAACCTTGATCGATGAGAAACTTACTAAGCCTTTCATACCAGGCTCTAGGAGCTTGTTTTAAACCATATAAAGCCTTTTTAAGTTTGAAAACATGGTCTGGTTTAGTTACATCTTCAAAACCTGGAGGTTGTTCTACATATACTTCCTCCATGATGTAACCATTTAGAAAAGCACTCTTAACATCCATTTGATAGAGTTTGAATCCTTTGATGCATGCAAAGGCTAAGAGTACACGTATAGCTTCCAATCTAGCCACTGGAGCATACGTTTCCTCATAATCAATTCCTTCTTCCTGATTATAGCCTTTGGCCACCAATCTTGCCTTGTTTCTGATAATAATTGCTGATTCATCAAGTTTGTTTTTGAATACCCATTTAGTACCAATGATCGTATGATCTTTAGGTCGGGGTACCAAATCCCAGACTTGATTCCTTTCAAATTGATTTAATTCTTCTTGCATTGCTATGACCCAATCATTGTCTGATAGGGCTTCATCAATGTTAGAAGGTTCAATCTCAGAAATGAATGCAGAAAAACTTACTTCATTGAAAACTCTATTTCTGGTTTTGATCCCTTCATTCACATCTCCTATGACTTGATCTAAGGGATGACTTCTATTGTATTTCCAGGCTTTAGGTTGACCTAGGGATTGCTCTTCATCCTTAGTTTCATCAACCTCTGGAATAAGAGACTTAGAAATAGATTGACCATTTTCTTGATTTAAAACAACTTCCTGTTCTTCATCAATGGTTTTGTCAGAGGATTCAAATTCATCAAATACAACATGAATTGATTCTTCAACAACACAAGTTCTTTTATTGAAAATTCTATATGCTTTACTTCGGTTAGAATATCCTAGGAAAATTCCTTCATCAGTTTTAGAATCAAATTTTCCTAAGTTATCTTTACCATTATTATGAATGAAACACTTACAACCGAAGATGTGTAGATGAGCAATGTTTGGCTTCCTTCCTTTGTATAGCTCGTATGGTGTCTTTCCAAGTTTCGTTCTGATATAGGCTCTATTTGAAATATAGCATGCTGTACTCATGGCATCAGCCCAGAAAACTTGAGACATCTTCTTTTCATTCAACATGGTTCTAGCCATTTCAGTAAGTACTCTATTCTTGCGTTCCACAACTCCATTTTGTTGGGGCGTCCTTGGAGCAGAGAAATTGTGATCAATGCCATTAGTATCACAATATTCTTCAAAGGCTTGATTCTCAAATTCTCCACCATGATCGGTCCTAATACCTGCAATAGACATACCTTTCTCATTTTGCACTTTCTTGGCAAAAACAATAAATTCTTCAAAGGTTTCATCTTTTGATGATAGAAAAATAACCCATGTAAATCTAGAAAAATCATCAACAATGACCAATGAATACAAGTTGCCACCAAGACTCTTTACTCTTGCTGGACCAACTAAATCCATATGCAATAATTGTAATGGTCTATTTGTTGAGATCTCATTTTTCAATTTGAAAGATGATTTGGTTTGCTTACCCTTTTGACATGCGTCACAAATCAAATCGTTTTTGAAATTTACTTTGGGTAATCCAAGAACTAAATCCTTTTTGAGTAGTTTGCCTAGTTGATGCATGTTGACATGAGCCAACCTTTTATGCCATAGCCAACTTTCATCGGCATTACTCAGAAAACAGTTTTCAGATTCATTTCTACTAATATCTAAGGTATAGCAATTACCTTCCCTTTTTGCTCTGAGCTTAGCCTTGATATTCTTCTTATCAAGCTGTAAGTCATTCTTGTTGATAATTAGACATTCCTCTGAATCAAATATTATCCAGTTGTCTTTATCTGCACTTTGACTTACACTCAGCAGATTATGACACAAGCCTTCAACGTAATATACATCTTTGATTTGTATGCCTTTGTCATTTTTGATTTCACCAATTCCTGCTATTTTTCCGGATTGATTTCCTCCAAATTTTACCTTTCCACCTTCCTTAGGTTGCAATGTGGTAAAACTTTCGAAATCTCCGGTCATATGTCTAGAGCATCCACTGTCTATGAACCACTTGTTATTTTTGGATGCTTTAAGACATACCTGCAATCAAATGACTAAGTCTTAGGTACCCACTTCTTTTTGGGTCCTTTTGGGTTAGTATAAATGATTTTCTGAACATATGTGCCTTTAGGTACCCATTTGTAGGTTCCTATGTTTCCTCTCTTCTTATGAATGCATGAGGAGGTATAATGACCTTTTCTATTACAGTAATTACAAAATGCAAAAGGATTTGATATATGCACAGAATGCTGGAAATAATTCAAATATGACTTACCTCCTGCTTTCTTTCTACCTTTCCTTTTATCTGATTTTGGATCATATCCAATACCAGATCGGTCATTTACAAATCGTTGTTCTTTTAAAATCACACTTAGCATCTCACTTCCTTTGGTAAACTTTTCAAGAGATTTTGTGAGATCAGTGTTTTTCTTTTTCAAAGAAGAACAATTTTCACAATTCTTTTCTAAACTTTCTTTAAGCTCAATTTCAAGAGCTTTGTTTTTCTTTTTGAAAGCAATTAGTTCTTTAACTACTTTGATGAATTCAGAATGTAAAGCATTATATTCGGATAATAATTCATCATAGGTAGGGTCAGAATCATTTACCTCTTCTTCTGTCTCTTCTTGAGCAACAAGACATATGTTGGCTACTTCTTCCTCATCACTTTCTTCATCTGAGGAACTATCTCCCCATATAGCAGATACAAAGGCCTTCTTTTTGTTAAAGAATTTGCCTTTTCTCTTTTCTTTGCTTTTTTGATTAAGTTCTGGACATTCTGATTTGATATGTCCTGGTTTACCACATTCATAGCAAATGATATGGTCTTTGTTGCTAGTTCCTCCTTTTTGAAAGTGTTTGAAGCCTTGACCTTTCTTGTAGAACTTTCTGAATCGTTTTATGATTAAACCTATTTCATCATCATCAAACTCCTCATCTTCATCTTGATTTTCTTCTTTTGCTTTTAGAGCTAGACCTTTCTTTCTTTTGTCACTGATGTCGTCTAGTTCCCGTTTGAACTTTAACTTGCTTTCATATTCAGAAAGGCTTCCAAATAGAGAAGCAACTGATCTCATTGATTCTCCTTTTGCCTCTTCTATCGCAGTAACTTTGGCCTCCCATTCTTTAGAAAGAATATTCAAAATCTTTCGTACTTGGATATTTTGATCATAGACTTTACCAAGTGCTGCAAGTTGATTAACAAGATGAGTATATCTAAGTTCGAATTCAGAAATTGACTCACCTGATTTCATTCGAAGTAGATCGAATTCTGTGATCAAGGTGTTGATTCGATTCTCCTTTATTCCCGAAGTTCCTTCATGAGCTATTTCCAGAGCTTCCCACATTTCCTTTGCTGTTGGGAGTGTGCAAATTCTGAAGTATTCATTTTGACTCAAAGAACTTTGTAACATCAGAATTGCCTTGCTATTGAGAGTGATAAGTTTCTTGTCATTCTCATCATATTCCGCTGGCGTCTTTGGAATTTTCTGAGAATCTACAGTCTTTGTAGGTTGATAATTTCCACTCTCGATTACATCCCATAGCCCATATTCAGTAGCCATCACGAACACTCTGAATTTTGCTTTCCAGAAAGAAAAGTGTTCTCCATTGAAACCAGGAGGTCTAGTGATGGATGCTCCGTCGGGAAGAATTCCTTCACCCATGCTTGCCATTGGATCCTTCTTAGGTTGTTATACCTTAACAAGAAGACCTGCTCTGATACCAAATGTAAGATCAAGCGTTTCACCCAAGAGGGGGGGTGAATTGGGTGATACTGAAATTTCTTTCGAAAATATAAAACTTTGACAAAAGAATTAAAACAGTAATGAGTAAGGAGAAATATCACCGAAGTGTACACCGGGAGTTATACTGGTTCGGTCACAACCACTTTGACCTACGTCCAGTCCTCAGAGCTTCTCTGAGAGTTTCACTATAACTTCCAAGATTCAGTGGGTTCTTGGCACCTCAGTACAAGCAAGTTCCTTACACCTGGACACTCGCTCCCCCTTACAGGTCGTAATTCAATCCCAACTCAAGGTTCCACAACCTTAAGTTATCTCAATAACAAATATTGAGTTTGAATGAAATATCTCTCTCAAAGAGTAAGTGATAATCACTGAAGCATATGAATACAATTTCAATGTGAAAATAGAGCAATGAACTTAATGAAACGTTGGTGTGAATGCTTGGTTCTATTTCTCTGTTTGAAGGTTCCCATATATATAGATATGATGGGGATGACCGTTGGAACGTTTTCCTTTCGTCTGTTGGTGAGTGCGCAGCCACTGTTGACTTTTCAAGTTTTTGAAAAATATCGTTGGCGGTGGTTGGCATTTGAACGTTTGATTTGACTTTCATCTCTTGATATGATTTCTTCATTTTTTTCTCTGTAAATATACTAAGAATGCTAATACAATGAAAGGTTAATCATATAGGAAACAAATCAATGAACGTTTGAATGATTTCTAAATTTCTGGGTATGCTTACTCGAGTAACTCCTCGAGTAACACATGAAGTTTACTCGAGTAGCTCCTCGAGTAACATCGTGAAATCACTGTTTGTTTGAAATTTAATGAAGACAAACAAGATTACTCGGGTAGTGCATGGAGTAAGCTAAATTTCAAACCTTTGTGAACAGTCATTTACTCGGGTAGTGCCTCCAGTAATGCTTCTGCAACTTTATGGATTACTGGGGTAACACCTCGAATAATCCTTTGGAAAACTTATGATTACTCGATGCTCTACTCCAATAACGTTGGCAGGATTTCAAGGCCGAGAGCAATTACCTTGTTACTCGAGTAGCTCCTCGAGTAATACATTTATTTTTGCATAAGTTACTCGGGTAGCTCCTCGAGTAACTGAGACTTTTGCATATGATTTATTCTGGTAATGCCTTGAAATTTATCTTTAAAACATTTGCATATACTGGGGTTCATACTAGAGGAAGATGATAAATAGAAATCAAGTTAATTGGGTACAAACCTCAAGTTTTCATTTATCTTAGTGCATTACTCGGGTAGCTCCTCGAGTAACATTGGCAGTAGTACAAAGTGCCGAGAGCTTCACATTTTCAAATACACAGTTACTCGAGTAGCTCCTCGAGTATCATGGAAAACTTGAAGGCTGACTGGAAGTTTCTGACCTGGTTACTCGAGTAGCTCCTCGAGTAACATTAGCAGTGGAACAAAATGCCGAGAGGTCCACATTTAAGGATACAAAGGTACTCGAGTAGCTCCTCGAGTATCATGGAGAAAACTTGAAGTCAACTGGAAGTTTTCACATGGTTACCCGAGTAGCTCCTCGAGTAACATTGGCAGGCCGAGAGCAACCTTAAAGTTTTACCTGGTTACTCGAGTAACGCCTCGAGTAATGGTGGCAGATAACTGGAAGTTTTGCCTGGTTACTTCAAGTTTTGGCTCATTACTCGAGTAGTGCCTTGAGTAATGCCTTAGAAAATGCACTTCTGATCAAGTTCCTTAGCATCTTCTCTTGGCCAATTTTCACTACTTCCATGCTTTCCTCAAGTAAATCTTATTCCTGTCATTACTTAGTTCAAGCTTGATTATTAAACATTTCCTTTTCAAACCATTCTTTTGTTATCATCAAAACATGAGATCTAACACATGATACCTCTATCAGAAATCTTGAGATACAAGTAGGCCAAATAGCATCTCAAATAAACATATTCAGCAGAAATAGTCTACCCAGTGACACCGTTCCTAATCCTAGAAGAGATGGTAAGGAAGAATGCAAAGCAATAACCTTGAGAAGTGGAAAGAAACTAGCTGATATTCCTAGATAAAGTAGAAAGAAAAAGAGTGCAAGTAATGAGGTTACCAATAGGCAAGAAGATGAAATACATGAGGTGATTAAGGAGAAAATGGATGAAAATAAGGAGAAGGCTTGCACTTCCCCTTTAAAATATGTGCCTCAACCACCATTCCCTCAGCGACTTAAGAAACATCAAGAAGATTGGCATTTCAAGAAGTTCATTCAGATATTCAAACAACTCCACATCAACATTCCATTTGCTGAAGCTTTAGAACACATGCCTAAATATGCCAAGTTTATGAAGGATATTCTATCTAAGAAGCGACGATTCAGTGAGTTTGAGACAGTTGCTGTGACCAAAAGTTTCACTGATATCATTAAGCAGATGCCTCCAAAGTTAAAAGATCCTGGGAGCTTTTTTGTTCCTTGCCATATTAGAGATAAATTCTTGGGAAAAGGAATGTGTGACCTTGGAGCTAGTATTAACCTCATGCCTTTATCTGTCTTCAACCAGTTGGGATTGGGTGAAGCTCGACCAACGACGGTTACCCTTCAATTTGCTGATAGAAGTCTATCTCAACCTCGTGGAATCATTGAAGATGTATTAGTGAAGGTTGACAAGTTTATCTTTCTAGCAGACTTCATTGTACTGGACTTTGAGGCAGATAAAGAATTACCTTTGCTGTTAGGGAGACCATTTTTGGCAACAGCAAGAACATTGATTGACGTAGAGAAAGGTGAGTTAACTATGAGAGTAGCTGATGAGCAGGTCACCTTCAATATGACTCCATTGATTAAATCTCATAATATTCCAGAGGACTGTTTTTTCATTGACATGCTTGATCCTGTGGTACAAAATGAATGTGAAAAAGTTATGACAAATGACCCACTTGAAGCTGTGATACCTGAGATTGATTCAGAAAAATTTATAATAGAGGAATGTAAAGCTATCATGGATGCATCAATTCCTTGTCCTCAAGGATGAATGCAATTTGAATCATCTAAGAAGTGGTATGATAAGAAGATCATATTCAAGACCTTTGATCCAGGACAACAGGTGCTCTTGTATAATTCCAGGCTGAGGTTGTTTCCGGGAAAGCTAAAATCTTGTTGGTCTGGACCATTCATTGTGGTTCAAGTATTTGATCCTGGCACAGTAGAGTTGGAAGGCAAAAGTGGAGAGAAATTCAAAGTCAATGGGAAAAGATTGAAGTACTATTGGGGTGGTGGAGTGGACTGTTAGACCACTACATTACCTCTAACAGTTGATTCTTGAGATGCTGCCATAGTCTGGCTGAAGACTATAAACTTAGCGCTTGTTGGGAGGCAACCCAATGATTTGATTTTCATTTACTATTTTTTTTCCTCTTTTCTTTTTCTTATTGTTATTCAGGCTTTAGGGTGATTGCTCCTCTCGCAACTCCAAGTTCTAGCTCGTGTGCTCTTTTCTCCTTCAATTTTGATACATCAGAGAAATAACTCTACATCAGAATCTGAGACCAAAACCAGGGGAGTACTAGTTTCTTTCTCTTTTATTAATTTTTGCAACATTGAGGACAATGTTTGATTTAAGTATGGGGGAGAGAATTAGGATTCATAATTTAATTGAATTTTTTTGAAAAAAAAAATAATGAAGGGAACAGAGGTACTTTGTCTTGATTTTGAGATTATTGAATTTGAATAGATATAGCTTAGTTACTAGTTGCATGAAGGGAAGTTGATTACATATATTGCAATTTATATGATGATATATTGTTTAACTTGATTAAATTGGGTGAGATAGTATAGCCCTGTTGGAAGGAAATTTGAGCCTAAAACATTCAATTCTAGTGTGATATTTCACTTGTCTTAACTTACTCTTCAGAACTTGTCTTATTTCTTTTCACTGCTACCTAATACATGTGCAATTCTTTAATAGGATAGAGGCATTCATTTTTATACCCTTGAATCCTAAACACAAGCTACAAACACTTCATCCATTGCTACCCCTTTGAGCCCATCAATTTTTTTTCTTTTCATCTATCATATATATATTAAGTTAATATGCATGTACAATCATTATTGCAGCAGCTTGATCATGTATCAAAGCACAAGATGTGGTATTATTGCTATTAGTGCTTTATGTTGGAGGGTATTTAAAAAAAAAAGAAAAAAAACACAACTCCAATGGCTTCTCTCGACCTCACTTAGTAACCAGGGGCACTTCATCACCAATGTTGGCACTCGCGTCAAACAGTGAAGTCAAAAAGGGTTATGAGTTGGGCTAAAAGCCTCTTGAGGCACTTGTTGGAGTAACTGAGTAACTGGTGCTGCATCACCTATGTGCAGGGTCGCGTCAAAAGGGAGCCTACAACAAGCTCAAGATAAAAAAAACAGAGAAAAAATATATATATAGAGAGAGATGACCCTTCTTGAATCTTGAAGAATAACACACATATCACTATTACATTAAATTATCTATATAATGTGATCTACATGCATATTGCTTAGTATCTATCATCTACTCCATGTAGCCTATATTCCAACATTACAAGCCATAAAGTCCTCTTGATTTTTGAATGCACATGTGAATGGTGGTGGAAAATTAGAACTATTATAAGCCTATGGTAGGGTGATTGAACAAGTGAACTGAGCGAAAAAGAACCTATATGTAACACCCCGTCCCAGGGAGCACGCACTTCCAGACAATAACGGTGATTCAGGGTTGAAATCAGCTCCGGTAGTCAAGAAAACTCACTATTCACTCCTCCTTCTCTCTTCTTGTGTTCTTAAGCTTAAGAAATCTGATTTCCCTTTCTCTTTCCATGGTTGCACGAAATTTTGCCATTTAATTAGGCACGGATGGTTGTGATTTAATCACATTAAATGATCTCATTTCATCTTGCCACGTGTCACAAGTTAAATGCTTAAGAGTGCCACGTGTCATGCAACCATTTGTCTTCCACTTTTCTCTTTCTTCGGTGGGTCATAAATGGTCAGGGGAAGGGGAGGCCTGACAATTTCCCCGGACTCCTGGGTTCGGTGCTCGACTCGAAAAGTAAGCGACTCGACCGAAGACCGGTGAATTCCCCGAACTCAGACGCTAGGTGGCGTACTTCAGAGATGACAACACGAAAGGCTTAAAGTGGGTGTAATGATGTGTAATGATGAGGGACACATGTCACCCCCTCATTTGGCCAACACAAAAACATGTTTCTACTTTGTAATAATTTCGGGACACTTGTCATTTCCTTATTTGGCCAACACGAAAGATGTGTCATTATGAGTCATAATGAGCTGTCATTACATATTTTACTGAGGTTCTTTTTAATAAAGTTGCTCTATCGGTGCATTACCCGAAATTCCACGTGGGACCCATGTGGGACCATGGCACGCATATCGAGGCACATCACAAAATGCCCGAATTCCTCCGATCTCGCAACTGACGCCCTTGAACCCTGCAGCCACCGACGAATTTTGCTCTGCCTTCTTACACTTGTATTTTTTTTATTCTACTATTTCCATATTTACATGTTTTTAGTATTGCAAAATTTTGTATATTACAATTCTTCCCCCTACAAGAAATTTCGTCCCCGAAATTTGTTACACGTCCAAAGACATAAATTTCCGTGCGGAGGCGAAAGAAACCACGCAGGGGGCGTGGGAGAATCCTGTGAGTGGCACGCTTGTGCCCTTGGAGATGCTTACGGCCCTGAGGGGTGTCTGGAATTGCGTGCTCCCTGGGACGGGGTGTTACACTATATGCTAGTGAGTTGACTGATACACTTTATACCCTTGTGTGACTATTTTACCTGAATTTAATCTAGTTAAACATCATATCATAATATGAATTTCTTTATATGTGATTTGTAACCCCCTGCCGTAATTATATCCGAAATACGCGATTAAGATGAAATAGAGGCCAATAAGAAACAAATAGCATTTTACAAACCCATCTACCAGACGGGGTTTTCACAAACACCTTTAGAAATATAATTTACTCCTGGTCTCATATTCAAATTTCGAATACAATTAGATTACGTGGAATATCACATTTATACAAATATCAGAGTATACAACAATATCCTCCTGGCAACTCCCGGGTTCCATTTATTAACTCAAAGCCTTACAGGGCATATTCGCCCCTACAAGCCCTCATATGGGGATTACACAAATCTTCTCAAATACACATAACAAATCCTCATCAACACACATGTAAACACATCCATTTATACAAATACACACCCCTACTATAATGATAACCAACCACCGAATCTTTAATCCTGAAGGAGTCTTCATCGCCCTTAGCTGCTCGCTATATCCTTGATCTACTACCCTGTCTGAAAGGTTAGTAGGGGAGGATGAGATTCTAGAGAATCTCAGTAGGAAAACAATATCAATATGCATGTATGATAGATGTTTAATGCATGACATGCTTGCATCACACAACTCATGATAACACAATGACAATTTGCAAGCTCAATGCTTCGAACAATATACCTATGGCCATAGCATAAATTGAAACATAGCTTCAAATTACACACAATTATGCAAAGCTAAGACATGCACCAACACACTAACACATATATCAAATACAAGCAGAAGAGATATGTTCCCTACCCTCTTTCCACGTAAGCTCCAGCTCCGCTTACTCGCAATCAGAACAAATACCGAATCACGTCCAGGCGAACATCAAATCCTATAACCAAACAAGGATATAGGGTTAATCCCTTTTCCAATTCCTTAACTCTCAAACACTTAAGTTGGTTATCATTTAACACCTTTAGGTGGCTAATCAAAGCCTAAACATATGCCTAAAGGCTTGGGAAACACTTGACCAAAGATCACCTTTTAAAAGTCCAAAATACTGATTTTTGGTGGTGGGCCGCGGCCCAAAATCCATGGGCTGCGGCCCAAAACTGCCCAGAAACATTTGGGCTGCGGCCCAGAATCCACGGGCTGCGGCCCAAGAAATCCAGTTTCTTAGCTGAACTTCCAAAAATCATAACTAATTCCAAAAAAATCGAAATGAGGTGATCCCAAGGCCAAATTAAAGCTATTCAAGTCCTCTACACAGGAAAAATATTGGCCTATACTTGAAATCACCACAAAAGTCCAGATTTACCAAAAACCTAACATTGTACGAAAACAGGGTCCAGTTTTGATGCCACTCTTTGGACAGATATAACTCCAAGTTCCCAAAACGAAATGACACAAATTATATGTCCATTTTGAAGCTTGGGATGTGAACTTTAAGACTGGAAATGTTCATAATTTTCTGACTTCATTTTCCCAGTCAAAATGTCCACACAACAAGACTGCCCAGACAGAACTTTCAAAAGACAGAATTCCCAAATTTGCACAATTGGCTTCCAATGGTCCAATTTTCATATCAAATATCATTCTCACAAAAAATCTCACAAGGAATCCATTGGAAATACCAAATCAACCAAATTCACATTATATTGACATGTTTCACAAGATTCACAACATGTCAACACACAACCCTAACACAAACACACATTGCCACTCTTTTCATTCCAAGTTCTCATACCAATTCCAATGGCTCCATAACACATTAAGACACCAATTGCCACTCAAACACAAGGCCATTCATGCAATTCAAAAATCACACAAAATCACGGCAAAATTCGAAATTCACAATACTCAACCATAATTCACAAAACTTGGATCAAAAAGCTTCAAATACTCACCTCTTCCTCTTTCCCAAACCAATTCCTTGATTCTTCATCTTTCCAAATTTCCTCAAGCAACAAAACACCTCCTCTCACAAATCTAAAACCATAGAGATGAAGCTCTCATCACTATGAACAACTTTATAGAAGGACATTAGAGCATTAGAGGACCATAAACCAACCAAAATCTCACCTCTAGTTTTCTCTTTCCTCCCCTTGTGCTTGGCGTCCATGGAGTTGAGAGAGAGAGGGAGTGAAGATGAAGATGATGATCAGTTTTTGGGGCCTCAAAAACGTCCAAATAGAGAGGAGAGAAAATGAGTTGAATATTTAACCAAAATCCAAGGGCTCACAAAGTGCCAAGTGTCACCATCTTGACACACATCCCATGAGCTCACATGGGATTCCACCCTTTGATCTCTACACAAATCAATCTCAACCATTGATCTTGAAGTTACCAATGAGTTTCCTCTTCGGTAACTGACTAATCGGTCGGTAACTTTACCGTTTTGCCCCTGATTATGGCAATCCACTTGGACTCACCATCAAAATCATTTTCTCATTCATTTACACCATATATACGCCCGTCCCCTTATTTTCATTCAATTTAGATGTTAATCCATAGTTGAACTCAAATACAGGGTTTCGGCGCTGCTCACAACACATACGAATCACATCGGGTGCCAAATCACACCATGATCTCCAAAAGGGTTCATTTATCACTATTGACGTCCACTTTTGGAGTCATTAACCCTTAATCACAATTTGGGATTTTGCTAAATCGGGGCTTAGCAGTCCACTAATCTCAGGCTTATTCTCTAGCCTCAAATCTCAAAATTCGGGCTATTACATTTCTCCCCCCGTTCAATAAATTTCGTCCTCGAAATTTGTTGAACCACTTAATCCACAAACTACGGATGCTTCTTCACGACAGCTTCCAATTCACAATTCATTTCACATTGGATGGTCTCCTCTAGACCACCCACACACAACCGATAATCCACAAATCCGATTCTCGCAAGAATCTCAACAATGAATGCAACTCAGTTGCCACAAATTGCAATCGGCCCATTTCACGATTGCCGCACAAACATAATCACCACATGGTGTCAAACAAATACAATCGCCTCCATGTACGATTGCCACAAAACCATCATCACATAACCACAATCGTCACAAGCCCCCCCAATTCATGAGTGGCTAGTGCATCTCAATATCCGGAGGCTCTAAATCATGAGCCATATCATAAGATCTTGGCAGTTGGGCAGCATAGGCCACCACTCTGCTCAACTCAATCTGGTTACCCCTTCCGGGAGTAACCATCACAACCTCAATACATCAAAAGACAGCCTCAGCTGTATACACAAACATTCAGCTTCTGCCATATGCACTTTCACAGCTTTACCCTTACCCGTACACCCACCAGTAACTCCACTAGTGGTAACCGGGACTTTTGGGAATTCACAACAATATCATATCTGTATCAACTTTCATGGTGTCGCCCTCACCCGTATACCCACCAGTGACTCCGCTAGTGGTAACCAAGACTTTTGGGTATCAACCACAGTGGCATCAAGTCACTCCGGAATCTCAATCGCTTCTATCCGAAGTACCCTACCATAATGGCCCACCTAGAGTCTCAGTCTCTTCTATCCAGGCGCCTTTTATTGTCACACCCACCCCGGTTTTACCCCCTCTAGGGATGCCCCGTGCCGGTGGTGCCCACCCCAATTTTACCCCCCGCTGGGGATGCCCCGCGACAGTGGCTGGGTTACTCACATTTCACCCAGGACTCACAAGAAAATCCACTTCCTTATCAAACGTACATTGCAGATCCTAATTTTATGCACCGCCTTTCGGCCTTGGGTCAACACCGGTGCAACCAACGTGGTGACTAGCCAGGCTGGCCATGCCAGGGTAATGTCCTCAGAATAGAGAACCCCCGATCATGTAGTCGAATTTGCCATCAGCTAAACTAGCTCTGCTACGACACACCTCAATCCCAGCTTGTTCACAAATATCACACCCACCCCGCCGCCAGCCTCGATCGGCAACCCTACCAGACGGCTCCGTCGGCAGCCTCAACCGGTAATCCGACCAACGGCACCATAACTCCCTCGCAAAGGAGAACAGGCGGACTCACAATGCACAATCTCATCAAGCTGGAACCGAGTATATCCGTCACCAACACTTGTCCACATCATAAATCACCCTTACTATAAATTCGAACTTCTGCCTAGGGCAGCTTCCAAACGCATCACATTCACACGCTTCCGCTGCACACTCTGAGGTCTTTCTCCTCATTTGTGCTTTCACAATGTCAAGTTGATTTAACAGAAGTCCCATAGGAATCTCCCACCATAACTGACAACATTCACAACCTGTATTCATTTGTGCCAGACCTTGGCCCGATTCCACTTGAATCATTTAAAGCCACAACCAGCACTTCGTTGAGATCCCATACTCCCAACGTTCCCAGAGCTCTATTCTACGATTCAACGTCATGGCGAGTGCACACTAAGGTTCGTCGTCACGGCAGCTGCACACTAGGGTTTGTCGTCACGGTGGCTGTCACAAAAATCTTCTTTTTTTTTATATTGTCACACCCCTTTAGAGTGCCCACCCCCCTGGTCAACTACGTACCAGGGCTCCGCTGGCCGGCCCCTACACTGAGCCTGGCAGGCAGCTGGGTTACTCACATTTCACCCAGGACTCACATATAGCCTAACCGATCAGGTGTCACCGTAGGTAGCCCTCTCCGATCAGAACTCCCCGTAGATTGCCTTCTCCACTCCGAATCCTCGTAGATAACTCTTTCAAATTCAAATTCTCCGCAGAATCACTTTTCCCTATGCTAGATGAACACTAGCAACCTCAGGATACCTGATACACATTTCAATTCCAATCTAGTACCACATCCTGGTACCACAGACCATATAGGTCATATCAACCTCCTAAGGACCAGCTTGACTATTGAGTCTGATCCTTGGATAACAGTTCATCTCGTAAACCTCAACCTCAGTTGAACTGGGAAATCACTTCCTCGTTTCACGGAGCATCATCACCTCCAACTCAAATTCATCATTTCTACGGAGCATCTTTAACTCCTACACAAATTCAGATATCTCTGCCAGCCTAAGGCACACCTGCCCCCTAGGTCTTAAGGCATTTACACCTACAAGCTCTGTATGACATCACTATATGTAACATCATACTACCTAGGGTTTCTCACCCAATATCTAGGTTAGACATAACACCTAGAAGCTCAATATCACATTCATGGGAAATAATTTTCTTCCACCTCTGAGTTTACACCTCAAATTCTCAGGTGAACCACACTGATTCACCACATCCACATCACAGATAATGTATACACACATCCCTTAAACTCATATATCCACAAATAACAGGGACCATAATGTGTATACCACAACAAACAAAGCCATTCTCTATGACTTAAGGCAGCAACTACTGCCATTATCCTAGCAAATCCTTTACTTGCTAGGAACTTCAGCTCTGATACCAAAATGTAACCCCCTGCCGTAATTATATCCGAAATACGCGATTAAGATGAAATAGAGGCTAATAAGAAACAAATAACATTTTACAAACCCATCTACCAGACGGGGTTTTCACAAACACCTTTCGAAATATAATTTACACCTGGTCTCATATTCAAATTTCGAATACAATTAGATTACGTGGAATATCACATTTATACAAATATCAGAGTATACAACAATATCCTCCTGGCAACTCCCGGGTTCCATTTATTAACTCAAAGCCTTACAGGGCATATTCGCCCCTACAAGCCCTCATATGGGGATTACACAAATCTTCTCAAATACACATAACAAATCCTCATCAACACACATGTAAACACATCCATTTATACAAATACACACCCCTACTATAATGATAACCAACCACCGAATCTTTAATCCTGAAGGAGTCTTCATCGCCCTTAGCTGCTCGTTATATCCTTGATCTACTACCCTGTCTGAAAGGTTAGTAGGGGAGGGTGAGATTCTAGAGAATCTCAGTAGGAAAACAATATCAATATGCATGTATGATAGATGTTTAATGCATGACATGCTTGCATCACACAACTCATGATAACACAATGACAATTTGCAAGCTTAATGCTTCGAACAATATACCTATGGCCATAGCATAAATTGAAACATAGCTTCAAATTACACACAATTATGCAAAGCTAAGACATGCACCAACACACTAACACATATATCAAATACAAGCAGAAGAGATATGTTCCCTACCCTCTTTCCACATAAGCTCCAGCTCCGCTTACTCGCGATCAGAACAAATACCGAATCACGTCCAGGCGAACATCAAATCCTATAACCAAACAAGGATATAGGGTTAATCCCTTTTCCAATTCCTTAACTCTCAAACACTTAAGTTGGTTATCATTTAACACCTTTAGGTGGCTAATCAAAGCCTAAACATATGCCTAAAGGCTTGGGAAACACTTGACCAAAGATCACCTTTTAAAAGTCCAAAATACTGATTTTTGGTGGTGGGCCGCGGCCCAAAATCCATGGGCTGCGGCCCAAAACTGCCCAGAAACATTTGGTCTGCGGCCCAAGAAATCCAGTTTCTTGGCTGAACTTCCAAAAATCATAACTAATTCCACAAAAATCGAAATGAGGTGATCCCAAGGCCAAATTAAAGCTATTCAAGTCCTCTACACAGGAAAAATATTGGCCTATACTTGAAATCACCACAAAAGTCCAGATTTACCAAAAACCTAACATTGTACCAAAACAGGGTCCAGTTTTGATGCCACTCTTTGGACAGATATAATTCCCAGTTCCCAAAACGAAATGACACAAATTATATGTCCATTTTGAAGCTTGGGATGTGAACTTTAAGACTGGAAATGTTCATAGTTTTCTGACTTCATTTGCCCAGTCAAAATGTCCACACAACAAGACTGCCCAGACAGAACTTTCAAAAGACAGAATTCCCAAATTTGCACAATTGGCTTCCAATGGTCTAATTTTCATATCAAATATCATTCTCACACAAAATCTCACAAGGAATCCATTGGAAATACCAAATCAACCAAATTCACATTATATTGACATGTTTCACAAGATTCACAACATGTCAACATACAACCCTAACACAAACACACATTGCCACTCTTTTCATTCCAAGTTCTCATACCAATTCCAATGGCTCCATAACACATTAAGACACCAATTGCCACTCAAACACAAGGCCATTCATGCAATTCAAAAATCACACAAAATCACGGCAAAATTCGAAATTCACAATACTCAACCATAATTCACAAAACTTGGATCAAAAAGCTTCAAATACTCACCTCTTCCTCTTTCCCAAACCAATTCCTTGATTCTTCATCTTTCCAAATTTCCTCAAGCAACAAAACACCTCCTCTCACAAATCTAAAACCATAGAGATGAAGGTCTCATCACTATGAACAACTTTATAGAAGGACATTAGAGCATTAGAGGACCATAAACCAACCAAAATCTCACCTCTAGTTTTCTCTTTCCTCCCCTTGTGCTTGGCGTCCATGGAGTTGAGAGAGAGAGGGAGTGAAGATGAAGATGATGATCAGTTTTTGGGGCCTCAAAAACGTCCAAATAGAGAGGAGAGAAAATGAGTTGAATATTTGACCAAAATTCAAGGGCTCACAAAGTGCCAAGTGTCACCATCTTGACACACATCCCATGAGCTCACATGAGCACAACCACATAGGATTCCACCCTTTGATCTCTACACAAATCAATCTCAACCATTGATCTTGAAGTTACCAATGAGTTTCCTCTTCGGTAACTAACCAATCGGTCGGTAACTTTACCGTTTTGCCCCTGATTATGGCAATCTACTTGGACTCACCATCAAAATCATTTTCTCATACATTTACACCATATATACGCCCTTCCCCTTATTTTCATTCAATTTAGATGTTAATCCATAGTTGAACTCAAATACAGGGTTTCGACGCTGCTCACAACACATACGAATCACATCGGGTGCCAAATCACACCATGATCTCCAAAAGGGTTCATTTATCACTATTTACATCCACTTTTGGAGTCATTATCCCTTAATCACAATTTGGGATTTTGCTAAACCGGGGCTTAGCAGTCCACTAATCTCAGGCTTATTCTCTAGCCTCAAATCTCAAAATTCGGGCTATTACATGATTGACAACCCATGTTGCACACTTAATTCCTATGGTATGTTTACTTGAGTTCTTGCAGTTTCTTAGTTAATTCAATTTGCCTCTCTTCCCTCTTCAACCTATTTTCAAGATCAATTTTTCTTTGCCCAGGAGTGCAAAAGATTTAGTGTGGGGGAGTTTGATAAGTATATATTTTATAATTAAATAGGTATATATTTTGAATATATTCACTGGATTTATTAATATTTTATACCTATTTAATTATAGTTTATATATTTTTCTATCTTTTCATTAATAATAGGATAATAAGAAATTTTAACAGAAAATCTACTCATATCCTATTTTATTTTGTAGGAGAGATATTATGAGTTTGATGATAGAAAAAAAATAAGAAAATAATTATATATATATATATATATAATATGGGTCGGACCCACATGGATTAAAGAATAAAAGCAATATGGCCAAGATTTACGTCACAACTCACAGATTTAGTCCATGGGAAGAATTCTATATATATATATATATATTATTATATTGGCAGAGAGATGGAAAGTTTTGATAAGGGGCCGTGGACCTCTGAATATTCAAGATCATGCCAAAAATATGGGCCCACGTGAGGAAAAAGCAAATATGAAGATGCAGATCTGATAATATATGATATATGGATATATCATATCTTCAATTATGCGTGAAACCCGCAAGAATAAGGAGCCCTAAAATACATCTATTAAAAGGGAATCAAATCCGAGGAGTAAAAACACGGAAGGCACAGAACGCTGAGACACACAGCACAGAACAGAACGCCGAGACAGAACACTGAGAGACGAGAACGCTGAGAAGCATAGATTCAGATTCGGACGCGAGAGGAGAGCCAGAAGCAGAGTTTTGGGGAGCTGGGACTTAAAGATTCAAAGAGATTTGGAGCTTTTAAATTTGGTTTTCTATTAATTTTTCTTCTCTCTTTTTCTTAGTTTCTAATATGAACCGAATTATTATTTATGGTTTTGATTTGTTGATGAACATGAGTAGCTAATTTTCTCATTCTAGGATTTTTCTTGAACCTATTTATGGATTAAATTATTTATTTACTCTCTTTTTGCATCGAATAAATTTTTGTATTGATTTTATCTTGCTCTTAATGCCTCTAAATGCCTGATCACCATTTAGTTGTCTTGTTCATTTAAAATTAATCTTGAGAAAGATAATTTAAGTGTAGAACTTGGGTAAAATCATGTTAGACTTGAAGTTTAGATATATTAAACAGATGGTTTGTTAGTATCATAGAGATATAGTTACTAACCAGCATTGTCAGACTAAGATTGGTGTTTAAAGTTAGTCCTTATAAATTAATACAAGAGATTGATTAGTTTATTAGGATAAATATTTGGTTTTGATTTGAGAGAGAGTTATCGAATACTTTTGAATCTTAGACAAATACATATCTTTGTTTTATTGCTTATTGAGAGTAAATTAATTAATTTATGAAATAAATAAGGGATAGATAATCCTAGGTTCCTCCTGTCTTGAAGTTCTCGATTTAATTAATTAATTTTTAAGTATAAAACTTCTTTCAAAATATTCTCACTCAACCTGATTGATAACTTAATTGAGATAATTAATTCATTTTTGTCATAGTCCTCGTGGGAACGATCTTTTCATATTACTTGCGACCCGTATGCTTGCGGTAAAGCTAAACAGCTAACACATTCATCACAATTCAATGATAAGCATAAACATATAAGCAGTATACATGATATAAGAGAAAGAGTCACTACCTTATTCTTTCCATTGGCGCTCTGGCACCGATTTCTCACGCTCAGTGTGGATATCAAGGATGATGAGTTATTTACTATTCCCACTTTTCTTGCAACTTCAAAACACTTAGGTTTGGTTATTGTTTAGGTCCTTCAACTGGCTATAAGAAGGTTAAACAATAGTTCAACGGGTTGGGGTGCACTATACCAGAAATCACTTTTCAAAACTTTAAATTGCTAAAAACAGGAGACAAGCTACTCTTTGGCCTCGGCCAAGAGATGGTCAAAGACTTTTGAGTTGCGGCCAATAATAGGTCAGAGAGTTTTAGACCATGGTCAAGAACTAGATAGAAACTCTTTGGCTGCAGCCAATAACTGACCTGATTCTTGGCTGATTTCCAATAACCATATCTTTTCTCACACACATCGAAATGACACAAACTTTATATCATTTTAAAGATTGCAATGCCTACTACAAAACTAGAAAGTTTCACAACTTTTTAACATCATTTGATATTTCAAAACACCGTTCAAACAAACACCCTTGCATAGTATTTTCACAAAACAGAATTAACAAAATTTCCAGATTCTCCAATCACTAGCTTTTCTTAGATTCACAAAACACCTCCTCTTGAAAATCTAAAACTATAGGATTGAAGCTTGCATCAAGAGGAATAAAATTAAGGAAGTGGTTTTGAGCATTAGGAGTCATCTTCAAAGTCAAAATGGCTCACCTTCACAAAATCCACTTTATTGTTCCTCCTTTACCCAAGACGTCCATGGAAGCTTAAAGAGAGAGAAAATAAGGTGAAATAAATGCAACAACTTCAATTTTTCACTCCCCTTTGGCCGGCTTTAAGAGACAATAGGAAGATAAGGAAATTTTGACCATTTGAGTCAACTAAATGGTGCCATATGTCTTCATCTCATGTATTATCATAAAGCATGTAACTATAGGACTATTCTCACTCATTCCATTAGCCATTTAATCACACCTCTTACTCTTTTAGCTATTAGTCAGTTTCCTCATCGGTTGCTGAGTAATTGGGTAATAAATTTCTTTTCTTCCCATTTTGCCCCTGACTACGGCAATTTCTACAGGATTACCGCTAAACACATTATTTGACCCCATTTCTTATGCCATGCAGCCTCCCTTTTATTTTAAATTCAATTTAAGCTTAGTCACCATGATTGAGTTTAAATACAGGATTTCGGCACTTTCAACTGCTAACTCAGGTCATAATTCACACTTTATTCTCTAAAAGTATTTTTCTAATGTTCATTATGTCCACTTTTGAAATCATGAGCCCCTATTCAAGTTTTAGGTCATTACAGAATGTACTAAGAATAAGTAGAGAAATACTTTGGTAGTTATAACAGGAATTAAGAAATGATGAGTCACTAAGAAGTTACGAACTACTTTATAATGATTTTTAAAAAATTTTAAATTATTCGGAAAAACCCACTTCACTACAAGTTCGAATCCTGTCTTGAGGTTGGGAATTGAAAGAACTTTACAAAGGAATATCACTTAGTGGTTTGAATTCACTACTTAAAACTCATCATATCGATTATGGAAATATGGTGTTACAACACTCTTAACACTTAATCTGTTCGAACAAAACCCCCCCAACATCATAACCCTAGTACTCATGTTATCTTTTCTTGCCGTCAAGAGTCATTTTTATATAAAAAGCATTCGTCTTACTTCTCAGCGATAGTTGCGCTAGTCAATACCTTCACACTTGTCTCAGCAACTATCGAGCAAGTTGCTTTCACTTTCTCTAACTTGTGTTTTCATTGTTCATGAGCCCTAGCTAGGTCGTATTCCTTTGGTGTTTTGTACTCCTTGTTCGATTGAGGTGCCTTTATGAAGTCAAGAGATAAAGCATTCCAGGTGACATTAACTTGCTTTTGTGAAGTTATGTTGTTTTGGAAAACTTATTATTGCTCTGATCAAAATTTTCTATTACATGAAGTTGTCAACCTATTGCTTTAACCAAAGGTTCCAACTTTATTGATCTTTTTTGAAATAGCTTTAGGAGATATGATCCCTAAAAGAAATACATCTCATTTTTTGTATATTAAGTTGGTTAATCTATTTAAGAAAAATAATAAACTAAAAGTTAGTGAATGGATATGTGAAAGCTTGTATTTGCTTATGCGTATGATAGTAAAGTTGAAACTGTTAGTACAAGCATTTTACCCAAGAGGGGGTGAATTGGGTGATACCAGAAAATTCGTTGTGTATATAAAAATTGACTGGAAATTTAAAGGAGTTAAAAATTAGGAGAAATATCACCGAAGTGTACACCAGGAGTTATACTAGTTCGGCTATAACCACTTTGACCTACGTCCAGTCCTCAGAGCTTCTCTGAGAGTTTCACTATCTAAGATTCAATGGGTTCTTGGCACCTCAGTACACAGTAAGTTCCTTCTCTAGATACTCGCTCCTACTTACACGTTGTAATCAAATCCCTAACTGAAGGTTCTAAAACCTTAAGTTGTCTCAATAACAAATATTGAGTTTGTAATGAAAATCTCTCTTATAGAGCAAATATATAATCACTGAAGTACAAAGAGTGAATATAAGAAACAAAGAACTAAGAATATATTGATCGATGTGTGTTCATATGTTCTCTATCATTGTGTTCTATTCTTCGTTGAATTCTTTATATATATATAAGTAAATTGTAATATCCATTGGAAGCATTTCAAACATGTCTATCAGAGTCACGCAGCTTGGTTTGATTGTTCTTCGAATTTGAAAGCTAGCCATTTACGGTAGGTGAGCATTTTGGACGTTGTGGATGATATGTTTAACTTTTCTCTCAATGCATGATCTCTTCATTGTTTCTCTCCAAATATAATCAGAATACTCATACAATGAAAGGTTAATCATATAGATAACAAATTATTGAACAATGGATTAAAATCATACTTTCTGTATTGCATTACTCGAGTGGCTACTCGAGTGATCATGATCCATTACTCAAGTAGTCCCTCGAGTAACCTCATTAAAAATAAGCTAGAGAGTAAGTCAATGTTGTCTGGCTAGATTACTCAGGTAATCCATCAAGTAATTCATTTTATAAAAAATTAGCAAGCTTGATTACCTGTGTGATCCCTCGAGTAATAGAGCAATGCTTTCAATTCTTCTCTCATTACTCAAGTGATCCCTTGAGTAATGTCATTCAAATCTTGGCTGAGAGTAACTGCTTCTTTGCTTACCTGATTACTCGAGTAATCCCTTGAAGAATTCAATCTTTTCATTTCAACTTACTCGAGTGATCCCTCGAGTAATGTACTTTTCCTATCTAGTTACTCGAGTAATTCCTTAAGTAATGTCAGTCATTTCTTGGCCGAGAGCATTGGATGATTTCTTCTCTGATTACTCGACTTATCCCTCAAGTAAGTCTCTCATTTCTTCTCTGGTTACTTGAGTGATCCTTCAAGTAAAGTTTCAAATTCTTTTCTGATTACTTAAGTAATCCCTAAAGTAATGGCATCTAAATTTTTTGACAAAGCTCTCTAGAACAATTTCTCACACATTACTCGAGTGATCCCTTCAGTAATGAAGAATTATTACCCATGGGCTTACTTGAGTAATGCTTTCAAAAATCTACCAGTGATGCTTTTCCCTACTCTTTGTCTTTTAGTTCTTCTTTATTACTTGAGTAGCTACTCAAGTAATGGTTTTGCCTACCACAGAAAGCTTAGTTACTTTTGTTCAAACCTTTTTGTTTATTATCATAACCTTTTGTAACATTAATCCAATCTTTGTTATCATCAAAACATATGGGATCTAACATTCTTCCCCTTTTTGATAATGACAAAACATGGTGATTTTAAACAAAGTTTTTGAAATTGAGTTTTCAATTATACTTCTTGTTAACTTTTCATATGGAATCTTTTGTTTAATTTAAACTTGAAAACTCTTTCAAATGACTTAGGGAAGATCATTTTGAATCCAAATCTAATGATTTTGAGAAATTTAGTATTTGAAATCTTTTTGAATCCAATTTTAATGATGTTAAAATAAAAAACTCATAACTTTGAAGGTATGTTCTAATTCTTCATTCATTCATCTTGCATACACAATCAAAAACTCATTAGTCCACAACTGATAAATAACTTCAAATTTAAACTCTAGCATGAGTTCATGATATCAACATAAACAAACTTAAAACAGAAACTAATAAAGCTCCCTTAAACCCCACACACCCATATCCCTATGCATTCTTTTACAAAATTACCCAAGTTCTTCCCCCCTTTTTATCTTCATCATAATATGGGATTCAATCTAGAAAAGGACAAGGACTGGATGGTTGGACTATAAAAAGAGGGGTGACTAGAAGAGGAGTAAATCAGAAGCCATATGAATTACTTGAATTGGAAGATTATGAAGATGATGATTCAAGTTTAGGGAGATTCACCGGAGGTATCTATATAGGATTTTGTGGAAATGGAATTAGAGAGGTAACCTCTACCTCCTTTGTATCAATAGGTAATTAATGCTCACTAAAAGAAATAGTTACTTCCTTAGTGCGTGGAGGTAAAGCAATAGGTGTGGGCATTGGCTCAGGCTGAACAGGCTAGATCGGAGGGACTGAGTCATCAATGGTGATGTGAATGGTCTCAGATGTTTCTAGGTTAAGCATAGAGAATAGAAGGTTTCTGGGGATGGTGATAGGCAAAGTAGGACGAGGGATAGAAGAAGGTCCAGGCTCAGAAGTTCTAGGCTCAAAAGATGATACTGGCTCAGGAATAAAATAAGGCACAGAAGGACTAGGAGTGGACGGGCCAGATGCCATAGCATCAAGTCTAGCATGGAGTGATCTCAGAAGCTTACCCTGGGCCAACTGTTCTACCAATATCTCCTCATGCCTCTTATATATATGTTCTACAAGCTCTTCTATCTTCATATTTATGTGGGTTATGAATTTAGCATTAGTATTTGCAATGTCAACATAAAAACCCTTCAAGATATTTTCCAAAAAAGTTTGTAATGTGGCACCAAAAAATGAAGGAGAAGTATAGAGGCAGGAGTAAAAGACTGTGTCTCATCCAATCGACTAGTTGCAGTTTCAGTCTTCTTCTATTTGGGACTTGACTCAAGCGGTTTCTTTAAGGGTAGTCAATATGCAACTTCCCAATTTGGTTTTTACCTACAGGAGTTAGTCTCTCAATAGGTTCATCCTTTTCCAAGTACCAAACCTTATTCTTTTAGAGAAATAAGGAAATAAGCTGAGGATAAGGTATTGGGGTAATCATTTTCTCCTTAAACTATATCTCTTAATCTCCTCTGTAATATCCAAAATTGTGATTTAGGGCTAATGACTTCAAAGGTGATGTAATTAATGCTAATCAAACACTTTTGAAGTATAATATGTGAATTTTGACTGGAATGTGTTATAGCCAGTGCCTAAACCCTGTATTTCAGGTTAATTATGAATTAGTGTCCAAATTGGGTCAAAATATAAGGGAGGGCATGGTTGAGTTAAATGAATGATATAAATATGTTTAAGGATGATTTGGTATATGCTGTGATAATCAAGGGCAAAACGGTAAAGTTACCGACCAATTGGTCAGTTACCGAAACTCATTAGTAACTTAAAGATCAATGGTTGAGATTTACCTATCAAGGAATCAAGTGGGGTGGAATCATGTGCTTTGAGTTCAAATGGAATTGAGGTGGAGAGACTAAGATCATGACATGTGTCAAAAGAGGAACCATTGGATGTGGTCAAATTTGTCAAAGCATTTTTCCTCCCTCCTCTTTCCCTCAAGTCAGTTTTTAGGCATAGGGAAAACCAAAAACTGATCTCATATTTATCATCTCATTTCTCTCTCCTTGGCCTCCATTTTCAGTGGGATTAAAGGAAGAAAGAGAAAGTAAAAGGTGAGATTTTGATGTTATTATGGTTCTCAAAAGCTCAAATGCTCTCTTTAACGTTATTCACCTTGATGAGAGCTTCATCTTGATGGCTTTATATTTTTGAAAGGTGTTTTAAAGCTTGAACAAGTTTGAAAGCTATAGATTCAAGAAACTAGCCTTTGGAAGTTGAAGAGGTGAGCATTTATAGCATTTTGATATATATGTTGTAATTATTGGTTAAGTTTTGATATTTGAGGAATTCTGCCCTAATTTTATGAGAATTGGAAATGGATGAGTTAGATATGGTGATGTGTGGGAAATGGTATTAGAATGTGTTATGGTGTCATTAGTTTTGATGGGGATTGGAAAGACCAAGCTTGGTTATTGGTGGGTTTGTGTCTAATGTATTGACCCAAGACCAAACTTGTTGCTAAAGTAGGGATTTGGTTGTTTTGAGGTTACCAATAGTTTCCTTATGAAATTTTATGTGGGAATGAACTTTGGTATAAGTTTTAGGACCATTGGAATCATTTTGGACAAGTTTAGAAAATACTGTCAGCTGTTGCGTTTTGGCTTCTGATAAGCCTCACTCGAGTGAGGTGGTGTAATGCCTCAATTTTTGATTAAGGGCTAATGACAATTATTGAGAATGATTTGTTAATTTGAATTGGAATTTTTATGTGTTTTGTGGCAATTTTAATTGATATTCCAAAATCAGGAAAATTGTTGGGTAATTAGTCATTTATTAATGAGGAAATTAATTACTAACTAAGAAGGAATGAGATGTGTAACTAAATGGCTAAGGGAGTGGTAAGAGTAACTAATTAGTTACTTATTTGAGGAGAGCCAATGAGATTGTGACAAGTGGCAAGCTCATGTGAAGAGAGAGTGTTTGAAGAAAAGTCAAATGGCAATATTTTATTGTTTTCTTCTCTCCATCTCTTCCCTCCAATTCGGCTGGCAACATGGGGAGGGGAAAATCATCATCATTTCAACCTCTCCAACACTCATCTCTCACATTTCTCTCTCTCTTGCGCCATTGTAGGAGAAGAAAGGAAGAAGAAAAGCTTGATTCAAGGTGAGTAAATAATCTTTAATGCTCAAACACCATTCATTAAAGTTGTTCCTTGAGTTAAGAGCTTCATTTCTATGGTTATAGTTTGCCCATTGGTATTAATTTGAGCTCTCAAAGAATTTTGAAGTTTTGAGAATCAAGAAATCTCTTTGGAAAAGTTGAAGGGGTAAGTGAAACAAGCCTTTCTATCTATATTTTGTGCCAAATGATGAACCTTTAAATTTCTGGAACTTTTGGCCTATTTTCTTGGGATTAGGGTCATTGGTAGTTTGGCATGTTGATGGTTATGGAATTGGTATGTTTGGAATGTATGTGGATAGATAGAAAGGGATTTGGGATTGAATGATTAAGTTTGGTGATTTTGGAATTTTGGTGTTTAGTGTTGCCCAAAACCAAAGCATGATAATGGAATAGAAATTTGGTGTTTCTGATGGTTCCATTGAATTTATTGGTTATTTTTGTGTGGGAGTAGCCTTGGGTGAGAGTTTGGCACCATTAGAATCACTAGGGTAAATGTTAGGAAGTGCTGTCAGTTTTCTGCGTTTCTGGTTTCTGATTTGTATCACTCGAGTGATCTTGGGTCTACTCGAGTGCGGGATGAATATCACTCAAGTAGTGATGGGTTCCACTCAAGTGCGGTAGTATATTTTCCCTTTCTGCTTCCAGTTTCATATTGCACTTCAGTTTGTAAAGGGTAAGAGTGTTGCCTCACTTGTGGGTGTGGAGGGTTCCCACTCGAGTGAGCCCTGTCCCACTTGAGTGATAGTGCATCTGATACCATGAGCTCTCTTCTCGGTTTGTCACTCTCAATCAACTTCTCAAAAGTGTGTCTTAGTACTTACAAGTGCTAAGCCATTACTCGAGTGCATTTGTTCCTACTCGAGTGATGTCCTTTTCTGAAAGTTTCTTGTGCTCTCGGATAAGCACTTCTTGAACCTCACTTTGGGGTACTCGGGTGAACATTAGGCTTCCACTCAAGTGATAAAGTCTATGCTCGAGTACGGCGAGCAATTTTGGGTGCTATCATCCTTTATGCTCTCGGGTGAGCACTTTCTGTATTGCACTTCCTAGGACTTTAGTGAGCATTTGGCTATCACTCGAGTATTGCTTCCATGACTCAAGTGTCCATACATTATTACTCGAGTAAGGTCATCTTCACTCGAGTGTCTCATTGAAAGATATCAATTCTTGTGCTTCCAAAAGAGGATCTTTGGGATAGTTCATCCAACCCTTTAGGGCTTTTGTTAGAGGTGTTTATAGCTTCCTAAAGAGCATAAATGACAACCAAATTAAGTAATATAAGGTCATTTAAGTATTGGGAAAGAGTATAACGCTTCGTCCCTAATTGTGAATTATAGGATTCGACATTTGCCCTACTCGAGAGAGACCGGTGCCAGAGCATGCCCGGAAGGACCAAGGTAGTTACTCTTCTCTCATGTTGTGTATGATGTTTTGGTATGCATGACTGATCATGGTTTTGTGAGATGTGACTGGAAAATATGTCATAGTCCATTATAGCGTGAGCACTTCAACACGAGCCATTTAGGGATTGACATTGGTCATCTTTACCTCGGCCATTGAACTACCATTGTAATCGACAAGGATTGTCGTGAAACTGCTTTGTGAATCGGGCCCGTGGGGCGATGTGTTGTGAATCCAGTCATGGGCTATGTGTTATATATATCTTACCGGCATGGCTTGCGTATTAATCTTGCCAGTGTAGCTTGTATATCAAATGCATTATATGAATCCCAGCTATGGTGAAATATATTGTGTGAACTGTTGTGGTGTAATATAGCATAAGCATTTCAGCGTGAGCAAACGTAAGGGTGACATGAGTCATACCTACCCTTACCATTGTAACTGCCGTTGTAGTTGCTATGTGTGTGTGATTATTTGCTTTCATGCCTTATTGTTGTGCATACTATGAGTGATTTGACACTACGGGGATTCCTTAGAATCTTACTCTCCTATAAACCAAATTTTTAGACAAGGTCGAAGGATCTAAAGGAAAGTGGCAACGAAGAGCAGATAGAGCTCTAGTGTAGGAAATTATTTTGGATTTTGGTTATCATGTAAAAATTATTTGGATGTTTTTGGGAAGCAATTATGTATATTGGAATTTGCAGTATAATTTTTTGTAATCTCCAAGTAAAAGGAAAAGTGTATGGGCTTTGTGCCTCTGTAGAACCCTTATTTATTGAATAGAACCCGAGTGTGTTAGGAATTTGCATTATACTCTGAATGTATGAATGGAATCAACGCACACAGGCCATTTATGTTTGAAATGTGAGTATGAGACCATTGTGGAACATGTGTTGTAAAATTTTTTGAAAACCCTGATTTTTGGGAAAATTTTACTTTGTCTAAGTCCCAAATCATACATGGTCTCTAATTCAAACTTAATTACGTTTTTATGAACTAATATCGGCCTTGATCGTGAAGGGGGTTACAAGTGAGGTCTCATTCAAGTGTAGTATGATATTTTCCCTTTTTCTTCAACATTTTAGTTAAGTGTCCAGGCAAAAACCGCGAGTATCTCTCTTCATTTGTGAGTGATTTAGGTCATCACTCGAGTGTCCCGTGTCTCACTCTGGTGTAAAGGTGTTAAGGGATATGAGGTTGTTCAAGGGCAAATACTCGTAGGCCATTTTCAAGAGTGTGCCTCGGCGCTCACAGGTATTGGGTGGTCACTTGAGTGCACTTGTGACTTAGGGTTGTAGTTACTCTCGGGTAGTCACTCGCTGTGTCTCACCTTCTGGGACTCGGGTGAATTTGAGGTCATTACTCGAGTACAGATCCCTATGCTCGAGTACAAATAGCACTTTTTGCCCGTTGTTGTTGCTCTCTGTCAACTACTCACGAGTGTGAGCCAGCCTCACCAGAGTGCAAGTCCTCCATCACTTGAGTGAGGCCATCTTCACTTGAGTGAGTCAGCCCAAAATCAGTGTTGTTCTTCTTAAAAAGGGATCTTTGGGGGTAGTTATCCTAACCCTTTAGGCATGTGTCTAGGCTTCTAATAGCCACCTAAAGAGTCCAAATGATAACCAACGTTAAGAATGATGAAAGTAAGAATTGGAATAGAGAATTAGTCCGCCGTTCTTGATTGTGATTATAGGTTTCGATATTTGCCCTGGCTGTGAGCAGCCTCTGCCTGATCACCATCGAAAGGAATAAGGTAGTGATTCTTCTCTTATATCTTGTGTAAATGTATCGTATGTGTATGGATCATTGCTTGTGAGGATATATGATGTTGCTGCTTATATAGCTAGTGATAGCTGTCACTATCCAGCGCGAGCTGGCACTATACAGCGAAAGCTGTCGTTATCCAGTGTAAGATGGAGTTATATAGTGAAAACTGTCGTTATGTAGTGCAAACTGGTGTTATACAGCAAAAGCTGTCGTGATTATGTATACACCGTGAGTGCTATCGTTGTGATCAAAGTCATGTATAATTGTGTTGCTATGATACTGTTGTTAATAATTGCTTACATGCTATATGTTTATATATTATATAAATGATTTGTTACTATTGAGATTCTTTTGAATCTCATTATTTCCATTGTTAAACCTACAGATAGGGCAGGTGGTTCCTCTGGGAGGCGGCCAACCAATAGCGGTTAGGAATTTTGGGAGATATGGGATTGTTGGTTATCTACTTTGGAGTGGGATTATTGTATATTCTTTTGGGAATGTAAATAATATTTTAATCATGGTTGTGTAATCCCCTAGTAGGGAATTTTGAAACCCTTAGTCTATATATGAACCCGGGGGTTGTCAGGATTTTTGTTGTACACTCTAATATGTACGAATGTGAATTAACTGCGCAGGTAATTATATTCAAAATTTAAAATTGAGACCAGGATAGGGACGAGTTTTTGAAAGAATTTATGAAAATCCTACTGGAAGGAAGGGATGAAAATGATTTTAACTCCCCATGGGTCTCTAAACCATTTTAATTATGTGTTATCGAATCATAATTAAGCTGACTAACGCATGGAGTTATATTTGTGGTATCAGAGCTATAGTTCCTGGCAAGGGTAGAGTTGCTTGAATAGCTCCTTTAGTTGGTCTTAGTGATAAAAGATTATGGTAAATAGTTTTGTATACACATGTATGCTTTATATATGGATATATATATATATATACGAAATTTGTGTATATATGTGTATACTCTATTTGTGATATTAATGGGGTGAGTTATTTGTAGAATGAAGAGAACAACAAAAATTCACCTGCAAGTACAGCAAGTAAACCCCGAAGTAGAGGTGGTTCATGACAATCCACTAGACCCAATGCGGGAGATGATGGGTCTAATTCGGGACTAAAGGGATATGATGGCTGAGCTAAGAGAAGAGCTTAGAATTGAAAGAGGCAAAAATAGAGCAGATCAGGGTCCTTCTACCCAGGAGGAGACCCAAGAAGAGACCCGTCATGATGAAACTATAACCCCCTTCGAGGATCAGGCCGGGATTAGTGTTTAATCACATTTTATAATCGAATGAGAAATCCGGAACAATTAAAAACTTTTTACGGAAAATATACAACTAGATCTCCATTCATTTTATTCATTAAAACAAATGGCCTGTTTGGTCTGTTACATATACAATATCAGAGTATCAGCACAATTCCCGACGTTCACCCGGGATAATAACATTTAATCCAAAATATTGTTCAGGGCATCATCGCCCATCTCAGTATCCATATCGGGGATTACACAAAACTATAGTACTATGATCTATACAATATATTTACATTGATCCAAAATGATAACCAATTTGATATAAAACCAAAATATTTAACTAAAACTACCGCTGGCAGCCCTAATCGCCCTTATCCACTTGCTTGCTTTTCGATCCACTTGCCCTATCTAAAAATGTTATTTGGAAAGAATGAGATTCTAAAGAATCCCAGTAGCAACAGTTTATTTATATGATGCATATATACAAAGCAAGTCACATATATCACAATGCAGCAATCAATATTCGAGACCGGGCTTTCACCACATTCCCTTCACTATATACGAGGTCGGGCTTACGCCATGCCCCCTTCACTTTATCTATATTCGAGTTCGGGCTTTCGTCACGTCCCCTTCACTTTCACTATAATCGAGTCTGGGATTTCGCCATGTCCCCTTCACTTTATCTATATTCGAGTTCGAGCTTTCACCACGTCCCCTTCACTTTCACTGTAATCGATGACTAATGCAAACAAGCAATGTAATACACATGATATAGGATCAAGTGTTACTACCTTGTTCTTTCCTTTCTTGTTCAGGCGTATGCCTTCTATGTTCTGGGAAAATATCAAATCCTATAATCATTAAGGATGATAGGTTATTACTTATTCCAATACTCAAATGACTTCAAAACACTTAGTTTTGGTTATCAATAATGACCCTTAAGAAGCTACAATTAGCTCTAATAAAGGCCCTAACGGATTGGGAAACACTGGGTTGGAAACCACATTTCAAAATCCCAAGGTGCTGAAAATAGGGGGTTGGCTGCAGCCAAGAAACCTCTGGCTACGGCCAAAACACGAACAGAAGGTTTCTGGCTGCAGCCAAGAATTTCTGGCTGTGGCCAAAACACGCACAGAAACTTTTGTGCTGCAGCCAAGACTTTTCTGCTGCAGCCAAGGCAACTTCGGAAATTCATAATTAATTCTAGAAAAATTGAAATGAGGTGATCCCAAAGCCCATTGAAAGCTATTTAAGTGCTCTTTACCATAAAAATATGAACCATTACTGGAAATCACCATACAAATCCCAGAATTTAAGAAATGTCCACACTGTTCCAGAATTGTTCCCAGATTTAACATCAAACTTTGGATAGTCATAACTCCTAGCCCAAAAATCAAAATGACACAAAAAATATGTCCATTTTAAATCTTGAGATGTGAAATTTAAGACTACAAAGTTTCATAATTTTGCAACACCATTTGCTATTTTAAAACGTCCATGCAAGACCACTGCCAGCATAGAGTTTTTCACTAACCACACTTGCAACTTTTCAATCCAAGTTTCCAATCAACTTCTATCTATCCAAGATACATCTCAAAACACCATATCCATGACAACAACAACTCAAACACCACAAGACCCTAATTTTCGAAAATAAGGCTAAATTCCCAGAAATTTCAACTTAACCAAATGACCACAAAACTTATATCAAAATGCTCAACTCACTCACCTCTTTAACTTTCTCCAAGGAGTTCTTTGATTCTCCAAACTCTATATTTACTTGAGAGCTCAAATCATCACCAATGGCAAATCTAAAACCATAGAATTGAAGCTCTCAACACAAGGAACAAGATTGAAGAAGGGAGTTTTTCCATTAGAGGTCATTAGAAGGGTCAAATGGCTCACCTATTTCACCAAGTTCTTCCTCCTTCTTGGGCAGCCATGGAAGCACGCATGAGAGAGGGAGAAGAGAGATGAAGAGTGATGAAATGATAGGAATGAAGGCAGAAATTCTGCCCATCCTTTGCCCCATACGCATAAGAGAGAGGGAGAGAGAGACAATGAGAGATTGAGTGTATGGAGGGAGAAAGAATAATCATTCTTTGACTCCCATACTCCATTCAGCTGAATGTAAGGGAAAAAGGAGAGAGAAAAATCATTGCACCATGCCCTTGACTTCTCCAAACACTCCACCATCAAGTAAGCTTGCCACTTGTCACTCCCTCATACAATCTCCTCCTAATTAATCCTTCACTTATTTACACTAACCAATTCCATTAGTCACTTAATCACACATCTCATTTCCTCTTAGTTAGTAATTAATTTCCCATTGTCACCAACTTAAACCAATAATTCCATTCTTTAAATTTTCCATAAATTATGATATATAAATTAATATTGTCACATACATACATTAATTCCACTTTAAATCCGATAATTATCCTCAATAATTATCACTAGGCCTTAATCAAAAATTGGGGCGTTACAGAAACTGTTAAGTTGCTAGCATGACCACCAGAGTCCCTACCTCACACTGTCCTGAACCAAGAGTCTCAAGGGGTACCTGTTAGATAAGAACGGGATATGCAGTACTGGGTGTCTAAATTCTATAAGCACCTACCTCCAGTGTTCAAAAGGAGATTTGATTCTCAAGCAGCTGAAGATTGGTTGAACAGACTAGAGAAAATCTTTGAGGTGCTAGAGTGCTCGCTTGAGGTAAAAGCTTGATTGGCTGTGTACAAGTTAGATGGTAATGTAGACCGTTGGTGGCGGAATATTGCCCTAACACTTCAGAGCCATAATGTACCACTGACTTGGGAGGTGTTTCAACAGCAGTTCAACGAGAAATATTTCCCAAAGTCGGTGAGACTTGAGAACGAAACTGAATTCTTGAACATTAAACAAGGGAACACAGAGACCTTTGATAATTATCTGACCGTTTCATCTGGTTATCCCGGTATTCTTCCTATCTTCGGAAAATGGATGACAAAGAATGGAGTTCAAACATGCTTATCCGTGGTCTGCGACGAGAATTGAGGAAGAGGTTGGCCACTCATCTATTCACCGAGTTCAATAAAACGGTTGAAGAATGCAGAATCATAGAAAACAATGTGAGAGATTTGAGTCCGGCCAAGGGTAGTGGCAGTCGCAATGAACCTAGCAAGGCAAACACCCCGCAAAAGCAAAAGGGACAGGGATCTTCTTCTGGAGGTGGTAGTAAGAGGCCCTATCAACCTGAGGGTCGTGGTAACCAGAACCTCCAGCAGGACTAGTATACCCTCAGTGTAGGAAATACCATCCTGGTAGGACTTGCATAAGGTTAATGATTTACTACAACTGTAAATAAACGGGTCACATTTCTACTGCGTGCCCACAACTGCAGACGAAGTAAAGACCTAAGAATCAAGGGATGGTATTCGCCATGACTTACGAGGAAGCCTAGAAATCTCCAAACTTGATCCACGGTAATATAATTCTTAATGGAAACTTGTTGTAACCGTTGTTTGACTCGAGTACAAGTCACTCCTTTATTGCGTATGATTGTGTGAAACGCCTGGGCATGAATGTGCATAAGTTGCCTTTTGATTTGATTATGTCTACACCGATGGGTGTCAAGGCTTTGACTACTGAAGTTTGCTTAAACTGTGTAACAGTTGTTGAGGGGCACAAATCGGTTATTGATTTGATCTGTCTGCCGTTTATCAATTAGAAGTCATTTTGGGTTTTGATTGGTTGACGGCGAATAATATGCTATTAGATTGTGGGAACAAGAGGATAGTATATCCTGCTTCTCAAAGTATCAAAGTTGTAAATGCCAGTATGAATTTCTTTTCTATAGCTAAAGCTAAAAAATATCTTGAAAAGGGTTTCCAGGGTATATGGTGTTCTTCTCTATGCAACGGGAGACCAGTGAAACTTTGAGTAGTATACCCGTGGTAAATGAATTCCCTGAGGTATTTCCGGATAACCTTAGCGGATAGTCTCTTGAAAGGGAAGTTCAGTTCCAAATAGAGATTATGCCTGGAGCTGGTTCGATATCTAAAGCCCCATATTGTATGGCCCCAAATGAAATGGCGAAGTTAAAGAAACAAATAGAAGAGTTGCTTGAGAAAGGGTTTATTAGACCCAGTGTGTCACCTTAGGGAGCTCCAGTGTTGTTTATGAAAAAGAAAGATAGGAGTCTTTGTTTGTGTATTGCTATAGAGAACTGAATAAGATTACTGTCAAGAACAAGTACCCTCTTCCCAGAATCGATGATATTTTAGAGAAACTATCCAGTTCATGTGTGTTTTTGAAGATTGACCTAAGGTCGAGGTATCATCAGCTACAAGTGAAAGCAGAAGATATTCTGAAGACTACTTTCTGGACAAGGTATAGTCACTATGAGTTCTTGGTGATGCCATTTGGGCTAACCAATGCATCTGCGGTATTCATGGACTATATGAACCATATCTTTTGATAATATCTAGACCAGTTTGTTGTGGTATTTATTGATGATATTCTGATATACTCTAAGAATATAGAAGAGCATGAGCACCACTTGAGAGTTGTGTTGAATACATTGCGTGAGAAGCAGCTCTATGCCAAATTAAGTAAATATGAGGTTTGGCTTTCAGAAGTAAAATTCTTAGGCCATGTTATCTCACAAGAAGGGTTTTCTATGGATCCCAGCAAGGTGCAAGCAGTACTGAACTGGAAGAGGCTAGAAACTATTGCAGAGGTATACAGTTTTCTGGGTCTTACTGGTTACTTCTGGAGATTCATTCAGAATTTCTCACGTATTGCCTTGCCAATGACCAAGCTCACAAGAAAGGATCAGCCATTTTTGTGTGGGATGAGAAATTTGAAAATTTCTTTGTGGAGCTGAAAGAGAGACTGACTACGGCACCTGTATTGATTATACATTATACTAGCTTGACTTTTGTTGTGTACAGTAATGCGAGTAAGCAGGGATTAGGGTGTGTCTTGATACAATAGGGACGTGTGGTGGCCTATGCCTCTCGACAGCTCAAACCTCATAAAATGAACTATCCCACTCATGATCTGGAGCTTGCAGCCATTGTGTTTGCTTTGAAGATTTGGCGGCATTATTTGTATGGTGTAACGGTAGAACTGTACTACAACCACAAGAGTCTCAAGTATTAATATCACCAGAAAGAATTGAATATGAGACAATGTCGTTGGATAGAGTTGCTTAAGGACTATAACATGAAAATCAAATATCATCCGGCTAAGGCAAACGTAGTTGCAGATGCTCTTAGTCGAAAGACAGTGCTTATGGCAACGATGATGATACAGGAGGGGAAGATGATTGCTTATTTCTGAGGTTTGAATTTATTGAACTAGATCATCTATGTTAACTACACTGTTTCCCAAGGAGAAAGTGACTTGAGAACTGAGATTGAAGAAGCCCAGAGGCAAGATGGTTGGATACAGCGTAATTTGGTTAGAATCGAATGGGGAGAAGCTCAGGGCTATGATCTGTCACCAAGTGGACTGGTTTGCTATCAGAAGAGAATCTGTGTTCCACTTAAGGTAGAGTTGAGACAAAAGATCCTAGATGAGGCACACAAGAGCCGATACACTCTTCTCCCTAGTATGACCAAAATGTATCATAATCTGAAATCTGTGTTTTGGGGGCTGGGACTGAAGAGTGATGTGACGAAATATGTAGCGAGGTGCCTTACATGTCAGAAAGTAAAAATTGAGCACCAAAGACCGCCAGGGTTGCTGCAGAGCCTTGAGATCCCGGAATGGAAATGGGAAAGTGTAACTATGGATATTGTTGTGGGATTGCCCAGGATCAAGAATTACGATGCCATCTGGTTGATTATAGATCGGTTAACAAAGTCAGTGTACTTCATACCAATCAATGCTAGTTACTCCCAGGATAAGCTAGCAGAGATTTACATTCGAGAGATTGTGAAGCTCCATGGCATACTTTAAACTTTATTTCCGACCGAGATCCCAGATTCACTTCAAGATTTTGGAGGGCGTTGCATGAAGCCCTGGGAACTCAATTGAGATTCAGTACAACCTATCATCCTCAAACGAATAGACAGTCAGAGAGGACTATTCAGACATTGGAGAATATGTTACGAGCTTGTGTACTTAACTTCAAAGGGAATTGTGATCACTTTCTTCCACTTGCCGAGTTGGCCTACAATAATAGCTATCATGCGAGCATTCAGATGACGCCATATGAAGCGTTGTATGGGAGGAAGTGCCAATCACCCTAGTACTAGAATGAGTTATCTGAGAAGAAGCTTTACGGACCGGATCTTCTTGATTAAACCTCAGTACAGATTTGATTTATTTGAAATAGGCTCCTTACGGCGCAGAGTCGACAGAAAAGCTACGCTGACAAGAGGAGACGGCCTCTAGAGTTTAAGGTTGGTGATTATTTATTCTTGAGGGTGTCACCAGTCACCGGCATTGGGAAAGCTATCAAGCAGAAGAAGCTGAGCCCGAGGTATAAAGGTCCTTTTGAGATTCTGGCAAGAATTGGGCCTGTTGCTTATCAAGTAGCCCTACCCCCAAACTTGAGCAGGCTCCACAATGTGTTTCACATTTCCCAACTGAAAAAGTACCAACCAAATCCAATTTCAACTATACAGTAGAGCCAGAGCAAGTCATTGATCGAGAAGAATGATGGCTCAGACATTGAAGTATTCTATATGTGAAAGCGATCTGGAGGGGAATGACCCAAAGAGAGGCAACTTGGGAAGCAAAAAAGGATATGAGAAGAAGGTATCCAGAGTTTATGGCTCAAGTCATGGTACAAATTTTGAGGATGAAATTTATTTTACTGGGGCAGAATTATAATATCCTAAATTGTGATTTAGAGCTAATGACTTCAAAGGTGATGTAATTAATGCTAATCAAACACTTTTGAAGCATAAGATGTGAATTTTGACTGGAATGTGTTATAGCTAGTGCCTAAACCCTGTATTTTAGGTTAATTGTGAATTAGTGTCCAAATTGGGTCAAAATATAAGGGAGGGCATATGGTTGAGTTAAAGGAATGATATAAATATGTTTAAGGATGATTTGGTATATGTTGTGATAATCAGGGATAAAACGGTAAAGTTACTGACCAATTGGTCAGTTGCCAAATAGGAAACTCATTGGTAACTTAAAGATCAATGGTTGAGATTCACCTATCAAGGAATCAAGTAGGGTAGAATCATAGGCTTTAAGTTCAAATGGAATTGTGGTGGAAAGACTAAGTTCATGACATGTGTCAAAAGAGGAACCATTGGATGTTGTCAAAATTGTCAAAGCATTTTTCCTCTCTCCTCTCTCCCTCAAGTCGGTTTTTGAGCATAGGGAAAACCAAAAATTGATCTCATCTTCATCATCTTATTTCTCTCTCCTTGGCCTCTAATTTTGATGGGATTGAAGGAAGAAAGAGAAAGTGAAAGGTGAGATTTTAATGTTATTATGTTCTCAAATGCTCAATTTCCCTTTTTTAATGTTATTCACCTAGATGAGAGCTTCATCTTGATGGCTTTAGATTTTTGAAAGAACATGTTTTAAAGCTTGAACAAGTTTGAAAGCTAGAGAATCAAGAAACTAGCCTTTAGAAGTTGAAGAGGTGAGCATTTATGGCATTTTGATATATATGTTGTAATTATTGGTTAAAGCTTTGATATTTGAGGAATTTTTCCATGATTTCATGAGAATTAGAAATGGATGAGTTAGGTATGGTGATGTGTGGGAAATAGTATTAGAATGTGTTATAGTGTCATTGGTTTTGATAGGGATTGGAAAGACCAAGCTTGGTTATTGGTGGGTTTGTGTCTAATGTATTGACCCAAGACTAAACTTGTTGTTAAAGTGGGAATTTGGTTATTTTGAGGTTACCAATAGTTTCCTTATGAAATTTTATGTTTAACTAAAACTTTGGTATAACTAAAACTTTGGTATAAGTCTTAGGACCATTAGAAGCATTTTGGGCAAGCATTTTGAACTTTGGTATAAATTTTATTTGGGAATTTGGTATAGTTTCCTGATAAGCCTTACTCGAGTAAGGTGGGGTCTTACTTAAGTGCAGTATGATATTTTCCCTTTCTCTTCAACATTTTAGTAAAGTCCCCATGCAGAAACCAAGAGTGTCTCTGTTCACTTGCGAGTGATTTAAGTCATCGCTCGAGTGTCCCGCGTCTCACTCGGGTGTAAAGGTGTTATTGGATATGTGGTTGTCTCTTAGGCAAACACTCGCAGGCCATTTTCAAGACTGTGCCTTAGCACTCACAAGTATTGGGTGGTCACTCAAGTGCCAGAGTTTGAGCTCGAGTGCACTTGTGACTTAGGGTTGTAGTTGCTCTCGGGTAGTCACTCGCTGTGTCTCACCTTCTGGGACTCAGGTGAATTTGAGGTCATCACTCGAGTGCAGATCTCAATGCTCGAGTGCAAATAGAACATTTTTCCCGTTGTTGTTTCTTTCTGTCAACTACTCGCGAGTGTGAGCCAGCCTCACCCGTGTGCAAGTCCTCTATCACTTGAGTGAGGCCATCTTCACTCGAGTGAGTCAGCCTAAAATCAGTGTTGTTTTTCTAAAAAAGGGATCTTTGGGGATAGTTATCCTAACCCTTTAGGCATGTGTCTAGGCTTCTAATAGCCACCTAAAGAGTCCAAATGATAACCAACATTAAGAATGATGAAAGTAAGAATTGGAATAGAGAATTAATCCGCCATTCTTGATTGTGATTATAGGATTCGACATTTGCCCTGGCCGTGAGCAGCCTCTGCCTGATCACCATCAAAAGGAATAATGTAGTGATTCTTCTCTTATATCTTGTGTAAATGTATTGTATGTGTGTGGATCATTGCTTGTGAGGATATATGATGTTGCTGCTTATACAGCTGGTGATAGCTGTTGTTATCCAGCGCAAGCTGGTGTTATACAGTAAAAGTTGTCATTATCCAGTATAAGCTGGCGTTATACAGTGAAAACTGTCGTTATGCAATGCAAACTGGCATTATACAGCGAAAGATGTCATGATTATGTATACAGCCATGAGTGATGTCGTTATGATGAAAGCCATGTATCATTGTGTTGCTATGATGCTACTCTTAATGATTGCTTACATGCTATATGTTTATATATTATATAAGTGATTTGTTACTACTGGGATTCTTTTGAATCTCATTCTTTCCATTGTTTAACCTACAGATAGGGCAGGTGGTTCCTCTGGGAAGTGGCCAACCAAGAGCGGTTAGGAATTTTGGGAGATATGGGATTGTTGGTTATCTACTTTGGAGTGAGATTATTGTATATTCTTTTTGGAATGTAAATAATATTTTAGTCATGGTTGTGTAATCCCCTAGTAGGGAATTTTGAAACCCTTAGTCTATATATGAACCCGAGGGTTGCCAAGATTTTTGTTGTACACTCTGATATGTACGAATGTCAATTAACTACATAGGTAATTATATTCGAAATTTAAAATTGAGACCAGGATAGGGACGAGTTTTTTAAAGAATTTCTGAAAATCCTATCGGAAGGAAGGGATAAAAATGATTTTAACTCTTCGTGGGTCTCTAAACCATTTTAATTATGTGTTATCGAATCATAATTACGCTGACTAAGGCAAGGGGTTATATCCTCAAATATGTATTCACCCAAGTCCTTTTTCTCCTGGAGGATAAGTGAGGCAAATTTTCTATAATCTTTCTCAATGAAATATGTGATTTTTTTTGCTTTCTTCACTATGGCTTTAGAGTAGATATACCATAGGTTCTGTGAAGATCACAGTTATCACTCAGGTTGAAATTGAGGGGTCCCACTATCTCACCAAGCCTTAGAATAGAAAACAGTTAGTTTGGTTCAAGATTAGGATAGTTATCATCAGGAGGATTGTAACCCCCTGCCGTAATTAAAATTCGGATTACACAATAAAGTGAAATAGAGACCAATAAGAACAAAATTTAATATTATAAACCCATCTACCAGACGGGGTTTTCACAAACACCTTTCGAAATCATTTATAAACTTGGTCTCAGAATCACATTTCCGAATACAATTACTACGCGGAATATCACATTCATAACAAATCAGAGTACACAACAATAATCCCGGCAATTCCGGATTCCATTTATTAATCAACCCTTACAGGGCACAATCGCCCATACAAGCCCTCATATGGGGATTACACAAATCTTTCTCATACACATAATCAAATCCTCATTGACATACATATATACACATCCAAATACAAATATCCCATCTGGGATGATAACCAACTACCAGAATGACAACCCGAAGGAAGTCCTCATCGCCCTTAGCTGCATGCTCCATCCTTGATCCACTACCCTGTCTGAAAGGTTAGCAGGGGAGGGTGAGATTCGAGAGAATCTCAGTAGGATAACAATATCAATATGCATGTACGATAAATGTTTAATGCATGACATGCTTGCATCACACAACTCATGATAACATAATGACAATTTGCCAGCTCAATGCTTCGAACAATATACCTATGGCCATAGCATAAATTGAAACATAGCTTCAAATTACACATAATTATGCAAAGCTAAGACATGCACCAACACACTAACACATATATCAAATACAAGCAGAAGAGATATGTTTCCTACATTTTTCTTTCCATGTAAGCTCCAGCATAGCTGCTCACGATCAGAACGAATACCAAACCACGTTCAGGCCGAACATCAACCCTATAATCAAAGCAAGGACATAGGGTTATTCTCTATTCCAAATCCTTAATTTCATATCCCTTAAGGTTGGTTACCATTCACACCCTTTAGGTGGCTAAAATAAGCTCAACGAAAGCCTAAAGGATTGGGACGTACTAGGTTGGAAATCACCTTTCAAAATCACAAATTGCTGAAAATTGGGTTCTGGCTGCAGCCAAGAATTCTCTGGCTGCAGCCAAAAATGGCTAAAAACGTCACAGAAACATTTTGGCTGCAGCCAAGAATTTCTGGCTGCGGCCAAGACACACACAGAAAGTTTTGCGCTGGAGCCAGAATTTTGGCTGCAGCCAAGGAAACTTCAAAAATTCATAACTTGCTCTAGAAAACTTGAAACAAGGTGATTCCAAAGCCCATTGAAAGATATTCAAGTCCACTTTATGGGAAAAATATGTCTCATTACCAGAAATCACCACACAAATCCAGATTTACACAAAATCCAACATTGCTCCAAAACAGAATCCAGTTCCGTCCTCAAACTTTGGGCAAACATAAATCCCAGTTCACAAAACGAAATGACACATATTATATGTCCATTTTGAAGCTTAAGATGTGAACTTCAAGACTGGAAAGTTTCAGAATTTTCTAAGATCATTTGCCTATTCAAAACGGCAACACAAACAGACTGCCCAAAACAGAAATTCAATGGACAGATTTCAAAATTTGCACAATTGGCTTCCAATGGTTCAATTTCCATATCAAACATCATTCTCACACAAAATTTCACAAGGAATCCATTGGAAATACCAAATCAACCAAATTCACATTATATTGACATGTTTTACCAACATTCACAACATGTCATCACAAATCACAACACAAATACCACATTGCCATTCTTTTCATTCCAAGTTCTCAAATCAATTCCAATGACACCAAAACACATTATGGTATCAATTTAACCACAATTCACCATTTATAACACAAAACACATGACAATTCATGCATTTCACAATTCCACCAAAATCAGGGCAAAAACCAAAATTCACAATACTCATCCACAAATCACAAAACTTAGGTCAAAATGCTTCAAATACTCACCTCTTCCTCTTTCCCAAACCAATTCTTTGATTCTTCATCTTTCCAAATTTCCTCAAGCCATCAAACACCTTCAATCAAGAATCTAAAACCATAGAGATGAAGCTCTCATCAACATGATCAAGATTAGTGAAGAGGATTTAAGCTAAAGAGGACCATAAACCAACCAAAACTCACCTTATTCTTTTCTCTTTCCTCCTCCTTGCTAGGCGAAAATGGAGTATGAGAAGAGAGAGAGATGAAGATGAAGATGATGAAGAGTGTTCAGTTTTTTGGGATGCCACCACGTCCAACTAAAGAGAGGAGAGAAAATGAGTTGAATATTTGACCAAAATCCAAGGGCTCACAAAGTGCCAAGTGTCACCATCTTGACACACATCCCATGAGCTCACATGAGCACAACCACATGGGATTCCACCCTTTGATCTCTACACAAATCAATCTCAACCATTGATCTTGAAGTTACCAATGAGTTTCCTCTTCGGTAACCGATCAATTGGTCGATAACTTTACCGTTTAGCCCCTGATTTCGGTAATTCTCATTGAATCACCACCAAACACTTCATATCGTTTCATTTAGCCACAATATGCGCCTTCCCTCTATTTTAAGTCAATTTAGATGTTAATCCATAATTGAGCTTAAATACAGGGTTTCTGGCGCTGCTCACAGCACATACGAATCACATCGGGTGCCAAATCACACTATAATCTCCAAAAGGGTTTATTTATCACTAACCATTTCCACTTTTGGAATCATTATCCCTTAATCACAATTTGGGATCTTGCTAAACCGGGGCTTAGCAATCCACTAATCTCAGGCTCATTCTCTAGCCTCAAGTCTCAGAATTCGGGATATTACAGGATCCTCTATTTCTAACCATGTGTTGATTTTTGAAGGTGAGATTAAGATATTTTGCCCTCTAACTTTAGAAACCATTTCTTTTTCCAAAGAATTTCAAAGGGCGTCATTGACAGGCTCTAAATTACAATAAAAATGCCTTACTATTTTGGTGCAAAATGGAAACTTGATTGACAACCAAGGCATGTATGATGTCAAATGAGGAGAGAGGTGAAATTTCAATACCTCTTTGGTAGGTTGAGATCTATGTAGTGCATTTTGCACGTTCTCCTTCTAGAGAAATGCTCCATGTATTTCTGAGACTCCTCCAATTTCTTCAAATTAAAACCTTTTAGAGGAAATATGATTTCTTCTTCTTCTAGTTCCTTTGAAGATTGGCCTTGCTTTCCTCCTCTAGATTTGTGATCCTCATCTAGTATACTTGCCATGGCTTAGGCAAATTTTCTGTCAAACTTGGACTTTTTATATGGTTTTTTAGAGAAAGAAGGAGTGTTAGACAAATCAGAAGAAGGTGGAGATAGTGCTTTAGTCCCTTTGCCTCTACCAGGAGGAATAGCCTTCTTAGATTGAGTTCTTGTGTCAATGGGTTCCTTGATCACAACTCCTTTAACCTTAGGTTTGGCTTACAACTTGGATTTTGCTTTCGCTCTAGGAGAGAGCTTTTATCTTTTAGCTGGAGGAGATAGAGTAGATTCATGTGATTGCTGAGGATTAGAAGATTCAAAAGGAGTATCTGGAAGGGTAGTTTTGGTTCTAACCATCTTGATTGAAAAGGAAGGAAGATTTTTAGGAACTGTCGTACGAGTGTCGAAGGTTAGGGTTGAGGATTTTGAGTGATTTGAAGAAGTTTTTCTCAGAGATTTTCAATAGGTTTTGTTGAAAATGGAATGAAGAAGAGTCTGTGAAAAATTTTTCTAGAAGTTTACTTGGAGAATTACTTGAAGTAATTTTGTGAAAATGATGGGACGCACAGTGATATACCCCTGTTGCTCGATATTACTCGAGGGCTCCCTTGAGTGATCTTGGGCTTTACTCGAAGGCTCCCTTGAGTAAAGATATTTAAAAAACTTAAATTAATGCAATCAAAATGCATACCTGTCATAAGTAATATTGTAATTACCCATGTATATTCCCTCGATCATTTTATGGCACTTTAAGACAGATTTGAATGCAAAGTAGATTGATTTTTTATTTCAACTCATGATTACTCGAGGCCTTACTCGAGTAATTTCCATAGTTTACCTAAGGACTCCCTCGAGTAATCTATTCCTTCATTTCATGACTGTTCATTTCCAACCGATATGCCGTTTCCTTTTGAATTAATGCTTTACTGTCATATTTTCCAGGTTATTACTCGAGTGATGTTTATCATCACTTCTAATTATCACTCAGGTAATAGGTTGCTTGAAGTTGTCCCTTGAGTGATATAGTATTCTGTTAACCTCTACTTTTCATACCCCAAAACAAAATATCCAGATCTTGCAAAATAAATTGCTCAAAACTTCGATGCTTAAGTTAGTAATCATCAAAATATCAATAAATAACATCATCTAACATTTTCTAAACACTAAATAACTTACAATTCATTGGGATTTACTATTCCTAATTCTCTTCTAATATATAAGAATTGATCTTTTGCAAGAGGTTTTGTGAAGATATTAGCTAGTTGAAGATGAGGTGGAATGAATATCATTTTGACATGATCTCTGATAAAATGATGTTTAACATCAATATGCTTGGTTCTGGAGTATTGAACTGGATTCTTTGCCAAGCTTATTGTGCTAGTGTTGTCACAGTATATAGGTATCTCCTTCAAATAAATACCAAGATCTTGTAATTGTTGCTTGAGCCATAACACTTATGCACAATGACTTGATGCTGCAACATACTCAGCTTCCGTTGACGAAAGAGACATTGTATTTTGTTTCTTGCTAAACTATGATATGAGTGAACCTCCAAGAAACTAGCTTTGTCTATTGGAACTCATTCTGCCTATTTTGTATCCTCCATGATCAGAGTCTGAGTATGCAACTAGATATTCACTTCTTCCTTTAAGATACCAAAGACCTAATTCTATCGTGTCAGCAAGATATCGAAAGATACATTTGATGGTTTCAGCATGTGACTCCTTTGGTGCTGATTGATATATTACGCACATACCAATATTGAATTGGATGTCAGGTCTACTTGTAGTAAGATAGAGTAATGATCCAATCATTCCTCTATATCTTGTGACATTGTAATATTTTCCCTTTACATCAGCATCAAGCAATATGGTTGAGCTCATAGACGTGTCCATTCTATTTGCATTCCATATTTCTTCAATTGCTCTTTCAAATACTTTGTTTGAGATATAAAAATTCCATTCTTTCTTTGTTTGATTTGTAAACCAAGAAAGAAATTTTATTCTCCCATCATTAACCTCTCAAACTCCCCCTACATTATTTCAGAAAGTTCCTTGCATAAGGTTTTATTAGTAGCACCAAAAACTATATCATCAACATATATTTGTATAATTAAAATATCACCTCATTTTCATTTTGTAAAAAGTGTTGTATCAACTTTTCCTCATACAAAACCTTGATCGATGAAAAATTTACTCAGTCTTCGTACCATGCTCTAAGGGTTTGTTTTAAACTGTATAAAGCTTTTCTTATTTTGAAACCATGGTCAGGCTTAGTCACATCTTCAAAACCTAGAGGTTGATCTGCATACACTTCTTCCATAATTTAGCCATTTAGGAATGCACTCTTTACATACATTTGATGCAGTTTAAATCCCTTGATGCATGCAAAGGCTAAGAAAACTCGTATAACTTCCAATCTAGCCACTGGAGCATACGTTTCCTCATAATCAATTCCTTTTTCTTGATTATAGCCTTTAGCCACCAATCTTGCCTTGTTTTTAACAATGATTGCAGATTCATCAAGTTTGTTCTTGAATACCCATTTAGTACCAATGATCAGATGATCATTAGGTCAGGGTACAGAATCCCAAACTTGATTTCTTTCAAATTGGTTTAGTTCTTCTTGCATTGCTATTACCTAATCATTGTCTGATAGGGCTTCATCAATGTTAGAAGGTTTAATCTCATAAATAAAGGCAGAAAACCTAACTTCAGTGAAAATTTTATTCCTAGTTTTGACTCCTTCATTCACATCTCCTATAACTTGCCCTAGGGGATGACTTTTATTGTATTTCCAGGCTCTAAGTCATCCTAGTGACTTATCTTCTTCCTTGTTTTGATCAACTTCTGGGATGAAAGGTTTAGGATTAGACCCAGAAAACTTGAAATACGTTTTTTTCATTCAGCATTACACTAGCCATTTCAGTGAGTACTCTGTTCTTTCATTCTATGACTCTATTTTGTTGAGGTGTCCTTGCATCAGAGAAATTATGATCAATGCCATTAGTATCACAATATTCTTTAAAGGCTTAATTTTCAAATTCTCCATCGTGATCTGTCCTGATACTTGCAATAGACATACCTTTCTCATTTTGCACTTTCTTGACAAGAACAATAAATTCCCCGAAGGTTTCATCCCTCGATAAGAGAAACATAGTCCATGTAAATCTAGAGAAATCATCAACAATGTCCAATAAATATAAGTTGCCACCAAGACTTTTAACTCTTATTGAACCAACTAAATCCATGTGTAATTGAAGTGGTTTGTTGGTTGTGATCGCATTTTTCAATTTGAAAGATGATTTAGTTTTTTTATCCTTTTGACATGCATCACAAATCAAATTTTTAAATTTACTTTGGATAATCAAATCACTAAATCCTTTTTAAGTAACTTGCCTAGTTGAATCATATTGACATGAGCTAATCTCTTATTCCATAGCCAACTTTCATCGGTGTTACTTAGAAAATAGTTTTCAAAATCATTTTTATTGATATCAAGAGTATAACAGTAACCTTCCCATTTTTGCTTTAAGCTTTGCCTTAATATTCTTCTTGTCTAATTGTAAGTCTTTCTTGTTTACAATTAGACATTCCTCTGTGTCAAATATTACCCAGTTGTCTTTATCTATACTTTGACTTGCACTTAACAAATTATGGCACAATCCTTCAACGTAATATACATCTTTGACTTGTATGCCTTTATCATTTTTTATTTCACCAATTCCTACTATCTTTTCGGATTGATTTCCTCTAAATTTTACCTTTCCACCTTCTTTAGATTGTATCGTAGTAAAACATTCAAAATCACCAATCATATGTCTGGAGGATCCACAATCTATGTACCACTTGTTTTTGGATGCTTTAAGACATATCTGCAATCAAAATGATTAAGCCTTAGGTACCTACATCTTTTTGGGTCCTTTTAGGTTAGTACAGATTATTTTCTGAATATGTGAACCTTTAGGTCCCCATCTATAGGTTCCTATCTTTCCTTTCTTTTTATGTATACATAATAAAGTATAATAACCCATTCTATTATAGTAATTGCAATAATCGAAAGGATTTGATGTATATACAGAATGCTAAAAAATAATTCAAGTATGTCTTACCTCCTGCTTTCTTTCTTCCTTTCCTTTTATCTGATTTTGGATCATATCCAATACCAGATCGATCATTTACGAATCATTGAGCTTTTAAAATTACATTTAACATCTCACTTCCTTTAGTGAATTTTTCAAAAGTTCTCATGAGATCAATGTTTTTCTCTTTCAAAGAAGAATAGTTTTTACAATCTTTTTCGAAAACAACTTTGAGTTTTTCTTTAAGATTTTTTTTCTTTTTGAAAATAACTAATTCTTTAACTACCTTGATAAATTCAAAATGTAAATCATTATATTCAGAAAGAAATTCATCATATGTAGGATCAGAATCAGTTACCTCTCCTTCTTCTGACTCTTCTTATGCAACCAAATAGATATTAGCTTCTTTTTCATCATTGTTTTCTTCATCTGATGAATTATGTCCCTATATGGCAGATACAAAGACTTTCTTCTTATTATAGAACTTGCCCTTTATCATTTCTTTATTTTTCTAAGCTAGTTCTTGACATTCTGATTTGATATGTCCTGGCATTCCACATTCATAGCAGATGATGTGTTCTTTACTGATTGTTCCTCCTTTCTAAAAGTTTTTGAATCCTTAGCCTTTCTTATAAAACTTTCTAAATCGTTTTAAGATTAGACCCATTTCTTTATTGTTGAAATCTTCGTCATCTTCTTTGGTTTCTTTTTTCGCTTTTAGTCTAAGACCTTTCTTCTTCTTTTCTCCAACATCTTCTAGTTCTTGTTTGAACTTTAATTTTCTTTCATATTCAGAGAGATTTCCAAATAAAGAAGCAACTGATCACATTGATTCACCTTTTGCTTCCTCTATCGCAGTAACTTTGGCCTCCAATTCTTTTGAAAGTATTTTCAGTATCTTTCTTACTTGGGTATGTTGATCATAGACTTTTCCAAGTGCTGCAAGTTGATTAACAAGATGAGTATATCTAAGTTTGAATTCAGCTATTGACTCACCTGATTTCATTCAAAGTAAATCAAATTCAGTAACCAGAGTATTGATCCAGTTTTCTTTTATTCCTGAAGTTCCTTCATGAGCTATTTTCAGAGCTTCCCACATTTCTTTAGCCGTTAAAAGTGTGTAGATCTTAAAGCACTCATTTTGACTCAAAGCACTTTGAATCATTAGAATTGTCTTGCTATTGGGTGTGATAAGTTTCTTGTCATTCTCATCATATTCTACTAGTGTCTTAGGAACCTTCTGTGAATCCATAATTTTCCCAGGCTTATAGTTTCCACTCTCAATCACGTCATATAGTCTGAATTTTGTAGCCATTAAGAATACTTTGAACTTGGCTTTCTAGAAAGAGAAGTGTTCTCTACTGAAACCCGATGGTCTAGTGATAGAGTCTCCGTCGAGAAGAATTCCTTCACCCATGCTTGCAATCGGATCCTTCTTAGATTGTTATACCTAAACAAGAAGACCTACGCTCTAATTCCAAATGTTAGTACAAGTGTTCCACTCATGAGGGGGTGAATTGGATGATACCAGAAAATTCATTGTGTATATAAAAATTGACTGGAAATTTAAAGTAGTTAAAAGCTAGGAGAAATATCATCAAAGTATACACCGGGAGTTATACTAGTTCGGCCACAACCACTTTGACCTATAAACCCCTACCTTACAATCAGTAATTATGATTCGAAAATATGTAATTAAATGAATTAGAGACCACGAATAATCAAAAACTCATTATAAATCCCATTCCCATATTAGGGTTTTCACAAATTCCTCTCACAATCCAATTAACCTGGTCTCATATCCAAATTTTGAATATAACTACCCTACGTAGTTAAATTATATTTATACATATTAGAGCGACAACAAAAATCCTGACAACCCCCGGGTTTCATATATTAACTAAGGGTTTACAGGGCACATTCACCCATTGCAGTTTCCCATTCAGGGGATTACATAAACTACTTAAACCTTTCCAACCATAAAATATATTGTAATCCCAACCAAAACTCGATAACCAATAACCAAAATTTAAACATCCTTAAGGAGTCCTAGCCGCCCTTGGCTGTTTGCTTTACCTTGGAGCCACTAGCCTTGTCTGAAGGTTAGTCAATGGAAAGAATGAGATTCAAGAGAATCCCAGTAGTAACCAATCACTCATACCACATATAATCACATAGCATGCAAATAAATCATCAAGCAACAAGCAGCACAAGCACAACATATACAAGCTGTCACATACACACATTGCCTTCATGGCATTCACATTTATAACAATATATCAATGGCAAAAGTAGAGATGACCAGTGTCACTCCTTATAATGGCTCACGCTGACATACGTACGTTATAATTCACAGAGCTTACAGCTTTACAAACTGCCTTACGGCTTCCACAGAGCCCTACGGCTTTCATATAGCCTTTTGGCTTTTGCTTCCACAACGAATTCATTGACACACCCCACCCTCATCCTCTTTCACTATCGGGGATTCACACAGCCCTCACCCGAACCATTGTTAGCTACCGAAGGACTATTAGGATGGCAATACAACTCAAAAGAACATACACAATTCAATGACATTACAAACATACAATGCATTAAATATAGTATAAGAGAAGGAGTCACTACCTTGTTCTTTCTGGGTGTGCTCTAGTACATATTGCTCGTGAACAAGGCAAATATCGAACCCTATCAACCAAAATCAAGGACTACAGATTAATATCTATTCCAAATTCTCACTTTTATAATACTTAAAGTTGGTTATCATTTGAACTCTTTAAGTGGCTACTAAAAGCCTAAACACATGCCTAACGGGTTGGAAAAAACTTGACCAAAAATTCCCCCCTCAAAAGTGAAAATACTAATTTTAACTGATGCACTTGAGTGATAGATGACGCACTTGAGTAATGAGATAACTTGCACTTAAGTGTGGACGGCTCACTCGTGTGAGTGCTTGACTGAGAGCAACAACAGAGATGAAAATCATCACTGCACTCGGGTCCTAAACTCAACACTCGAGTGGTAGCCTCATGCTCACCCAAGTCCTACAAAGTGAGGCATAGAAAGTGACTACCCAAGAGCAAAGAAAACCTTAAAATAGGAAGTGCACTCGACTAACAACTTTAGCACTCGAGTGATAGCATAACACTTGCGAGTGCCAACACACACTCTTGACAAATTGGCTGCGAGTGTTACCTCGAGATGAGGCGCACTCGAGTGATGTCCCATATCACTCGTAAGTGAGGAACTACACTCTTGCTTTCTAGCAGGGAAATGCAACTAAAAACTAAAGGGAAAGAGAAAATATGATGCTGCACTTGAGTGATACCTCAATGCACTCGAGTGAGGCTCTATCAGAAGCCAAAATACAGCAGATGACAGAATTTTCCAAATCTTAACCAATATGTCCATTGGCCCATAAAATCAACCACCAAACCTTTTCCCACACAAATTTTCATAAGGAACCCATTAGAAACACCAAAACAACCAAATTTCCATCACAATGACACATTCCACACTTCCAAACACATTGCAATCCAAAACCACTAAATGACCAACTTTACTTTCAAGATTTCAAACCAATTCTATTGTTCTCATGACACATTGTGACACCTATTCAACCACAATACACTAGGCAATTCATCCAACCCAAAATCACACAGAAATCAAGGAAAAATCCACAAATCTCAAAACTCAACCAATAACCAAAATAAATATGTCAAAATGCAATAATTTCTTACCTCTTCCTCTTTCCAAAGCTAGTTCTTGAATTCTTTCACTTTCTAATTTCTTCAAGCACTCAAACACCTTATTTCAAAAATCTAAAACCATAAAGATGAAGCTCTTATCACTATGAACAAGATTAAAGAAGATGATTTCACCATTCAAGGTCAAACAGAGCACTCACCTTAAGCTTTCTTCTTTCTCTTTCCTCTTAAACTTGGCCAAAAATAGAGAATGGAGAGAGAGGAATAAGATGATGATGAAGAAATAGATTTTTCCTTGCCCCATGCCCACTTAGCTAACTTAAAGGGAGAGGGGAGAGAGGGGAGAGGGAAGTGTGTTTGAACTTTTGACCATGATCAATGGTCCTTGGAGTGACATGTGTCATGATCTCATACCTCCTCCCAACTCCTTCCATGGGCATGCATATATTGGATCATTCTATCATAACCTCTTAAGCTCTAAACATTCCACAATAGCTCTAACCAAATTAGTAAACTCCCTCTTCGATAGTTAACTAATTGGTCGGCAAATTTCCCATTTTGCACGTGATTTTCACAATACTTACTAAAACACCCAAGCACATCTTAATATCTTCTCACCCTTCATTCATGCAACCTCCCCCTACCCTTAGGCTCATTTTAAGCTTTGTCACACAATTAAGCTTAAATACAGGGTTTAGGCACTGATTATATCACATTCAAATCGCAATTCACATCTCATTCTTCAAAAGTGTTTATTTATTAATAATTACATCAATTTTGAAGTCATTAGCCCTTAACCACATTTTAGGGCATTACAACATCTAGCCCTCAAAGGTTCTCTAAGAGTTTAACTATATCTTACAAGATTCAATGGGTACCTCAGTACACAGCAAGTTCCTTCACTGGACACTCGCTCCCCCTTACACGTTGTAATCAAATCCCCAACTCAAGGTTCCACAACCTTAAGTTGTATCAATAACAAATATTGAGTTTGTAATAAAAATCTCTCTCAGAGAAAATATATAATCACTGAAGTACAAAGAGTGAATAAAAGAAATAGAGCACTAAGAATATATTGATCGATATGTGTTCATATATTATCTGTCGTTGTGTTCTGTTCTTTATTTAATGCTCCATATATATAAGTAAATTTTAATATCCATTGAAAGCATTTCAAACATGGTCGTTAGAGTCACATAGCTTCGTTTAACCATTCTTTGAATTTGAAAACTAGCCATTTGCGATAGGTAAGCATTTCAAATGTTGTGGACGATATGTTTGACTTTTCTCTTAATGCATGATCACTTCATGATTTCTCTATAAATATACTCAGAATACTAATACAATGAAAGGGTAATCATATAGATAACAAATTATTAAATAATGGATTAAAATCATACTTTCTATACTATATTACTCTAGTGATCATGATCCATTACTCAAGTAGTCCCTCGAGTAACCTTATTAAAAATAAGCTAGAGAGTAAGTCAACATTGTCTGACTAGATTACTCAGGTAATCCATCGAGTAATTCATTTTATAAAAAATTTGCAAACTTAATTACCCAAGTCATCCCTCTAGTAATACTTTCAATTCTTCTCTCATTACTCGAGTGATCCCTTGAGTAATGTCATCCAAATCTTGGTCAAGAGTAACTGCTTCTTTGCTTACCTGATTACTTGAGTAATCCCTCGAGGAATTCAATCTTTTCATTTTAACTTACTCAAGTGATCCCTTAAGTAATGTCAATTATTTCTTGGCTGAGAGCTACTGGATGATTTCTTCTCTGATTACTCAAGTGATCCCTCGAGTAAATATCTCTTTTCTTCTATGGTTACTCAAGTGATCCCTCGAGTAAAGTTTCAAATTCTTTTCTTATTACTAGAGTGATCCCTCAGTAATGGCATCCATATTTTTTGACAAAGCTCTCTGGAACAATTTCTCACACATTACTAGAGTGATCCCTCGAGTAATGAAGGATTATTATGCGAGGGCTTACTCGTGTAATGCCTCTAAAAATCTTCCAGTGATGCTTTTCCTTGTTCTCTGTCTATCAGTTATTCTTCATTACTTGAGTAGCTACTCAAGTAATAGTTTTTCTCGCCATAGAAAGCTTAGTTACTTTATTCAAACCTTTTTGTTTATTATCAAAACCTTTTGTAACATTAATCCAATCATTGTTATCATCAAAACATAAGGGATCTAAGAGAAACCATAAGTACCTTGATGTTTGATCTCATATAGGTAAATAATTGTATTATTTGTTTAAATTATGTATCAAGGTATTAAAATGATTGTTTAATACAAATTTTAGGTGTTGGAATATTTTAGAGAACCCATTAGGGATAGGCGAAATGGTTAAGGATATAAAAGGGGTATTAGAAGTTGCTATTGTCGTGAAGGAAGGCATTAGCATAAGATGTACTATGCATATATAAGGTTTAAGGACTCCTATGTTGGGATTGATGGTTTGTATAATTAGAAGTTAAGTAACAAGAGAAAGTTAGAAAGTTAATTGAGAGTATTAGAGTTTAGGGCTTTGGTAGAGATTGGTCATGTAACTACTTTACAAAGTTAGAGATTATTTATGTACCAATGTGTGTGTATTAATTTGTGCTTACATGAATAATTAATAGGATTTGATATTCCCAAGCCCACCAAGAAACTATCAGGGAAAGAAGCAAGGAGAAGGTAAATTGGACGAAAGTGTGAGAGGTAGTAACTCTTTTCTTTTCATGTGATAGTGTATTGATCTGTTGCATGTTGTTTGTGCTATTATGTTGATTGTGCATGAGGACATGTAAGTTGCCTTGCATGAGCTTAATTATGATGGCAATGTGCGCCGGTTAACTATTCATTTAATTATAAATGCATACCAGTTAGTGATTCACTAAGTTATCTGTATGATGTATAGGCATCATTGTTGATACATTTGTTATAAGGTTTTGTTCTCTATGGCTTTTTTTTGGTGCTTAGTTGTGATCTTGCATGATTGACATGAAGAATTGTGTTACTATTGAGATTTTCCTGAATCTCATCCCTTTCTTCCACGCTATACAATAAGGGCATGTACTTCTAAAGTCAAGGGCGTAGTGATTGGAGGAGTTTAAGGAGGTTGGAGCTAAAGAAGCTTAGTATTTATGTTTGTTTAGGTTTCTAACTTTATGTTTATCTATGATTAATTTTGTTAGCTAAGTTATAAGTATGTATATGTATTCTTTGGCATGTAAATACCTCTATAAGGAGAAGAGCTAAAGGTTCAACAACCTAAAGGTAAGGGCCATCTATGATGATGGCAAGATCATATTTTTATATATATGAGGTTAGTCATAGCTATGAATACATGCTATACTATTAGATACAAATTTGTTTAGAAGATAGGGAAAATGTATAACAAAAATATGAGATGTTTACATGCCAAAGTTACAAGATTTAAGTTTCACAATGAGTAATAACTTAGAGCTATAATTAAATGAAAAACCTTATGATATGTGAAGTGTTAATGTAGATTTTAGTTTCTTATATTAATGTGATGGATCAAGAGATTTAAAAAAATGCCCAAGTCTAACATTTATCATATGTTACAAAAATGATTAATATAGAACTTCAACCACTAAGTTTGGATTTGAAATAAATCCGCTTTGAATGTTCAAGTTTTCAGAAAATCCCACTCTTATTAAAGAAAATTTTTTAAGATTTCAACTTTTTGAGTTACTAAATAGGACACTAGTGGTTCATACTTGGTAAAATGCTTCTATTAGATGTCTCTAAGTAAGGTGTTATAGGTGAGATGCCAGGAACAAAGTCAAAGAGTAGGAGGGAGAGGTTATAGATGTGGCTGAGGGGAGAGGGAGAGGGAGCAGTCGCTGGATGGGGATATTGGGTTGGTTTTTTTTAAAATAATAATAATAATTATGGCATGCATTTAGGCTTTCACGTAAGTATTTTTATTCTATAAGTGGGACCCATTAAAGTAAAACTAATGGGTTTGTCAAACTTAATGATGCTGCCATTTTTGCTCTGTTTAACAAGGTTCATAGGCATTTTTGCACCTGAGAAAAGTCTATGGCATTGGATACACTTTTAATGAATGTTTGTGTAGATTTGAAACTTTACCCTTATTTTTTTAAGAGCATGAAATCAAAGTTCATGGTGTTGGAAGTGTGAGATCTGATACCTATATTTACCATGAGTATCTTAAGAGCATGAAATCAAAGTGTCTGTCATTTTATATAAAATCTAATGATTACAAGAAATAAAGAAAAAAAAATGAATTTTGAGGTTAAGATAATACAAGGAGCATTAGAGATAGGTGTGACAATAGAGATTTTAAACCTTGGTATCTATGTTATATAATCCTAAAAAGTTTCAATATATTGAATTCCTAATTATTCATTAAATTTGTTTGAAGACATTTTTTAGACCTTGTGAGCCATTGAACTTTTGCTTCCTAGCTACCACATCCACCAGGTTATAATTAAATATATTATCCATTAATTCATTTTTTTTCTTCCTTCACTTGCTTCATCTATCCCATTTGCATTTTCCTAGAATTTTTAGGGTTTTCTTGTCAAAGAAAAAATTCTGCAAAAACTTTTGTTAATTTCTCCTTTCTTCTAGTGTTGAATATTGTCCCTTTACAACCTTATTGTTGTGATCTAGTCAACTTTTGCTTGCTCTTTCTATAGCATTAGTTACCGGCTACTAAAGGTTAAAGCTATAAATTGTTGTCACATGGACGGAGCCATTATTGTATGCTCATAGAAGCTTTATTGATCATATTGGCTGTTTCAATTTCCAAAGCTGTCAAATTAATGTCTCCTTCGCTTTTTGGTAACCAACCTATTGCTATTGATGATAGGTAGCTCTAGCTTCTTCTAAATAACTTCACACTCTTTATTTCATGTTTGAATTGCTCCTGTATATAACCCAATATTTCTTGATGGTTTGTTATTGTTTGTAGTTAGGGGTGGAAACAGGCCAGGCCGGCTGACAGGGGCCTACGGCCTGGCCTGTTAGAGGCCTGTTCAGGCTTGGCCTGACAGGCTAAAAGGCCAGGCCAAGGCCTCCTTAAAAGCCTGTTTTCCTTAACAGGCCAGGCCAAGGCCTGGTGACAGGCCTGTAAGGCCTGTCAGGCCGGCCTGAGCCTGTAAGGTTTAATTAAAAAAAAAATCTTTAACCACCCACAGTCCCACTGCCGTCTGCCACTCCCCTCTTCTCTAATTCTCTAAACCTAATTCCTAAATGCTTAGATCATATTTTCTCCTTTGAAAGAAAGACTCCCTCTTCCTCCCCCACGAGGCCGCGACGCGACTCCCTCTGCCTCCCAAGTCCCGACCATCACGAGCTGCGAGCGACTCCCTCTGACTCCCGACCCCGGCGAGCGACTCCCTCTCCCTCCCAACTCCCGACCCGACTCCCATAGGCCGTAGCTCCACCGTGAGTCACCAGTGGACCACAAGTCGGCTACCCTCGTCGGATCTGTGTTCCTCTCCGTCAGATCCGTCCTCTCTCCGTCGAAGATTTCTTCCCTCAACACTACTCTATCCGTTGTCGAAGATTCACTCTCAGTCCACCGAAGAACATTCGTTGTGTTTCAGTTCAGCCATTAGGTAAGATTCACTCTTTGATTCAAGGCTCGTTAAGCTTAAGCTCTGTTTCGGTTCGTGTTTCTGTTCGTCCCATGTTCTATTCTGATTATTGATTCGGTTGTTTCATTTTCTTGTTAACCTTTTTCAATTTGGGGAATGTGGTGAATCCCAGGACATGTGTTGAATCAGATGTATAAATTTTTTTTGTTCAAATTGCTTTTTCCTGTGGAAGATGATTGTTCCGATGAGAAGGGTATGCACGGTTTAGGGAATGCTGGAGTGGAGGGGACGAGATTAAAAAGCTTCAGAGCATGCATACTTCATAAATCTTTCCGCTGCATCCTTGTGTGTGTTAACAGTGTGACTTAGCTTGACCATTTCGGATCTTGTTGCTGAATTTGCTGATCCAAGCAGTAGTGTTTCATCTCCTGATCAGGTTTGCTGCTAGTATCAACAATTGCAATATACTGTGTGAAAGTTTAAGTTACAAGTTCTGGACTAATTAAGGGCAAATATTTGACAGCAACAATATGATGAGAAAATATTCGCCGAAGGGTTTATGATGCTTTGAATGTTCTCATGGCCATGGATATAATGTCCAAGGATAAAAAGGATATTGAATGGACGGGTCTCCCTCATACAAGTCTGAATGATATTAAAGAATTAAAGGTTTGCATACATTTCATATGATCTTATATGGGTCAACTGGTTTATGCTTTCCCCATAATACTCGAGATAACAAGAAGGATTTTGATACCTCAGGTGTAATTTATCCAAGACGGAGAGCCTTCAGCTTAGGAGTCGGATTGAAAAGAAAGATGCCTACCTGCAGGAGCTGGAGGAGCAAGTAAGTCAGTGCTCACTAATGGATTTGATTTTGGGAATCAGATACCAATTTGCAAGTTTAAGGAATTTTGTAGTTTTTCTTATTGGAATGTGTTGTTGGTTATAACACATGGCTTCTGTTGTATTAATTAGTGTCTATTTGCTGACACCTTGTCTTATTTCAACAAGTACATAGGTCTTCAGAATCTCATGCAATGAAATGAGCAATTATATGCCTCAGGAAATGCTCCCAGTAGAGGTGTGGCCTTACCTTTTATTCTTGTACAGGTGTACTATCTTCTCATTATCTTCTGATTTTTTTGGTGAACCTGTTCATATGAAATTCTTGCTCAATCTTGGTTTAAACATTCTTATTACCTGACATGGTTTTTGTGGGTCTACTCTCTCAAACATAGGAAATTTAAAGAATGAACATACTTTTCTAATTTCTTAGAAGGTTCTCATAAGATGTTGATTACTCACTTTAAGAAAGAAGTAAATATTTGGAAGAAAATAACAACAACTAAAGTTGCACACAAAACATTACTTTTCATTGTGCTTGTCCAAGGATGTTTCCATCATTAAACAGATTATTGAAGTAACTTTCATCAAATTCGATTTAGGAATGTCAAACATATTATTCAATCATCTATTCACATGTTCACATTTATTTATGGGCAGCAGATGCTTAGATCTAGACCAAATTTGCACTTTTGTGATTAAAATCATTTCATCAACAGTCAACAATCTAAGATTTGCCTCTGTCCCTTCTTCATGCAATTTGGCATCTTATGTATTATTTGCTTTTGGCAGTGGCTTCCCAGGATTAGGAGAACAAGGATATTCATGCAACAATTATTGTTATGCATTATTTGCTTTTGCTTCTGGTTTTTTTGTGTGACTTTTCTCATAAGAATTTCTTCCAATGAATCAATATATTATGTGATTTGTAAAATTTTAATACGGCCCTCTTATGTATATGTGGTGTTTTGGTTATTTGCTAGTTTTGATTCTTGCAATGGTGTTCTTTATCAGGAAAAAAAAAATTTGAGTACTAGGCCTGTTTTAGGCCTGTTTTGGCCTGTTAGGTGTCGGCCTGTTGACCTGTTTGGCCTACTAGGATCTTTTACAAATCCAGGCCTCCTTAACAGGCCACAGGCCAGGCCAGGCCTGTGTACAGGCCAGGCTTAGGCCTAATAAAAAGCCTGCAACAGGCTACAGGCCAGGCTCAGGCCGTCTTGTGCCTTAACAGGCCAAGCCTGTTAAGGCTCAAGCCTGGCCTGGCCTGGCCTGTTTCCACCCCTATTTGTAGTTCTAAAGATGATGTGATTTTAACTCAACCAGTTTCTCCTCCTCCAACTGATATTATTGTTTCTCATGCTGCGACCAAGTATGATGTGTTCCTTAGCTTTAGAACAGGAGACACTCGATACACTTTCACAAGTTACCTTTACGAAGGACTTCGTAAAGCAAGCATTCACACTTTTATAGATTACAAACTCCATAAAGGAGAAAAAATCTCACCAACCCTTTTGAGAGCAATAGAAGAATAAAAAATATATGTGATTCTTTTCTCTGAAAATTGTGCTTCTTCAACATGGTGTATGGATGAACTTGTTCACATATTAAAATGCATAAAAAAAAAATTGGAAGGGTTGTGATACCTATTTTCTACAAGGTAGATCATTCAAGTATACAAAAACAAAATGGGAGTTTTGGAATTGGATTTGATGTATTGATGCAAAGATTTAAACACAACCCAGCAAAGTTGTAAAAGTGGATAAATGCTTTAATCCAATTTACAAATTTTCTTGGATGGGATTCCAATGATATCAAGTAGCTTGAAAAATGTTCCATATGAGTTTATATTGGGGACTTATTTAATTAATCTCTAACATTCTAACAAATTATTTTAGTTTTATTTGTTCTGACCTATTAAATATGCCTTTTCTTTTGGTTGGCATTTGTGCTATACTTGAATTCAAACTTGTTGAAAAGATTGTAAAAGACACTGTGAGCAAGTTGGACTATAAGTCATCATCTCATCTAGAAGAACTCGTTGGTGTTGCTAGTCATATTGAAAATATTGGAAAACTTCTAAGTGAGGCTCGCCTTGTGGTAATATGGGGTGTTTGAACCAGCTGATACCCAAAAAAGGGGGTGAATTGGGTGTACGATAAAAACTTAAGAACGTGGAAAATCTTTTTACATCTTAATGAAATCAATAAGTATGGAAGTAATGAATCATAAATGCACAATAACATAACTAAATTGGTTATTTTAGAAATATAAGAGATTATGGAAGAGAATATGCAAAATGTGATTAATCTTGGTTCGGTTCATTCCTTGATAATCTAATGTCTAGTCCCAGTCTCCTCCTAAGATTTTCAATCCATTATCTTCCTCAAGTTTAAACTGGGTACCTAAGAACCACGACAATCCTACAAGTTTAGTCGAGCAATTGTAAGGTCTTTACAATTGTCACACTGAGATAAGAACTCCTCCTTACACACTGTAAGGATTTAATCTGTTTCCCACTCAAGATCCCCTAATCTTGAGTAACTCTCACAAAGATAGAATGATTACAATGAAAGCATACTTCTCTCCATATGAAGTAGATGATGTTTAATGTAACCCCCTCCGTAATTATATCCGAAATACGCGATTAAAATGAAATAGAGACCAATAATAATCAAATAACATTTACTAACCCATCACATGACGGGGTTTTCATGAATACTTTTTGAAATCATTTATAAACTTGGTCTCATATTCACATTTCGAATACAATTACTACGCGAAGATAAATCACATTCATATAAATATCAGAGTGCACAACTTAATCATCCCAGCAATCCCGGGTACATACCTTCGCTAAAGATACACAGGGCCCAATCTCATCTCGAAGGAGTCCTAGCCGCTCCCTCCACGAGCCACTTGCCCTGTCTAAATTGTTGGTAGGGGAGAGTGAGATTCGAGAGAATCTCAGTAGGAAACAGATACCATAATGCATGCATGATAGATGCTATGTGTATGACATGTTAACTTTATCTAGATGCATGCCCCATAATGACATTTTTGCATACTCAATGTTTCATGTAACAAAACTATGGCCACAGCAAAACAGAAACAGAGCTTCATTTATTCAAATATGCTCTACACAATCAAGTAAAGCAATCACATACATCACTACACAAGCAAAGATATCAAATACATGCAAGTAAGGTAAGTCCCCTACCTCCAGTCTTTTCTCCTCGATTTGCGTGCCAGCAACTCAGGGCTTCACATTCGGTCCTACAATGTCAAATGTACTATTTAGACACTTCCATAGTGTTTCTGGGGGTTATATCAGGCTATATTGAAAATTTACTAAAATGCCCCCGGGGACCCGGCCCGGCCCTACCGTACCCGGTCCGACTGTACTTTTCCTGAAATTTTGACATGGGCTATTCGGACATATTTTCGCCCAAAGAATCCATTTCGGAACTTGAAATTATCACATTCAATGTAAATTACAAAATTACCCTTGACAGCCCTACTTTAAGGGTTTTAGGGGCGTTTTCGTAATTATGCTTTTTCGGCCTTTTCTAAAAAAGTGCCCAACTGTAACCCCACCTAATTTTTGCTCCTGAACTCAATGGAATCATCAAATCATTGAAAATCCAACTCTAAGACCCATTTATAGCCTTGGCCGAAATATACATGTACTCCGGGAAAAATTGGGGTTTTTCGGTTTCGGCTCCGTAAACGCGTTCCTTTCTACTCCTAACCACTTTATTGACTATTCCATTAGGCTACAACTAACATTTAGTACCAATTTGGGCAGCATAACAGATCCACACACCCATTTTCCATTTTTGAAACCAATGACAATCCGGCAAAATTTCACCGATTAAATTGTCCACAGCAGCCAGAATAGTCAATACACAAGAGTTTGGAAGTTACCTCAAGCTCCCACTAGCTTTTCCTTGTCTTGGCTGAAACCCTAGCTGTTTTAATACCAAAGGAAGAGCTTCCAAACCTTAAAGAACATAAAGGAGTAGCCTAGGATCGGAGTTATACGCGTTAGGAGCTAGATCATCGGAGAAATCGGCTTACCTTGCGAGTTCTCTTCCTCTTCTCTCTCTAAAACTCCCTCTCTCTCTTTCTCCATGGTGCTGCACGGTTTTTGGCTGATGGAGGAAGATGATGATGACTTTATAACATTTAGCTTATGTCATCTTTAATTATGATGATGTCATAATTCCAAAATTGGCATTTTCGGATTTTCTGGCAGATTTTCTGCCCAAACTTTGAAAAATCATAACTAATTCTAGAAAAATAGAAATGAGGTGATTCCAAAGCTAAATGAAAGGTATTTAAGTCCTCTGCATAGGAAAAATATTGGCCATTACTAAAAATCACCACACAATTCCAGAATTACATAAAACTCATCACTGCCCCAAAACAGAGTTCAGTTTCCATCCCAAACGTTGGACAGTTATATCTCCTAGTTCACAAAACGAAATGGCACAACTTATATGTCCATTTTGAAGCTTGAGATGTGAACTATAAGACTGGAAAGTTTCATAATTTTTAGACACCATTTGGTCATTCAAAACGTTCACACAAACGGACTGCCCAGAATAGAGTTTCACTGGACAGAATTTTAGATTTTGCATCTTTGCTTCCATTGGTTCCATTTTCATACCAAACATCATTCCCACATAAATTTTCACAAGGAATCCATTGAAAACACCAAATCAATCAAATTCACATCACATTGAAATGTTTTCATAACAATCTCAACATGTCAACACAATTCACATTTCGAAACCTAACATTGCAACATTTCCATTCCAAAGTTCCAAACCAATTTCAATGACATCAAAACACACTATGACACCATTTCCAACACAATACCCCATTCAATTCTTCCCTCTATTCTAAGTCAATTTGGATGTTAATCCACAATTGAACTCAAATACAGGATTTTGGCACTGCTCACAACACACACGAATCATATTCGAGTGCCAAATCACATCATATTCTCCAAAAGGGTTATTTATCACTAACCACATCCACTTTTGGACTCATTAACCCTTAATCACAATTTGGGATCTTGCTTAACCGGGGCTTAGCAATCCACTAATCTCAGGCTTATTCTCTAGCCTCGAGTCTCAAAATTTGGGGTATTACATTTCTCCCACCGTTCAATAAATTTCGTCCTCGAAATTTGTCATACCACTTAATCCAAAAACTACGGATGCTTCTTCACGACAGCTTCCGTTTCACAATTCATTTCATATTGGGACGGTCTCCTCTAGACCACCCACATACAAATGATACTCCACAAATCCGATTCTCACAAGTATCTCAAACAATGAATGCAATTCAGTTGCCCCAAACTGCAATCGGCCCATTTCACAATTGCCACACAAACTAAATCACCATATATTTTGCCAAACAGATGCAATCGCTTCCACATTTGATGGCCACAAAACCATCATAACATAACCACAATCATTGCAAGCCCCCTAATTCATGAGTGGCTAGTGTATCTCGATATCTGGAGGCTCTAACTTATGAGCCATATCATAAGATCTTGGCAGTTGGGTGGCCTAAGCCACCATTCTGCTTAACTTAAACTAGTTACTCTTTCCGGGAGTAACCCAAAACACCACAACCTCAATACATCAAACGACAGCCTTAGCTGTATACACAAACTCTTCCGCTGTATTCACATCCACAGCCTTTCCCTCACCCGTACACCCACCAGTGACTCCGCTAGTGGTAACCGGGACTTTTGGGTCTCACAACACAATATTACTTCACCGTATCAACTTTCACGGTGTCACCCTCACCCGTACACCCACCAGTGACTCTGCTAGTGGTAACCGGGACTTTTGGGTCTCAACCACAATATTACTTCTGTATCAACTTTCATGGTGTCGCCCTCACCCGTACACCCACCAGTGACTCCGCTAGTGGTAACCGGGACTTTTGGGTATCAACACAATATCACATCATCTGGTCACTCCGGAATCTCAATTTCTTCTATCCAAAATACCCGACCGTAATGGCCCACCTAGAGTCTCAGTCTCTTCTATCCAGGCACCTTTTATTGTCACACCCCCCCTTAATGGGTGCCCACGCTTCCGCTGCGTAGCTGGCTCCCACATCACACCAGTCAGATGGATGCCCGTGGGTCACCGGACTCACAATTTTATTGTCACACCCCTTCAGAGTGCCCACCCCCTGGTCAACTACGTACCAGGGCTATGATGGCCGTCCCCTTATTGGGACTGGCAGGCAGCTGGGTTACTCACCCTTCACCCAGGACTCACAAGAAAATCCACTTCCTTATCAAACGTACATTACAGACTCTAATTTTACGCACCGCCTTTCGGCCTTGGGTCAACACTAGTGCAACCAACATGGTGGCTAGCCAGGCTGGCCATGCCGGGGTAATTACCCTCACAAACAAGAATCCCCAATCATGTAGTCGAATTCGCCATCAGCTAAACTAGCTCTGCTCTGCTACGACACACCTCAATCCCAACTTGTTTACAACTATCACAGATTCACAATCACACTCCACCCTCTTCCCCTTTTACCGCCGGGAAGACACACAGTCTTGACCCGAACCGTTGCTAGCGACTCAGGGACTATTGGCGTGGCAGTGCATATACATAGCCTTGCAGCTCACAAATAGTCAATCCCCCGTAACTACCGCCCCAGCGGAACGGTCCTCCGCCATAGGAATTACCCCATGCGGCCGCAAGTGAGAAACTCACAATGCACAATTGCAACAAGCTGGAACCAGGCATTTTAACAACTTCGCCCACCACAAATTCTTTTCACCAAACTAGGATCCTTTAAGACCCCTTTTTCACAAAATAATCTGGACTTCGAAGTTTTACCTCTCGAAGCAATGATTAACACCTCATTCTCACGGTAACCTCGAGCTTCTGCTCAACACAATTCTCAAATCACATCACATTCTCACGCTTCTGCTGCACACTCTGAGGTCTTTCTCCTCATTTGTGCTTTAACAATGTCAAGTTGATTTAACAGGAGTCCCATAAGAATCTCCCACCACAACTAACAACATTCACAACATATATTCATCTGCGTCAGACCTTGGCCTGATTCAACTTGAATCATTCAAAGCCATAACCAGTACTTCGTTGAGATTCCATACTCCCAACGTTCCCAGAGCTCTATTCTACGATTCAACGTCATGGCGAGTGCACACTAAGGTTCGTTATCATGGCAGCTGCACACTAGGGTTTGTCGTCACGGCGGCTGTCACAATTTTTTTTTTATATTGTCACACCCCTTCAGAGTGCCCACCCCCCTGGTCAACTACGTACCAGGGCTTCGCTGGCCGGCCCTTACACTGAGCCTGACAGGCAGCTGGGTTACTCACATTTCACCCAGGACTCACATATCCCCCGTATCTCCACCGCCCCGAAGGCACGGTCCTCCCACTATGTGCCATACACACCCCTAGTAGGCCGCAGGTGATAAATGTTAGATCTCGTGTTTTGATGATAACAAAAGAATGGTTTGAAAAGGAAATGATTAATAAACAAGTTTGGATTAAGTAATGACAGGAATAAGCTTTACTTGAGGTAAGCATGGAAGTAGAGAAGAGTGGGCAAGAGAAAATGCTGAGGAACTTGATCAGAAGTGCATTTTCTAAGGCATTACTCGAGGCGCTACTCGAGTAATGAGCCAAAACTTGAAGTAACCAAGGAAAACTTCCAGTAACCTGTCACCATTACTCGAGGCGCTACTCGAGTAACCAGGTAAAATTTTAAGGTTGCTCTCGGCCTGCTAATGTTACTCGAGGAGCTACTCGAGTAACCATATGAAAACTTCCAGTTGCCTTCAAGTTTTCCAAATGATACTCGAGGAGCTACTCGAGTACCTTTGTTTTAGAAAATATGGACTTCTCGGCAGTTTGTACCACTGCTAATGTTACTCGAGGCGCTACTCGAGTAACGCTGTGAAAACTTCCAGTTGACTTCAAGTTTTCCCATGATACTCGAGGCGCTACTCTAGTAACCGTGTATTTGAAAATGTCAAGCTCTCGGCACTTTGTACCACTGCCAATGTTACTCGAGGAGCTACTCGAGTAACAGACTAAGGTGAATGAAAACTTGAGGTTAGTACCCGATTAACTTGAATCTTCTTTATTTCATCTTCCTCAAGTTCTTATGGTTTATTTTAAGTGGATTCCTCGAGTATGTACCCCAGTATATGCAAAAGTTTTCAAAGTAAACTTCAAGTCATTACCAGAGTAAATCATGTTCAGAAGTCTCAGTTACTCGAGGAGCTACCCGAGTAACCTATGCAAAAATGAATACATTACTCGAGTCCCTACTCGAGTAACAAAGTAATTGCTCTCGGCCTTGAAATCCTGCCAACATTACTGGAGTAGAGCATCGAGTAATCAAAAGTTTTTCAAAAGATTACTCGAGGTGTTACCCCAGTAATCTATGAAGTTGCAGAAGCATTACTGGAGTAGCTACCCTAGTAAATAACTATTCTAAAAGGTTTGAAATTTAGTTTATTCCATGCACTACCCGAGTAATCTTATTTATCTTCATGGAATTTCAAATAAACAATGATTTCACGATGTTACTCGAGGAGCTACTCGAGTAAACTTCAAGGGTTACTCGAGGAGCTACTCGAGTAAGCATACCCAGAAATTTAGAAATCATTCAAACTTTCATTATATTGTTTCCTATATGATTAACCTTTCTTGTATTAGTATTCTTAGTCTATTTACAGAGAAACAATGAAGAAATCATATCAAGAGATCAAAGTCAAATGAAACGTTCAAATGCCAACCACCGCCAACGGATATTTTTCAAAAACTTGAAAAGTCAATAGTGGCTGCGCACTCACCAACGGACGAAAGGAAACGTTCCAACGGTCATCCCCAACATATCTATATATATGGGAACCTTCAAACAGAGAGGTACAACCAAGCACACATACGAATGTATCATTAAGTTCATTGCTCTGTTTTCACGTTGAAATTGTATTTCTATGCTTCAGTGATTATCATTTACTCTGTAAGAGAGATATTTCATTCAAACTCAATATTTGTTATTAAGATAACTTAAGGTTGTGGAACCTTGAGTTGGGATTGGATTACAACCTGTAAGGGGGAGCGAGTGTCCAGGTGAAAGGAACTTGCTTGTACTGAGGTGCCAAGAACCCACTGAATCTTGGAAGCTATAGTGAAACTCTCAGAGAAGCTCTGAGGACTGGACGTAGGTCAAAGTGGTTGTGACCGAACCAGTATAACTCCCGGTGTACACTTCGGTGATATTTCTCCTTCCTTATTACTGTTTTAATTCTTTTGTCAAAGTTTTATATTTTTGAAAGAAATTTCAGTATCACCCAATTCACCCCCCCTCTTGGGTGAAACGCTTGATCTAACATTTGGTATCAGAGCATAGGTCTTCTTGTTAAGGTTTAACAGCCTAAGAAGGATCCAATGGCAAGCATGGGTGAAGGAATTCTTCCCGACGGAGCATCTATCACTAGACCCCCTGGTTTCAATGGAGAACACTTTTCTTTCTGGAAAGCTAAGTTCAGAGTGTTCGTGATGGCTACTGAATATGGGCTATGGGATGTAATTGAGAGTGGAAATTATCAACCTACAAAAGTTGTAGATTCTCAGAAAATTCCAAAGACGCCAGCGGAATATGATGAGAATGACAAGAAACTTATCACTCTCAATAGCAAAGCAATTCTGATGTTGCAAAGCGCTTTGAGTCAAAGTGAATATTTCAGAATTTGCACACTCCCAACAGCAAAGCAAATGTGGGAAGCTCTAGAAATAGCTCATGAGGGAACTTCGGGAATAAAGGAGAATCGAATCAACACCTTGGTCACCGAATTCGATTTACTTCGAATGAAATCAGGTGAGTCAATTTCTGAATTCAAACTTAGATATACTCATCTTGTTAATCAACTTGCAGCTCTTGGAAAAGTCTATGATCAGCACACCCAAGTACGAAAGATTTTGAATATTCTTTCTAAAGAGTGGGAAGCAAAAGTTACTGCAATAGAAGAAGCAAAAGGAGAATCAATGAGATCAGTTGCTTCTCTATTTGGAAGTCTTTCTGAATATGAAAGCAAATTAAAATTCAAAAGAGAACTAGATGACATTGGCGACAAGAAAAAGAAAGGTCTAGCTCTAAAAGCAAAAGAAGAAAATCAGGATGAGGATGAAGAGTTCGACGATGACGAAATGGGTCTAATCATAAAACGATTCAGAAAGTTCTACAAGAAAGGTCAAGGATTCAAACATTTTCAGAAAGGAGGAAATAGTAGCAAAGATCATATAATTTGCTATGAATGTGGAAAACCAGGACATATCAAGTCAAAATGTCCAGATTTGAATCAAAAGAGCAAAGAAAAGAGAAAAGGTGAATTCTTCAACAAAAAGAAAGCCTTTGTATCTGCTATATGGGGTGACAGCTCCTCAGACGAAGAAAGCGATGAGGAAGAGGTAGCTAATATATGTCTTGTTGCTCAAGAAGAAACAGAAGAAGAGGTAAATGATTCTGAACCTACCTATGATGAATTACTTTCCGAATATAATGCTTTACATTCTGAATTCATCAAAGTAGTTAAAGAATTGATTGTTGTTAAAAAGAAAAACAAAGCTCTTGAAACTAAAGAAAAGGATTGTGAAAACTGTTTATCTCTGAAAAAGAAAAACATTGATCTCACAAAAACTCTTGAAAAATTTACACAAGGAAGTGAGATGTTAAATGTTATTTTGAAAGCTCAACGATTTGTAAATGATCGATCTGGAATTGGATATGATCCAAAGTTAGATAAAAGGAAAGGTAGAAAGAAAGCAGGAGGTAAATCTTACTTAAATTATTTTCAGCATTCTGTGCATACATCAAATCCTTTGGCATTTTGTAACTACTGTAATAGAAAAGGACATCATACTTCTTCATGCATTCATAAGAAGAAAAGAACAATAGGAACCTACAAATGGGTACCTAAAGGCACATATGTTCAGAAAATCATCTATACTAACCCAAAAGGACCCAAAAAGAAGTGGGTACCTAAGACTTAGTCATTTGATTGCAGGTATGTCTTAAAGCATCCAAAAATAACAAGTGGTTCATAGACAGTGGATGCTCTAGACATATGACCGGAGATTTCGAAAGTTTTACCACATTGCAACCTAAGGAAGGAGGAAAGGTAAAATTTGGAGGAAATCAATCCGGAAAAATTGCAGGAATTGGTGAAATCAAAAATGACAAAGGCATACAAATCAAATATGTATATTACGTTGAAGGCTTGTGTCATAATTTGCTGAGCGTAAGTTAAAGTGCAGATAAAGACAACTGGATAATATTTGATTCAGAGGAATGTCTAATTGTCAACAAGAAAAACTTACTACTTGATAAGAAGAATATCAAGGCTAAGCTTAGAGCAAAAAGGGAAGGTAACTGCTATACCTTAGATATTAGTAGAAATGAATCTGAAAACTGTTTTCTGAGTAATGTCGATGAAAGTTGGCTATGGCATAAAAGATTGGCTCATGTCAATATGCATCAACTAGGCAAATTACTCAAAAAGGATTTAGTCCTTGGTTTACCCAAAGTAAATTTCAAAAATGATTTGATTTGTGATGCATGTCAAAAGGGTAAACAAACTAAATCATCTTTCAAATTGAAAAATGAGATCTCAACAAATAGACCATTACAATTATTGCATATGGATTTAGTTGGTCCTGCAAGAGTAAAGAGTCTTGGTGGCAACTTATATTCATTGGTTATTGTTGATGATTTCTCTAGATTTACATGGGTTATTTTTCTATCATCAAAAGATGAAACCTTTGAAGAATTTATTGTTTTTGCCAAGAAAGTGCAAAATGAGAAAGGTATGTCTATTGCAGGTATTAGGACTGATCATGGTGGAGAATTTGAAAATCAAGCCTTTGAAGAATACTGTCATACTAATGGCATTGATCATAATTTCTCTGCTCCAAGGACGCCTCAACAAAATGGAGTTGTGGAACGTAAGAATAGAGTGCTCACAGAGATGGCTAGATCATTGCTAAATGAAAAGAATGTGTCTCAAGTGTTTTGGGCTGATGCTATGAGTACAGCATGTTATGTTTCAAACAGAGCATATATCAGAACAAAACTTGGAAAGACACCATATGAACTATACAAAGGAAGAAAGCCAATCATTGCTCATCTACACATCTTTGGTTGTAAGTGTTTCATTCATAATAATGGTAAAGATAACTTAGGAAAATTTGATTCTAAAACTGATGAAGGAATTTTCCTAGGTTATTCTAACCGAAGTAAAGCATATAGAATTTTCAATAAAAGAACTTGTGTTGTTGAAGAATCAATTCATGTTGTATTTGATGAATTTGAATCCTCTGACAAAACCATTGATGAAGAACAGGAAGTTGTTTTAAATCAAGAAAACGATCAATCTATTTCTAAGTCTCTTATTCCAGAGGTTGATGAAACTAAGGAAGAAGAGCAATCTCTAGGTCAACCTAAAGCCTGGAAATACAATAGAAGTCATCCCTTAGATCAAGTCATAGGAGATGTGAATGAAGGGATCAAAACCAGAAATAGAGTTTTCAATGAAGTAAGTTTTTCTGCATTTATTTTTGAGATTGAACCTTCTAACATTGATGAAGCCCTATCAGACAATGATTGGGTCATAGCAATGCAAGAAGAACTAAATCAATTTGATTGGGTCTTATTCAAAAACAAACTCGATGAATCTGCAATTATTGTCAGAAACAAGGCAAGATTGGTGGCCAAAGGCTATAATCAAGAAGAAGGAATTGATTATGAGGAAACGTATGCTCCAGTGGCTAGATTGGAAGCTATACGTGTACTCTTAGCCTTTGCATGCATCAAAGGATTCAAACTCTATCAAATGGATGTTAAGAGTGCTTTTCTAAATGGTTACATCATGGAAGAAGTGTATGTAGAACAACCTCCAGGATTTGAGGATGTCACTAAACCAGACCATGTTTTCAAACTTAAAAAGGCTTTGTATGGTTTAAAACAAGCTCCTAGAGCCTGGTATGAAAGGCTTAGTAAGTTTCTCATCGATCAAGGTTTTGTACAGGGAAAAGTTGATACAACATTATTTATAAATCGAAAACGTGATGATATTTTAATTGTTCAAATATATGTTGATGATATTGTTTTCGGTGCTACTAATGAATCTCTATGTAAGGAATTTTCTGAGATAATGCAGGGAGAGTTTGAGATGTCAATGATAGGAGAATTGAATTTCTTTCTTGGTTTGCAAATCAAACAAAGAAAGAATGGAATCTTCATATCTCAAACAAAGTATTTAAAAGAGCTATTGAAGAAGTATGGAATAGATGAAGCAAATGGCTCAGACACGCCTATGAGTTCAACAACGTTGCTTGATGCTGATGTCAAAGGGAAAGACTACAATATCACAAAATATAGAGGAATGATTGGATCATTACTCTATCTCACGGCAAGTAGACCAGACATCCAATTTAGTGTTGGCATATGTGCAAGATATCAATTAGCGCCAAAGGAATCACATGCTGAAACGGTCAAATGAATCTTTAGATACCTTGCTGACACACCAGAATTGGGTCTGTGGTATCCCAAAGGAAGAAGTGAGTATTTAATCGCTTATTCAGATTCTGATCATGGAGGATACAAGACAGACAGAAAGAGCACCAGTGGACAAGGACAATTTCTTGGAGGATCTCTTGTCTCGTGGTTCAGCAAGAAACAAAATACAGTGTCTCTTTCGTCAACAGAAGCCGAATATGTTGCAGTCTCAAGTTGTTGTGCACAAGTGATATGGTTAAAACAACAATTACAAGATCTTGGTATTTACCTCAAAGAAATACCAATCTATTGTGATAATACAAGTACGATAAGCTTGGCAAAGAATCCAGTTCAACACTCTAGAACCAAGCATATCGATGTCAGGCATCACTTCATTAGAGATCATGTTCAAAAGAAGGATGTGAAAGTGATATTCATTCCTACTCATCTTCAACTAGCTGATATCTTCACAAAACCCCTTGCAAAAGATCAATTTCTATTCATTAGAAGAGAATTGGGAATGGTAAATCCCAATGAGTTATAAGAAATTTAAGCATTTCATAATATTAGATGAAGTCATTTAATAATGTTTTGATGATCACTAACTTAAGCATCAGAGTATATAGAAACATGTTTTGTGTAACACCCCGAATTTTGAGACTCGAGGCTAGAGAATAAGCCTGAGGTTAGTGGATTGCTAAGCCCCGGTTTAGCAAGATCCTAAATTGTGATTAGGAGTTAATGACTACAAAAGTGGACGTGGTTAGTGATTAATGAACCCTTTTAGAGAATATAAAGTGGATTGTAGTCGCTTGTGTTATGAGCAACGCCAAAACCCTGTATTTGAGTTCAATTGTGGATTAACATCCAAATTGACTTAGAATAGAGGGAAGAATTGAATGGGGTATTGTGATGGAAATGGTGTCATGTTGTGGTATTTAATCATTGGAATTGATTTAAATTGGATTGGACACATTGGTTGCAAAACTGGAAATGCTGTCCAGTGTGAATTCTGTCTGGGCAGTCTTCTCGTGTGGACGTTTTTACTAGGCACATGATGTCATAAAATTATGAAACTTTCCAGTCTTATAGTTCACATCTCAAGCTTCGAAATGGACATATAATTTGTGCCATTTTGTTTTGTGAACTAGGAGATATGACTGTCCAAAGTTTGGGATGGAAACTGAACTCTTTTTTGGGGCAGTGATGAGTTTTATGTAATTCTGGAATTGTGTGGTGATTTTTAGTAATGGCCAATATTTTTCCTATGAAGAGGACTTAAATATATTTCATTTGGCTTTGTGATCACCTCATTTCGATTTTTCTAGAATTAGTTATGATTTTTCAAAGATTGGGCAGAAAATCTGCCAGAAAATCCGAAAATGCCAATTTTGGGAATTATGACATCATCAAAAGGCAAGATGACATAAGCATGGAATTAAAACATCTTCTCATCATCTTCAGCTGCTCATTCACGCACAGCACCTGAACATAGTGTGAGAAAGTTGAGAGAGTTTAGAGAGAGAAAGAGAAGAAAAATCACAAGGTAAGCCGATTTCTCCGACGATTTCGCTCCTAACGCGTATAACTCCGACTCTAAACTACTCCTCTTTGTTCTTTAAGGTTTGGAAGCTCCTCTTTTGGTGTTTTGAAGTTAGGGTTTTCAGCCACAAGAAGGAAAAGCTAGTGGGAGCTTGAGGTAACTTCCAAACTCGTGCATATTGACTATTCTGGCTGCTGTGGTTGATTTAATCGGTGAAATTTCACCGGATTGTCTTTGTTTGTAAATTTGGAAAATGGGTTGGCCTAGGTGTTATGCTGCCCAAATTGATACTAAATGGTAGTTCTAACCTAATGGAATAGTCAATAAAGTGGTTAGGAGTAGAAAGGAACGCGTTTACGGAGCCGGAACCGAAAAACCCCAATTTTTCCCGGGGAATTGAGAATTTCGGCCAAGCCTGGTTTGGAGGGGTTAGAGATGGATTTTCAATGATTTGATGATTCCATTGAGTTCAGGAGCGAAAATTAGGTGGGGTTACAGTTGGTCACTTTTTCGGAAAAGGCCGAAAAAGCATAATTACGAAAACGCCCCTGAAACCCTTAAAGTGGGGCTGCTAAGGGTAATTTTGTAATTGACATTGAATTTGATAATTCCGAGTCCGAAAATGGATTCCTTGGGCGAAAATATGTTAGAATAGCCCATGTCAATATTTCAAGAAAAGTACAGCCGGATCGGGTACGGCGGGGCCGGGCCGGGTCCCCGGGGGTATTTTAGTAAATTTTCAATATAGCCTCATATAACCCCCAGAAACACTATGGAAGTGTCTAAATAGTACATTTGACATTGTAGGATCGAATGTGAAGCCCCGAGTTGCTGGCACGCAAATCGAGGAGAAAAGACTGGAGGTAGGAAACATATCTCTTCTGCTTGTATTTGATATATGTGTTAGTGTGTTGGTGCATGTCTTAGCTTTGCATAATTATGTGTAATTTGAAGCTATGTTTCAATTTATGCTATGGCCATAGGTATATTGTTCGAAGCATTGAGCTGGCAAATTGTCATTGTGTTATCATGAGTTGTGTGATGCAAGCATGTCATGCATTAAACATTTATCGTACATGCATATTGATATTGTTATCCTACTGAGATTCTCTCGAATCTCACCCTCCCTTACCAACAATTTAGACAGGGCAAGTGGCTCGTGGAGGGAGCGGCAGGACTCATTCAAGATGAGATTGTGTAATCCCCATTTGAAGAATTGTAATGGGCAATTGTGCCCTGTATATCTTTAGCGAAGGTATGTACCCGAGATTGCCGGGATGATTATGTTGTGCACTCTGATATTTATATGAATGTGATTTATCTTCGCGTAGTAATTGTATTCGAAATGTGAATATGAGACCAAGTTTATAAATGATTTCAAAAGGTATTTTTGAAAACCCCATCATGTGATGGGTTAGTAATTGTTATTTGATTATTATTGGTCTCTATTTCATTTTAATTGCGTATTTCGGATATAATTACGGAGGGGGGGTTACATTTTGCAGGAAGAAAGAAACTCTGTTTTGGGAAACAAAAACAGAGATTTTCAGAGGACACACTTACTGGAGTACCAACTTGAAGTTATGGCTAAGACAGAAGCAATACCCGAGGAGCAACTTGAGGTAAAGAAGCATGTTACTCGAGTATGTACTCCAGTAATGGCCCCCAAAACTGGAAGTAACGGATTAAGTTACTTAATTTTCAATCATAACGGTCTAGTTTTCAAAGAAATGAAGAGTCAGAAGTTGTAAAGCTATTTACTCGAGGCAGGCCTCGAGTAAACTTGAAGCTTAGGCCTCGAGTAATGTCGGAGTTCAGATTCTCAAAGTGTTGAATAATGACTCAAATCTGAATCAAATGGATTATGAATGATCGAGGGAACATCCATGGATAATTACTATATTATTCATGCCAGGTACGCAATTTAAATAAATTATTTTTGAATTTTTCTGCATGAACACTCGAGGAAGGCCTCGAGTAAACTTGAAGTTTACTCGAGTAAGGCCTCGAGTAATGTCGGGTGTTAGGTCTTTATCTTGCGCAAACTCGGTCATTTCCACAAAATCTCCTCGAGTAAATCACTATACACCCTTTCAAAAACTTTTCCCAATCGATTCCTTGCCTCATTTCCGTCAAAACCCAACTGATTTCAAGTCCAAAAACTTCCTATTTTGTTCAAAATCCTTCTGCCCTAAACTCGCGTCAGTTGCTCTGTTTTTCTGAGATTTTTGATTTTCTGTGTTTCAAGATGGTTAGAACCAAGAATCTCAACTTCACTGATTCTTCTGATTCACAATAAAACCCTGATCTTCTTTCTCCTCCTCCAACAAAGAGAAGAAAGCTAATCCCAAGACCAAAAGCCAAAACTCCTCTTAAACCTCAACCACAACCTAAAACCAAAGGTGTGGTGATCAAAGAGCCTATTGTGACTAGGGCTCAGTCTAAAAAGAGCACATCTACTGGAAGAAGCAAAGGTGTCAAAACTCCCTCACCTTCTCACTCTGATTCCTCTACACCCTCTTTTACTCCAAAGCCTATCAAGAAGCCAAAGTATGACAAAAATGTAGCTAAGGCAATGGCTGGGATCATTGACCAAATGGAGAAGGGTCAATCATCCAAGAAATCCAAGATTCCAGAGGCAGAGATCACTACCCCTCCAAAGGGATTCAATGTGGGGAAACTGGTGGAGTCTCCCAAGTACCTGACACAATTCTCCAGAAGAAAAGTGTGTAAGACACACTATGTGGATCTCAGGCTACTTCAAGAGGTATTGAAGCACGATCTTAGTCCTTATCTAGAGCCTTTTATGCCTTGGTTGTCCATTAGATTACCTTTTTACACAAAGGTAATCACTTATTTTTATTGCAACCTAGAGATAACAGATGAACCTAACCGAACTTCAGTAGAGGAAGAAATGACCACAACTGTGAGAGGTCAAAAGATTTTGATTTCACCTTCCAAAATTAACCTGTGGTTAGGAATAGAGAACCCTCCTGATGATATATATTCTGAGCTTGAGCCAAATCAAATTTTTACTATCCTAAAGCCCGGTGAGTTAGTTGGCCCCCTAAACTTTAAACCGAGTGATATGTGTGATCACCATAGGGTCCTTTGGTACATTTACTCTAGGTCCCTAGTAAACAAAGCCAACAACTATACCCACTTCTCGGATAAGGACTATAGATGGTTTGCTTCACTCCTCTTGAAAGAGCAAAAGGATCTGGGAGAGTATATATTCTCAGAGATGAAAAGGTATAAGGTGGATGGAAAAGGTACTACTCCAATGCCATATCCCCAAATTGTGTCTCTTATCCTGAAAGAGAACAAAATATGGTACTTGGATAGTAAGGAGCCAATTGAGAGGATGACCCCAGTGGGGAGGAACCAGATTGGTAAACTGAACATCGACATCCCTCATAAAGGCCCACTGGAGTCTGGGTCCAAGAAGAAGCGAAAGGCTACTGAGGCAGAGACCAGTAGGATGGATGACACTCAGTCATCGGCTCCAGCTGCTACCACATCTTCACCATCTTTCCTGAATGCCACTCTCCAGCACTTTATGGAGAATATGCTCAGAGGCTTTCATGTGGACATAGCCAACACCAATGCAGAACTCATAACCCACATGAACACAAAAATGGGAGATTTGGTTTAAAGAATGGATCGAAGGCATGAGGAGCTACTAGCAAAGCAACGTGCCCAGGGAGAGACTTTGAGACTGATACTGGCACGTTTGGATTCCTTGGGTCCTAGACCTTCTGCCGGTCCCTCCTCATTTACACCACCACCACCACCTTCAGTAGACCCTCCTTCAGACATTCCCATTCCCGAGGCTGAACCATCTACACCTCTGGTTTCTGATCCACTTGAGCCCCAAGGGAAAGATATCCTATTCACAGTGGATGATCCTGATACCCACGAAACCACACATATTATCATTGATGATTCACCTCCCAAGCCACATCCAGACATCACCTCTAAACTAATTCCGTCTCCTACTCACACTGAGGAGATATCTCCCTCTTCATCACCTGAAAAGCATACACCTGAGGTTGAGATTTCACCTGAGACTCAGACCACCCCGGAAGGAGAAACCTCTACTATAGTTGTCTTCCAACCTTCTCTTCCCGGCGATGATATCCATATCCCTCCACTTCATATGCCTGATCCAGTACCCTCTAGCTCATTTGATTCTTTAGAATCAAATGATTCTATGGTCCCTCCAGCAACACCAATTTCCATGGCCAAGCCTCCTAGCCCTCCACTTGATTGATGAAGCCAAAAAGGGGGAGAAGAGCTTGAGAGTGATTTTGTGGATGTGTCCTAGCTTATTTTGGGGGATTTGGTTGTATAAGGTTGTATATGGGCTCTAGGGTGCATTTTGTTATTAGTTTTCTTGAACTTAACTTGTAATTTGAAATTCTTAAAGTTTAATGCAAGTGTGTTTAAATTATGACTTCTTTTGATTTCATTTAAGTTTTGAATTATGATACATGTTTGGACTAATGAAGTTGTTATATATTCAACCTTAATAAGAAATAATTAATTAAGAATCCAATTTGAAAAACCATGTTCAAAATCACCAAGTTTTGTCATCATCAAAAAGGGGGAGAATGTTAGATCTCGTGTTTTGATGATAACAAAAGAATGGTTTGAAAAGGAAATGATTAATAAACAAGTTTGGATTAAGTAATGATAGGAATAAGCTTTACTTGAGGTAAGCATGGAAGTAGAGAAGAGTGGGCAAGAGAAAATGCTGAGGAACTTGATCAGAAGTGCATTTTCTAAGGCATTACTCAAGGCGCTACTCGAGTAATGAGCCAAAACTTGAAGTAACCAAGGAAAACTTCTAGTAACCTGTCACCATTACTCGAGGCGCTACTCGAGTAACCAGGTAAAATTTTAAGGTTGCTCTCGGCCTGCTAATGTTACTCGAGGAGCTACTCGAGTAACCATGTGAAAACTTCCAGTTGCCTTCAAGTTTTCCAAATGATACTCGAGGAGCTACTCGAGTACCTTTGTTTTAGAAAATATGGACTTCTCGGCAGTTTGTACCACTGCTAATGTTACTCGAGGCGCTACTCGAGTAACGCTGTGAAAACTTCCAGTTGACTTCAAGTTTTCCCATGATACTCGAGGCGCTACTCGAGTAACCGTGTATTTGAAAATGTCAAGCTCTCGGCACTTTGTACCACTGCCAATGTTACTCGAGGAGCTACTCGAGTAACAGACTAAGGTGAATGAAAACTTGAGGTTAGTACCCGATTAACTTGAATCTTCTTTATTTCATCTTCCTCAAGTTCTTATGGTTTATTTTAAGTGGATTCCTCGAGTATGTACCCCAGTATATGCAAAAGTTTTCAAAGTAAACTTCAAGTCATTACCAGAGTAAATCATGTTCAGAAGTCTCAGTTACTCGAGGAGCTACCCGAGTAACCTATGCAAAAATGAATACATTACTCGAGTCCCTACTCGAGTAACAAAGTAATTGCTCTCGGCCTTGAAATCCTGCCAACATTACTGGAGTAGAGCATCGAGTAATCAAAAGTTTTTCAAAAGATTACTCGAGGTGTTACCCCAGTAATCTATGAAGTTGCAGAAGCATTACTGGAGTAGCTACCCTAGTAAATAACTATTCTAAAAGGTTTGAAATTTAGTTTATTCCATGCACTACCCGAGTAATCTTATTTATCTTCATGGAATTTCAAATAAACAATGATTTCACGATGTTACTCGAGGAGCTACTCGAGTAAACTTCAAGGGTTACTCGAGGAGCTACTCGAGTAAGCATACCCAGAAATTTAGAAATCATTCAAACTTTCATTATATTGTTTCCTATATGATTAACCTTTCTTGTATTAGTATTCTTAGTCTATTTACAGAGAAACAATGAAGAAATCATATCAAGAGATCAAAGTCAAATGAAACGTTCAAATGCCAACCACCGCCAACGGATATTTTTCAAAAACTTGAAAAGTCAATAGTGGCTGCGCACTCACCAACGGACGAAAGGAAACGTTCCAACGGTCATCCCCAACATATCTATATATATGGGAACCTTCAAACAGAGAGGTACAACCAAGCACACATACGAACGTATCATTAAGTTCATTGCTCTGTTTTCACGTTGAAATTGTATTTCTATGCTTCAGTGATTATCATTTACTCTATAAGAGAGATATTTCATTCAAACTCAATATTTGTTATTAAGATAACTTAAGGTTGTGGAACCTTGAGTTGGGATTGGATTACAACCTGTAAGGGGGAGCGAGTGTCCAGGTGAAAGGAACTTGCTTGTACTGAGGTGCCAAGAACCCACTGAATCTTGGAAGCTATAGTGAAACTCTCAGAGAAGCTCTGAGGACTGGACGTAGGTCAAAGTGGTTGTGACCGAACCAGTATAACTCCCGGTGTACACTTCGGTGATATTTCTCCTTCCTTATTACTGTTTTAATTCTTTTGTCAAAGTTTTATATTTTCGAAAGAAATTTCAGTATCACCCAATTCACCCCCCCTCTTGGGTGAAACGCTTGATCTAACAATAAACACACAAATAGCCTCTCCGATCAAACGTCACCGTAGGTAGCCCTCTCTGATCAGAACTCCCCGTAGGTTGCCTTCTCCACTCCGAATCCTCGTAGGTAACTCTTTCAAGTTCAAATTCTCCGCAGAATCACTTTTCCCTGTGCTAGATTAACACTAGCAACCTCAGGATACCTGATACACATTTCAATGTTAATCTAGTACCACATCCTGGTACCACGGACCATCCAGGTCAAGTCAAACTCCTAAGAATCAGCCCAGCTATTGAGTCTGATCCTTGCATCACAATTCAATTTAGTTCTCAAAGTCTTAACCTCAATTGAATCGGGAAACCACTTCCCTCGTTTCACGGAGCATCATCAACTCCAACACAAATCCAAATATCATTACCAGCCTAGGGCACACCGGTCCCCTAAGTCTTAAGGCCTTTAAACATGCAAGCTCAGTATGACATCACTACGTATAACATCATACTACCTTAGGTTTCTTACCCAATATCTAGGTTGATCACAACACCTAGAAACTTAATATGGCATTCCTGGGAAATCATTTTCTTCCACCTCTAGGTCTACACATCAATTCTCAGGTGAACCACTGTATCTTTCGATTCTACAATGATTCTCTACTAAAGAATAACCAAATAATGTACACACATAGTCCATAAATCTCATATATCCAAAAAAATAGGGACATTAATGTGTATACCACAACAAACAAAGTCATCTCTTATGACTTAAGGCAGCAACTACTGCTAATATCCTAGCAAATTCCCATCTTTGCCAGGAACTGCAGCTCTGATACCAAAATGTAACCCCCTCCGTAATTATATCCGAAATACGGGATTAAAATGAAATAGAGACCAATAATAATCAAATAACATTTACTAACCCATCACATGACGGGGTTTTCATGAATACTTTTTGAAATCATTTATAAACTTGGTCTCATATTCACATTTCGAATACAATTACTACGCGAAGATAAATCACATTCATATAAATATCAGAGTGCACAACTTAATCATCCCAGCAATCCCGGGTACATACCTTCGCTAAAGATACACAGGGCCCAATCTCATCTCGAAGGAGTCCTAGCCGCTCCCTCCACGAGCCACTTGCCCTGTCTAAATTGTTGGTAGGGGAGAGTGAGATTCGAGAGAATCTCAGTAGGAAACAGATACCATAATGCATGCATGATAGATGCTATGTGTATGACATGTTAGCTTTATCTAGATGCATGCCCCATAATGACATTTTTGCATACTCAATGTTTCATGTAACAAAACTATGGCCACAGCAAAACAGAAACAGAGCTTCATTTATTCAAATATGCTCTACACAATCAAGTAAAGCAATCACATACATCACTACACAAGCAAAGATATCAAATACATGCAAGTAAGGTAAGTCCCCTACCTCCAGTCTTTTCTCCTCGATTTGCGTGCCAGTAACTCAGGGCTTCACATTCGGTCCTACAATGTCAAATGTACTATTTAGACACTTCCATAGTGTTTCTGGGGGTTATATGAGGCTATATTGAAAATTTACTAAAATGCCCCCGGGGACCCGGCCCGGCCCTACCGTACCCGGTCCGACTGTACTTTTCCTGAAATTTTGACATGGGCTATTCGGACATATTTTCGCCCAAAGAATCCATTTCGGAACTTGAAATTATCACATTCAATGTAAATTACAAAATTACCCTTGACAGCCCTACTTTAAGGGTTTTAGGGGCGTTTTCGTAATTATGCTTTTTCGGTCTTTTCTGAAAAAGTGCCCAACTGTAACCCCACCTAATTTTTGCTCCTAAACTCAATAGAATCATCAAATCATTGAAAATCCAACTCTAAGACCCATTTATAGCCTTGGCCAAAATATACATGTACTCCGGGAAAAATTGGGGTTTTTCGGTTTCGGCTCTGTAAACGCGTTCCTTTCTACTCCTAACCACTTTATTGACTATTCCATTAGGCTACAACTAACATTTAGTACCAATTTGGGCAGCATAACAGCCCCACACACCCATTTTCCATTTTTGAAACCAATGACAATCCGGCGAAATTTCACCGATTAAATTGTCCACAGCAGCCAGAATAGTCAATACACAAGAGTTTGGAAGTTACCTCAAGCTCCCACTAGCTTTTCCTTGTCTTGGCTGAAACCCTAGCTGTTTTAATACCAAAGGAAGAGCTTCCAAACCTTAAAGAACATAAAGGAGTAGCTTAGGATCGGAGTTATACGCGTTAGGAGCTAGATCATCGGAGAAATCGGCTTACCTTGCGAGTTCTCTTCCTCTTCTCTCTCTAAAACTCCCTCTCTCTCTTTCTCCATGGTGCTGCACGGTTTTTGGCTGATGGAGGAAGATGATGATGACTTTATAACATTTAGCTTATGTCATCTTTAATTATGATGATGTCATAATTCCAAAATTGGCATTTTCGGATTTTCTAGCAGATTTTCTGCCCAAACTTTGAAAAATCATAACTAATTCTAGAAAAATAGAAATGAGGTGATTCCAAAGCTAAAAAAAGGTATTTAAGTCCTCTGCATAGGAAAAATATTGGCCATTACTAAAAATCACCACACAATTCCAGAATTACATAAAACTCATCACTGCCCCAAAACAGAGTTCAGTTTCCATCCCAAATGTTGGACAGTTATATCTCCTAGTTCACAAAACGAAATGGCACAACTTATATGTCCATTTTGAAGCTTGAGATGTGAACTATAAGACTGGAAAGTTTCATAATTTTTAGACACCATTTGGTCATTCAAAACGTTCACACAAACGGACTGCCCAGAATAGAGTTTCACTGGACAGAATTTTAGATTTTGCATCTTTGCTTCCATTGGTTCCATTTTCATACCAAACATCATTCCCACATAAATTTTCACAAGGAATCCATTGAAAACACCAAATCAATCAAATTCACATCACATTGACATGTTTTCATAACAATCTCAACATGTCAACACAATTCACATTTCGAAACCTAACATTGCAACATTTCCATTCCAAAGTTCCAAACCAATTTCAATGACATCAAAACACACTATGACACCATTTCCAACACAATACCCCATTCAATTCTTCCATCTATTCTAAGTCAATTTGGATGTTAATCCACAATTGAACTTAAATACAGGATTTTGGCACTGCTCACAACACACACGAATCATATTCGAGTGCCAAATCACATCATATTCTCCAAAAGGGTTATTTATCACTAACCACATCCACTTTTGGACTCATTAACCCTTAATCACAATTTGGGATCTTGCTAAACCGGGGCTTAGCAATCCACTAATCTCAGGCTTATTCTCTAGCCTCGAGTCTCAAAATTTGGGGTATTACATTTAACATTGAAGTACAAGGTGGGAGATGATTACAAAACTTTGGCTAAGATTCAGAGTTTTGGCATTTCAAAATTGTGTGCACACACTCTCCTCTCTATTCATCTTGAATGTCTCTCCTTTTATAGTTGATGTAGCTTGATGACCATTGGAGACGTTGAAGCATTCGTTAGGCTGTTGAGGAATAGCTGTTGCAATTGTTCTGATAGAAAAGTTATTTTTTGACCGTTGAGCTCTAATCTAAGTTTAATCACCCATAATCTTGATATAAACTTGATTAGTAATGATTAAGAATAATTAGAAGCAATATTATCAAGGTTAATAAGAGTTTCGAAGAATATTGAAAAATCCAAGACGATGATTAAAAACTGTGAACAAGATCACTCGAGTGATCTTGCTAGTGATGTCTCATTACTAGAGTGATGCGTTATGACTTGAGTGATATTTTGTTCTTCATACCCTTTTACCAAAGGGTTATGTTGAACTTTAGGTCCAAGTCCGCCCTTGATAGGCCGGACTATTTGATTAGGAAATAAGTGCCTAATCATATAAGAATAAAATCAACATAAAATGCAGATTGGGGATTATTTCAGTAATAATTATGGATTTGTTAATTAAGGAACAAATCACCGTAATTAGGGAATTAATTGAGAATCAATTAATTGCTGTCTTGGAGGGCAAGAAAGTGTGCACACGTTTCCTAATTAGTGGCCTTCATAAACCACTATAAATAGGATGTGCCTCCTCAATTGCAATTCACCCCACCATTGAGTTTTCTGGCAATTCTCTTCTCTCCTACCATCTTTCTGGTTCTGGTGATCTATTATGCAAATCACAATTAGGCTCTACTAGTCTAATAATTGTGTGGGTATAAGTATGGAGGATTGGAGCTTTGACCCGGATCCGAACATGGATTCGCCCCGGTACACCTAATCTCCTTTTTTTAGTTACATTTTTCTTACATTAGTATCAGAGCATGTTGATCTTATGGCTGTAATTATTCTATGTGAATAATTTTTGTAAAATAATTATTTATATGTTTCATCATGCTTATTTTTTTTCACTGCGCAAAATCATAATTCTGGGTATGATTTTTTCTTTTATGCCATATGAATCTACAACTTTGTATGCACGTGTGTGTGTGTGTGTGTGTGTGTGTGTGTGTGTGTGTGTATGATTACAAACATGCTTATTCACGTAATACAATTTCATGCCTCATTTTCTTTTTCGATCATATGCGTGTCTCTGCCTAGTGTATGAACAAGGATATGTGTGCGTCGAACTCCTCTTCCCATATTTGCTATTCAACCTGAGCATATATGATACTAGGTTCTTGACTGTTTGCTCCTCTGATTATTATATATATACATATATATATATATATGTTTCATGGCACAGATTTGTTCTCTTCTCTTCTCCTCATCTCTTCGATTTTATTAAAGGTGAGTCTTTTGGAACCTATGTGGATTCAAAAACGAAAACCCTTAACTCCTTAAAGGTTAGAAGAGCCTTTGAAACCCAGAGGACACACATCCATGTCGGTTTACGTAGTGCCATCAATGTCAAGAAAAAATTGGGTGTTTGAAACTGGTTGTTTTTGCCCCAAATGAATCCATGGATGTGTAGATCTCAAAGAGACGATTCCAGCGATGCTTAGAACGCGTCAAACAGAGTTCGGATGAGGGAGAAACAAAGGAAAGAAGTTCGTGGGTCGTTAGTCGTGCCACAACTTCACTGTGATTTGATCAATGAAATAGAGGTTTTAAGATCAAATAAATGCCATGGATTTGTAGTTCATTGAACTACGATTCCAACGACACCAAGAACGCGAAAAACGGAGCTAAAACGAGGGAAATATGGCCTCCCGAAGTTGGCAGGTCGCGATGACCGTCGGAGCTCCAACCGGGTCGGGTTGACCCAGCAAGAGGTTGAAGATGATGACGTGGCAGTCAACACCACGTCATCGGTTAACCAATGCCACGCGGCACCAATGAGAGGTCGCCACTTCAGCGTCGGTCAACTAGGCCTCGTCATCCATTGACCAGCCATGTCTACCGAGACACGTCATTGACACATCAGCAGTGACGAGTCAAGGTTGGCCAGTCAACGTTGACTGGTCAACGGTCAATGTTGACCGGTCAACGGTCAGCACTGACAAAAAAAAGGGAATTGACATAAGCGTGGGGGGCCCACTGGGGGCTCCGTTTGACACATGGCAAGCATCGTCGGAGAGAGGATGGCGCGTGGAGTCGTTTGGGCCGGTGTGTGTTGCTGGCAGGCGGCTGAAGGCGGCGCGTGTACGTTACGTGCCACCGCCGAGAGTGGCCAACGCTGGAATTTTTCAATTTTTAATGATTTTTTGATCCAGAGACCTTCTAGTGGCGCGTGATGGCGCGTGGGACCTTCGATTGAGACGCGGTTGGTTCCTAAAAATCCCTAAATTCGAGAGCTTCAATTTGATATATAATTAGCATATATTTGAAGCATGTTTGGATCTATTTTGAGTTAAAAAGGTGCTTATATGCACCTAGAGATTCCCAAAAATATTGAAATTGAGTCTTTGTGGATTCTATTATTTTTGAGATAGGTTGACTTACTTATTAAGAGTATTTCAGCTGTAACATAAGGTTAATGCTGCAAAATTTTTTAAAAGTAAGGGATTATTCAAATGAGTTTTTGAATATAAAATCCTATCCAACCTTGACTCAACCTATCCAATGAGTTTTTGAATATAAAAACCTGAAAAAAAAATTGTAGCAACTTAAAATTATTCAATGATTATTGAATAATAATAAGTCTTCCCATGCTTCTAACCATATTGATCCATTTAGATTGAAGCAATGACTTCTAAAAGTCAATCTTTATCACAAATGTTGTGACAAAGGATAAGACCGATAGAGATGTTAGAATCATCTCATCAAGTGGGATGTATGCTGCAAATACATCCAAATGAGTGGATGTAAACATGGCAAAGAGGAGCTGGACATTGTAGCTAGACGCTACATCAGTTCATATGGTCAGAAGGGCCTATGAGAGGGAGAATCTGTTAAGAGACAACAATATGAGGCATAAACTTTTGAATGTTCTTGTTTTTCATTGAATTTATGATTAATTCTCTGTTTTTTTTTTGAATTGAATTAAGTATGTTCTCTTCCTATTTCCTTAAACATTCATGCTAGTTAGATGATATTGTGTTATTATCTTGTTAATATAACTGTTCTTTTGATTGAGTGGGAGTTTTTTGGAATGTGTCTAGAAATCCAAAGGGGAAAGTGTTCAAATGAAGACTGTAGTTAAAAGGGTGATGAGCTAACTAGTATGATTGGGATTGGAGTCAACATAGTTGTCTCCTAAACATGAAACTAGTGAACTTATTATCTAATTATCCTTTGTCTTATTTGAACAAATAAGATTTGTATACCATAATCGTCTGAGTGACCAATTATGACCAAGTCTATTTAATTGAGCTTATAAAGACAAGCTCAATAGAGATATCTATGGAGTTAAAAACTCTCAAATCTCTTTCATTCAAGAAGAATGAGATGTCAAGTACATCCTACCAACTAGTCTTCAGCATTTAAAGGTTGAAGCAACCGAAGGATACAAAAGGTTTATGCTATCAAGTATAGAAAGAACAACATTGCTTAAACTTATGTTGGTATGAGCAATATAACCTTATCTAAGCCGTGTGGATAGTGTTGGAAGATAGTGAAATAGGTGATCTTCTTCCATAAAGTTAAAACTAAGTTAAGTTTTAACATAGTGTACTAAGTCCTAACATGTTGTTTAGGCAACACTTGAGGCAGATGTCAAACTAAGAAGTTGAGACAAACTAAATGTCAAGTTCTTTCTAACAAACAACAAGTGAATGTTGTGACAAGACGTCTCTCAATGAGTGGAAGTAAGCTGTGTCTCCCAATGAGTGGGAGTAAGGCACGTCTTCCGATGAGTGGGAGTATACAAAAGTATAAATTGCCCCTGATATGCATATGTAACCTTCAGTAATGTGATTCACCACATTGAACTTAAGTATGAGAAACTGAAGGATCCAAGATCTATCAGTCAAACGAACTTAGCTAAAAAGTGGGAGGATTCATCCTCTAAGCCCAAGGGCAAGAAGCCTATGAGGTAAACTTGATCTAGATGAGGTCAAATGGTTTCTACAAAGATGAAAAGCTACATTCATAATCCTTAAGGGTTGTAAAAGTAGCGATCCACATGAGTTGTGGATATTTCAGAGAAGCATATGGCTTCATGTCAAATGCAAAGCAACAAAGAGATAGAATCAATGTATTGGAACTTGAACGTTAACTCTGCATAGATAAACCACCCTGATTCACTCTATGCAATTGCAACTAACAGAATCACATCTTTGCTATCTCCTTAGTTAAGGATCATGGGACTATGATTCTCAAATCCTTCATTGGATTTTGATGTTTCTTTTAGGGATAAAAGATTCCTTTTCTTGCCACATGTACATATTGATTAAAAGAAATGATCAAACTAGTAAAAGAGTATTTGCTAAATAACGTGTGCTAAAGGGTTAATACCTTTATGAATAAGTTCAGAACTCATTCTACCTGGCAAGAAAGACAAAGAAATATTTTTTGAGAAAATCCACTGCAATTGGCAAATTATGGCATTAGTGAACCAATGAACGTGAGGGCAAAACACAAAGAGCTTGGTGTTTCATTAACGTTGTAGACGTTTACTCAAAATATAGTAATGTTTACTTGATTTTTGGCAAGTGTGAAGCTGTTAGATAATGGATGAACTAGTCAGGAATCAGTTAACTAAAAGGAAAAGACCTTTTTTTTGAACTAACAAGGGTTAGAGACACCCATGTTGTAACCCCCTGCTTTTAGACACGTAATTAAAATTCGTTGACGCATAGTTAAATCAAATTGGAGACCATTGGGTAATTTAAACTCATTTTAACTTCCTACCTTACAGTAGGGTTTTCAACAAAAACTTTTAAAAACTCTTCCCTATCCTGGTCTCAATTTCAATGTTCGATTATAATTACCTGTGCAGTCAATTTACATTCACATATCAGAGTGGATAACTAATTCCCCGGCAACTCCCGATTCTATACATATATAATATGAGGGTTTGAAAGTCTCTACCAGGGGATTACACAACCAAGCTCTATAACAATAATATTTACATCTCAAAATATACAGTAATCCCAAGTTTAAATTGGATAACCCATATTTCCAAAATCAAATATACCCCTAAAGGGTCCTAATCACTCCGAGTTGCCCGCTTCTCTTTTGAGCCACTTGCCCTGTCTGAAATGTTAGTCATTGGAAAGAATGAGATTCGAGAGAATCTCAGTAGTAACAAATCGCTCACATAATGCATAAACACAAAGTATGTATATAAATCACAAACAGCAACAGCAGCAACAGCACAAAGATACATGGATTTCTCCACAAACGGTAGCACTCTTGGCTGTATATGCAATGCGATAGCTTGCGCTGTATTCACAATAACGACAACTTGCGCTGTATTCACAATAACGACATCTTACGCTATAATCACAATAACGACAGCTTACGCTGTAATCACAATAACGACAGTTATCACCAGCTGTACCCGCAGCAGCATCAAAGATCATCACAAAACAGTGATACAACACACATATAATGCATTACACATAATATGAGAGAGAGTCACTACCTGGTCCTTTCCTGACGTTCTTTGGCACTGTGGGCTCTCGAGGTCGGCAAATATCAAATCCTATAAACCAAATTAGGAACAACCCATCAATTTCTTTCCTAAGTTCTTAATTATATAATACTTTAAGTTGGTTATCATTTAAACTCTTTAGGTGACTATTATAGGTCTAAACATATGCCTAAAGGGTTGGGAGATACTACCCTGAAGACCCTCCTTCTTGAAAGAATTTCTGATTTTGGACTGGCTCACTTGAGTGATGGAAGTCTTACTCGAGTGACACCCGCAATTGCACTCGAGCACTAGTGAGTGAGGCACAGAAAGTGTTTGCCCGAGAGCAAACCTTGAAATATTTCTCACACTCACTCGATCACAAGAAGCTGTACTCGAGCAATGACCTCAAGTGCACTCGAGCACCAGAAAGTGAGGCCCAACAAGTGACTACCCGAGAACAACCCTAAACCCCCAGGTCTTAAACTGATTCCCTCACTCGAGCATGCCCATGCTCACTCGAGTGGGATCATATCTCACTCGTAAGTCAAGAAGTGTGCTCGTGGTTTCTGCCTGAAGACTTAACTAAAATACCCAGAATTTCATGTCATGCTCGAGTGAGATCCTCCCTCACTCGAGTGATGCCTACTAGATGCCAAATCCTAGCAACTGATATGGTTTTCCAGAATTGACCAATTTGCTACCAATGGTCCTAAGACTTGTTCTAAAACTCATTCTCACTCATTTTAACACAAGGAACCCATTGGTAAACCCAAAACAACCAAACTCCCACTCAAGCAACACATTCCTATCTCTAGGTCACAAAATCACCCAAAACCACACTTTGCCAAACTTCCTCTTTTCAAATCCAAACCAACACCATTGACTCCCATACACTATTTGGCATCTATTTCACCATATTACATCACTTAATTCATATCTTCTAAAATCACAAGAAATCAGGGCAAAAATCCAAAATTTATAAAACCAAACCAATGGCCAAAACAATTATATCAAAATACATCAAATGTTTACCTCTTTCTTTCCCAAATGTGGTTTCCTTGATTCCTCAACTTTTCAAACTTCACAATCCCTCAAATACCACCAATGAAAATTCTAAAACCAAAGAAGTCAAGCTCTCAACCTGTTAAACAACTTCAATAAAGAGCACTTAAGCATATAAGGGCATTTACTTACCAAAACTCAAGCTTTTCTCTTTCTCTTTCTTGGCTAGTTCAACGAAAATAGAGGAGGATGAGAGAGAAAAAAGATAAGAGAATGATGATCACATTTTCCCTTCTTCCCAAGCTTCTTGACCGACTTGAGAGAGAGAGGGAAGAGAAAATTGGGTTTGAAAATGTTGACCTCATCTATGGTTCATATCTTGCCACTTGGCACTATCTTGTTCTTCCTATTATGATCTCACATGGACTTGCATGCATAGGATTCCACCTATTACTCTTTCAATCCTAGCCATTGGTCTCAATTACCAAGGAGTTTCCCATTGGGTAACCAACTAATCGGCCAGTAAATTTACCATTTTGCCCCTGATTGTCATAATGCTTACTAAACCATCACTAAGCACCTTTAAATCACCTTACACATCCTAAACTTCAAAAGTGCTTAACTATCATTAATTACATTGCTTTGGAGTTTTAATCCTTGATTACAATTTAGGATATTACACATGTGATTAGTTCAAGCTGCTTTGTGTACAAGAAAGGCATTGTTAGGCAACTATCAATACCTAGAACCCTTCAACATAATAGAGTTATTGAAATGGAGAGATAGACCTCTCCTTTGATTTGGTTGTGAACATAATGGCATCAATGAGGCTATCAACCATATGTTGGTAGGTAGACTCATAGCTATTATATTCACACTTAACCAAATGCCCTCTATGTCAGTCATGACCTTACCCTATGAATCGTGGATGGGCCTTAGACCAGGGCCAAGCTCGTTAAGAACATAAAGGTCATCAACTTTATATTCATAATTCTTCCTATAAGTAAAAAAGATTAGGGCCAAGGTATATAAGGTATCTCTTTGTGAGATGACATAAGAATTTGACATGACATGTCTTCATTAGTGAAAATGATGGTGGTTCAGTGACTGAGAGAAAACCATGGGACACAACGTTCATAAAACCCAGATTTCCTAGCAGGAAATGAGTATTAATCATAATAAATCTCTTTAAGAGGTTCACAAGTGACAAGGAATAACCAAGTGTTCCTAAGTTCACTAATCCGAGTGGGAGGATTGAGACCATTTTCACAATGAAAGAGGTAAGAGGTAAGTTATGAGAGAATTACCTAACTCATGCATAGGAAAAGAATCCTATGAAATCCACCTCGGAGCAAATTGTCATATAGCGAATGACTATAAGGGATAGATTCCCTAATGGATTGAATGCTCTCTTCATCATTTAGAAGGTGATGGTAACTACCTATAAGTATCTGAAAGATACTAGAAGGACCTGCTAAGATGAATTGCAAAGTGTCATGCAGGAGGATTTGGATTCTTTTTAAGCCAAATACGTGTTTGGGTAATTTGTCACCTAGCCAAGAGGTGATTGGGAACAAGTAAATTCTCAAATCTGTTGGGGGCATGTAGAACCTAAAACATTTAGTGGCTAAGGGGTAATACAATAGAAGGTTGTCCATTATGTGTTTTAACTCTAAACTTTGGCTATGACAACAAGCTTAGTCTTGAAAATTGCATCAAGATGATGTAAAGACCACCTTCCAATTTGGAATTTTTGGAAATTAGATGATGAACTCTACATAAAGCAGCTTAAAGGCTTCATAGAAACAATCACCCAAATAGTAGTATTTGAGGTTTTCACAAGGTGAAAGCCTCACCAACTTTGAAATAATTGAAGAACACTACATAAGTCCCAAATGGTCTAGTGATGATTCTTAGTGAAGTCATCCTTTGTCAAATGACATATGAAACAAGTATCAAGGGAATTAAAGGAATAAAGGATCAGAGAATCCTTAAATTCTGAGTTGAGAAAGTCATGGGTTGAACAAATATCTTGAATGACAAGATAAACGGAGTTGCACAAGAAAGATACAGTCTTTTCCACCTAAGACATGTACAAGTGTAATCCTTAGACATCTTAGGATGTTAAACTGCAAACCCATGGGCACCCCTGAAGTCAAGGGCATAAACCTAAAGAGGTTACATGTCCTATGAGGAATCCAACATAAGAAAGGTGGATAAAGTCCCATGTGAGACTATAGTTGGTAATATGAATGTACACATTGGTGTACATAAGACCGAATGTTTTTTGTCAGACTTGGAAGTTGTTTTTGGTCCTGTTGTGAAATGGGTTATGAGAATAACTATGGATTAAGTTGTCAAGACAACAACTTTCTTTTTGAAAGGATACTCCAATACAAGACCTAGGCAAATAGTGATGGAGTAAGGAAATATACAAAGTATTTTTTCCTGTTATCCATGGAAATAGAACGCAGGGCGTGTTCTGCCATCATTCAAAGTGCCATATGGCTAAAGTAATTCCTATGAGAGATTGGGAATGAATGGTGGATAGAAGGATCCAAGCGATAACATCTTATGATGAGGATCCTAAGTATCACATCAAGGCGAAACATACTTTTTGATATATCTCTATAAGAGATATGCTTTCAAAGAGGGAAAGCGATAGTTCAATGACCTTCTACTGACAGAATGTTGGTAGATCCCCTTAATAAGCCCATAGCTTGATTGAGTTAGTAAAAATCTTGGGGCGCAAATAAAATGCAAGGTCGTGAACTTCTTTTATATAAAGATAAAAGAAATAGTATGTATGTTATGAGTAAATACATGTAAGGTATACAAGTTTGTATGTCGTACAGGTCAGAAAAGGTTAGTTCACTCACACGAACAACCATCTTCCCATGTTTTGCGGGAGCATGGGAGGGTAAGACGAGCAAATGATCACCATGAGATGGTTAAGAAGAATCTTTGTGTTTGAGTCACCTCAGTTAGACTGAGATGAGATCCATGTAATATCCCAAAATGTACTCAAGGGCTAAATGTACAGAATAGATGGTGGGATTAATGACAGAATTACCTCTAGAAATTTTGTTACGACTTTAGTCAATTTTCACATGCAAAAAATTGGCAATTGAATATTATATTGCAAGTGGATATTTTATAAGATCATCATCTCCTTCAAAGGGCCATGACTTACGTAAGATATAAGGAGACAATATAGGTTATTAATATATGACATGTGAAGGCAATTTGACCAAGTTGTAAAAGGTGATGACTAAGTCAACAATTTCAACTAAAGAATTAATATTTGAAGAGTTGGAATTATGATTGATTCAAGAAGCTCTTTTGGCTATTCGTATGGCATGAGGAGGAAAAGAAAATATGTTGAATTAGTCAAATATTGCAACTAAAGTAATGTATTTGAAGAGGCAAAAGTTATGATATATCAAGGAGTATTTGTTTTTGCTCTTTAAGAGCTATTTTCGGTGACAATAAAGAGAGAAAGAGAAGCACATGAAAGACCAAGTAAGGAGATGAAGACTTGGTCAACAATTGTAGGCCAAGCATAAGATGATATCTTGTATACAAAAGGGGAAAACATTTCGGTCAAAAAGGGAGGAGGAAGGAAAGAGAAAACTTGAAGCAAATTACCCTTAGTTAATTCACCATAAGTATATAACCAAGTGAAGTAATTTTCACCACATCTTTTATCTACTTTTGCACCAGATTTTCATTTGGACTTTGAGAGATAAGAGGGGCCAAAAATCTGATCATTAAGTAACATATTTCCTCTCTCCTCAAGTCAGTTACAGCAGCAAAAACGTAGAGGAAGAAAAGCAAGGTTTTAAGGTGAGCTTAATCTTGATTTTTCACCTTCTTAACCTCATCTATGGCTCAAGTGACCTTCATGAAACTTGTTCCTCTCTTCCTTAGCTTCATTTCTATGGTTTTTGTTTTTGAAGAGGAGGAGTTTTCAGCCACCTTGCAAGAACAAAAGTTGAGGAATCAAGAAAAGAACACAAGAAGAAGCAAGAGGTGAGTAAGAGCATTATGTTGATGTATATGATGCTTTAATTGGCTGAGTTGTGGTGGGCTATTGTGACAGCCCTAATTCATTTTTTAGGGTATATTAGGGATCATGAAGCTTTCATCCTATATATGTGCTTATATGTTGGTTTGGAGGCAAATGAGCTAAGCTTAGTGATTAGATAGTGAAGTGGTTGTTTGTTGTGAAATACCCTAAAATTCTGCCAAAACAGGACATGGGGAATGAGTGGGAATTTGTTCATTTTGATGTTACCATTGTGTTCTACACGAAAAATTATGTGGGAATAGGTTTGGTTGTTGATTTTGAAGCCATTGGACACATTGGTTGAAAATTGGAAAAACTGTCAAGTGTAACTTTGTGCAGGGCAGTCAGTTTGTAGGGACATTTTGAATGGGCAATTGGTGTCTAAAAATTCTGAAACTTTCCAGTTTTAAATTTCACATTTCAAGCTTCAAAATGGACATATGATTTGTGTCATTTCAGTTTTTGAGCTGGGAGTTCTAGTTGCCCAAAGTTTGATGTCGAAACTGGACCTAATTCTGGAGCAGTGTGGAATGTTGTGTAATTCTGGAATTGTGTGGTGATTTCTGGTAGTGATTCATATTTTTCCTATGAAGAGGACTTCAAGAGCTTTCAATAGGCTTTGGGATCACCTCATTTTGATTTTTCTAGAATTAGTTATGATTTTTCAAAGATGTTGGAAAATTATGGCAGATTGGTCACCTATGCGAAAATTGAAGATTTTATGGCATAATGTAATATTGTGGAACTTTGAGGTTAGAAATTAGCCTTTTAGGTTAATTGACCACTTTAGCTCCTTAGTTGGCTTGATTAATTAACCATAGTGATAATCAACTTAAGTATTATAGAGATAAAACTTGGGAAAGAGATTGACGGGTTGTCCCTAACTTGGTTTACAGGATTTGATATTTGCCGTCCTCGTGAGCCCGCTGTGCCAAGAAACGTCGAGAAAGGATCAGGTAGTGACTCTCTCTCTTATACTATGTGTAATGCTCTATGTGTGTGTGTTATCACTGTTCTGTTATAAATCTTTGATGCTACTGCGGTTACAGCTGGTGATAGCTGTCGTTTACAGCGTAAGCTGTCGTTTACAGCGCAAGCTGTCAGCTGGTAATAGCTGTCGTTTACAGCGCAAGCTGTCGTTTACAGCGTAAGCTGTCGTTATTGTGATTACAGCGTAAGCTGTCGTGATGTTGATTACAGCAGGAGCTATCGTATTGTGTATACAGCCGTGAGTGCTGTTGTTTGTGGTGAAAACCATGTATCTTTGAGATTGTTGCTGTTTGTGATTTATGTACATGCTTTGTGTTTATGCATTGTGTGAGTGGTTTGTTACTACTGAGATTCTCTCGAATCTCATTCTTTCCTATGACTAACATTTCAGACAGGGCGTGTGGCTTAAAGGAGAAGCGGCCAACCCGGAGCAATTAGGACCCTTGGGGGTATATAGTTGAATTGGAAACGTTGGTTATGTATTTTGAACTTGGGATTATTGTATATTTTGAATCAGAAACACTACATTCGATTTTGGTTGTGTAATCCCCTAGTGTATACTTATAAACCTTCAAGTTTTTATGTATAGAACCCGAGAGTTGCCGAGGATGCGGATATACACTCTGATATGATTGAATGTATATTAACTGCACAGGTAATTATATTCGAATATTGAAATTGAGACCAGGATGGGAAAAAGAGTTTTGAAAGTTTTGTAAAAAAATTTTACTATGAGACATAAAGTTTAAAACGAGGTTAAAGCATCCAATGGTCTCTAATCTGATTTAAATATGTGTTATCGAATTATAATTACGTGTTTAAAGTCAGGGGGTTACAATCCACATGTGTGCATATACACAGAAAATGGATCGAAGCATGAATATAGACCTGTAGCCAGGCAAAGAACTCTTTTTCACAAACGAGATTGTAAAAGAGATATTGTGAAAAAGAAAGTTTTGGTCCGAATGTTGAGTACATTTAGGAACTAATGTCTGTAAGGTGAAAGATAAAGAAATCGACATACACCTCACCTTAGCATGCAATTCATACTGCATGTGCTTAAGAGTTAAACTACAACACGGGATGTAGGTGAAAGATCCCTAGTTCACTATAGTGTGAGTCCCAGGAAGGAAAAATCCTTCCACGATGCCCTTAAGACTTAGACGGCATCATGAAAGCTTGGTTTGGTGACAGCTACTTTAGTTGAAGCTTCATGATCACACTTGATTCGGTCAGACGAGTGAAAACTAAGAAAGTGACCAAATCAAGACAGACTGATGTTTAGTCAAAAAGGAAGATTTATTCCTAGATACATAAGATGTGCTACTATCTGTGGTCGACCCTTTACTACCTCTATGTGTAGGTAGTAAGTGCGGATACTATATGCGTAGAAGGCAATCTAAGTTAATCAATATATTAACTCGAGAGGGATTAGACATGCCATGAGTAATAAGTATGGGAGAATCTGGGGCATATGAGGCAATGAACATATAGCTTGCCCACGCAGTCACGGTAGACGCCAAGTATGAAACAAGAAAGAGTAACGCACGCATGATGGGAGGCCCATCAAGTGCGAGTGGGAGATGTTGGACTTTGGGTCCAAGTCCACCCTTGATGGGCCGGACTATTTGATTAGGAAATAAGTAACCTAATCAAATAAGAATAAAATCAGCATAAAATACAGATTGGGGATTATTTCAGTAATAATTATGGATTTGTTAATTAAGGAACAAATCACCATAATTAGGGAATTAATTGAGAATCAATTAATTGCTGTCTTGGAGGGCAAGAAGGTGTGCACCTATTTCCTAATTAGTGGCCTCTATAAACCACTATGAATAGGGTGTGCCTCCTCAATTGCAATTCACCCCGCCATTGAGTTTTCTGGCAATTCTCTTCTCTCCTACCATATTTCTGGTTCTGGTGATCTGCTGTGCAAATCACAATTAGGCTCTAGTAGTCTAATAATTGTGTGGGCACAAGTATGAAGGATTGGAGCTTTGACCCAGATCCGAACATGGATTCACCCCTGTACGCCTAATCTCCTTTTTTTAGTTACATTTTTCTTACAGGTTACTAGCTAGTGATTTTGAAAATAGCATAAGATCATTGGAGTGGCTAGGCTTCACTAGAGTTATCTAATGAAATAGTTATGTCATTGTTTGGTAACTGGAAAGTGATGGCTCAGCTTTGCAAACATCACTCGAGTAACCTTATTACACTCGAGTGACTCCTTAAATCTTCAACAAAAGAATTCATTCATCACTGTTTAGGTACTGGATAGTGATTCAAAATTTTCAGGCATCACTCAAGTGATATTTTTCCCACTCGAGTGATCTGTCTGAATTTCACAAAATCACTCAATCGCTTTCTAGTACCTTCCTAGTAATCATGTAAAACACAAGACATCACTAGAGTGATCAAACATCACTCAAGTAATCCTTCAAGTTTTCAAAGAGATTATTGGCTAGTAACTTGCTGGTGATAAGGCACATCACTAGAGTGATCCTTCATCACTCGAGTGAAGAAGGGTTTTTGTTGAATAACTCCAGGTTGATAATTTGGCACAAAGGTCAACTTCTAGCAGGAATCACTCTTTGATTGTAACTCCAAATTTGGCAAATAATCTATCTCCTGAACGATCTTTAAGTCTTCTTTCTAATACAACAAGAACCAGTTTCAAATTCATTATCTTCCAAACTTTATGATCAAATCAGCAGCTACTAGTCTAGAACATACCGTTGATTTTGGAAACCAACTTTTGAAGTTCTTATCTTTTTCACCAAAAACTCTTTGAGCGTGATATATGTGTCCATAAACTGCATTTAGAGTATGGTTTCATATGAAACAAGTTTCACCTCAATCAAATTTGTGGTTTGAGAGATACGACCAAATGACCGAATCTTTGTCATACTGAACAAAAATAGAGCTAAACGGAGTGTGCTAAAATATGATCATCACTTGAGTGGAGCTTTCTTAACTTCAGTGAAACATGTAGAAATCACTTCTGGAGGTGCAATTTGAGTTATAATGAAGTATAACTCGAGTGAAGTTGATATGACTCCTATATAAGGCACTTTAACGTCCGATTAAGCCATTCTAACTTCCATTTGATCATAAAGACCTCTAATATCAAATCTAAGAACTTGAATCTTGATATTTTCATTATATCTTGTAAGTTCTTCTTTCTTCAATCTCTTCTTTTCTTCCTTTTTATCCTTCTTGATCATTGCCAACAATCAAACTCCATAACTCCTTTCTTTTTTTGACATCATCTCCCTTTATTTGATAACTTCTTTCTTCAATATCTTCTTTCTTTTCTTGACTAATTTATAAGATATTTTACATTAAACATAATAGTTAGTCAATATATATGATAAATACATTATGTAAACTTTTTACTCTTAATATTTGACATCTATATTTGGCATCATCAAAAGTAATCATATCTAAGTCTAACAATGGGTGGTGCTGGTTAGACCACACTTGCTAAAGCTATATTTCAAGAACTGAAAGCTCAATTTGATGCTTTCTTCTTTATTATAATGTCACAGAGCAATTAAAAAGAATTAGTTTGGATGAGTTACAACAAACTTGCCTAAAAAATTATTAAACGATCAGGACATAAGCACCTATGCCAATATGCCATAAGATCCACTTTTGTGAAAAGTAGGCTTCGGTGTAACCCCCTCCATAATTATATCCGAAATACGTGATTAAAATGAAATAGAGACCAATAATAATCAAATAACATTTACTAACCAATCACATGACAGGGTTTTCACAAATACCTTTCGAAATCATTTATAAACTTGGTCTCATATTCACATTTCGAATACTATTACTACGTGAAGATAAATCACATTCATATAAATATCAGAGTGCACAACATAATCACCCCGGCAATCCCGGGTACATACCTTTGCTAAAGATACAGAGGGCACAATTGCCCATTACAATTCTTCAAATGGGGATTACGCAATCTCATCTCAAATTCATAACCCTATATTCAACCGAATCATATACAGTCTTCACAACCCATTGATAACCAACTACCAACTCTCATCTCGAATGAGTCCTAGCCGCTCCCTCCACGAGCCACTTGCCCTGTCAAAATTGTTGGTAGGGGAGGGTGAGATTCGAGAGAATCTCAGTTGGGAAACATTATCAATATGCAGGCAAGATAAGTGTTTAATGCATGACATGCTTGCATCACATAACTCATACACACATACAATGACAAATCTATAAGCACAATGCTTCAAACGATACACATATGACCATAGCATATATTGAAACATAGCTTCAAATCTTTCATACATGCTCCACATAATCAAGCAAAGCAATAACATGCATCAACACATTAATACAGTTATCAGAGCATGCAGGAGAGATAAGTTCCCTACCTTAACCCCTTTATGCATCAAAACGTGTGCCTCAATCTACGTGTAAATAGCTTGGGGCTTCATATTCGATCCTACAATGTCAAATGTACTATTTAGACACTTTCATAGTATTTTCTGGAGGTTATATAAGGCTATATTGAAAATTTACTAAAATACCCAGGGGACCCGGCCTGGCCCCACCATACCCGGTCTACCTGTGCTTTTCCCAAAATTTTGACATTGGCTATTCTAACATATGTCCGACCAAGGAATCCATTTCTGAACTTGAAATTATCAAATTCAATGTCAATTACAAAATTACCCTTGGCAACCCCACTTTAAGGGTTTCAGGGGCGTTTTCGTAATTATGCTTTTTCGGCCTTTTCTGAAAAAATGCCCAACTATAACCCCACCTAATTTTCGCTCTTGAACTCAATGGAATCATCAAATTATTGAAAATCCAAATCTAAGACCCATTTCTAGAGCTGGCCGAATTTCTCAAGTATTCCAGGAAAAATTGGGGTTTTTCGGTTTCGGCTCCGTAAACGCGTTCCTTTCTACTCCTAACCACTTTATTGACTTTTTCATTAGGTTACAACTACAATTTAAACCAATGACAATCCGGCAAAATTTCACCTATTAAATTATCCACAGCAGCCAGAATAGTCAATACACAATAGTTTGGAAGTTACCTCAAGCTTTAAATTGTCCACAGCAGCCAGAATAGTCAATACACAAGAGTTTGGAAGTTACCTCAAGCTCCTACTAGCTTTTCTCAAGAGTGGCTGAAACCCTAGCCCTTCTTAACCATAAAAATTGAGCTTCCAACACCTTAAAGAACATGAAAGAGAAGCTTAGGAGTAAAGTTATACGCGTTAGGAGCTAGATCGTCGGAGAAATCGGCTTACCATGTGAGATTTCTCCTCTTTCCTTCTCTAAGAGCTCTCAACTTTCTCTCACTAGTTTTAGCTGGTTCAGCATATTTGATGAGTTTTATGTAATTCTGGAATTTTGTGGAAATTTCAGGTAAAGGCCCATATTTTTTCTATACAGAGGACTTAAATACCTTTCATTTGGCTTTAGAATCACCTCATTTAGATTTTTCTAGAATTAGTTATGATTTTTCAAAGTTTGGGTAAAAAATCTGCCAGAAAATCCGAAAATGGGAATTATGACATCATCAAAATAAAAGATGACATCAGTCATATCTCCTAGCTCACAAAATGAAATGGCACAAATTATATGTCCATTTTGAAGCTTGGGATGTGAAATTTAAGACTAAGAATTTCAGAATTTTTAGACACCGTTTGTTCATTCAAAACATTCACACAAAACGACTGCCCAGAATAGAGTTTCACTAGACAGAATTTCAGATTTTGCATCTTTGCTTCCAATGATCCCATTTTCATACCAAACATCATTCCCAGATAAATTTTCACAAGGAATCCATTGGAAACACCAAATCAATCAAATTCACGTCACATTGACATGTTTTAACAACAATCTCAACATGTCAACACAATTCACATTTCAAAACCTAACATTGCAACTTTTCCATTCCAAAGTTCCAAACCAATTTCAATGACATCAAAACACACTATGACACCATTTCCAACACAATACCCCATTCAATTCTTCCCTTTACTCTAAGTCAATTTGGATGTTAATCCACAATTGATCTCAAATATAGGGTTTCGGTACTTCTCACAACACACACGAATCACATTCGAGTGCCAAATCACATCATATTCTCTAAAAGGGTTATTTATCACTAACCACATCCACTTTTGGAGTCATTAACCCTTAATCACAATTTGGAATCTTGCTAAACCGAGGCTTAGCAATCCACTAATCTCAGGCTTATTTGTTAGATATGATTAGTTTTGATGATGTCAAATATAGATGTTAAATGATAAGAGCAAAAAGTTTATATAATGTCTTTCTTTGACTAACTACTATATTTAATGTTACATATTTTGTAGATTAGTCAAGCAAAGAATGAAGAAGATTGAATGCAAAGAATGAAGAAGATTGAATTAATGAAAATGAACAAGAGGAAGAAGAAGAAGAGAAATTGAAGTTAGTCAAGGAGATGCCTACTCGGATTATGAAGAATTATTATCAAGAGGAAAACCAAGAAGAAAGATATTGAAGAATGAAGAACTTGGAAGATCTATCATGAATATCAAGATTCAAGTTGTTAGAAGTGATACTGGAGGTTTTTATGATGATACCGGAGGTTTCTATGATCAAATAATGGTTGGAATAGGTTAATACGAAGCTAAGATGACTTATATGTGAGTTATGGCACTTCTAGGGGAGTTATGCTTCAGCACGAGGTATTTCACTCGAGCACAGGAAGAACTCAATCGAGCAAGGATGAATTCACTCGAGCACGGGATGAACACTCTGTTCTACTCTGTTTTACGTTCAGCCTGAGCGAGGTCTGGTATTTTGGTCATATCTCTCAAACCACACATCGGATTGACCCAAAACTGGTGGCATATGAAAGAGGACTCACAACACGTAAAATTGGCACCAGGATCACATTGAAAGAAGATCAAATGAAGGATATATGATTCGTGGAAAATGAAACTGAAATCACCGTCACGTTTCAAGACAGGTTCGGTATTTTGCACGTAACTTACAAACGACACATCGGATTGAGACGAGACCAGTGCCAAATGAAACTAGACTCAAAGATATTTCCATGGATAGGTAATTTTCCTTATTTGAACGTATATTCTAGGAGCTATGCCTTCTGGAAGTTGACACTTGTGTAGACTAGCGAAATAGACACTCTTTCGATCATAACTTGCATAATACAAGGAGTTTGGAGCTGATTCTTTTTGCATTGGAATGCATATGGCAAGAGCATTCTTATGATACATCATTAGAATCAAATAAACAAATTTTTTCTAAAGTGGCCCCACATCACCCGCGAGTGTAAAAACTGACTCTTTGAAAAAGTTGTGCGAGTGATGTCCAGAAGCAGCTGAAACGTGAAGAAATCTGTAACACTCGAGCACTAGGATTCATGCTCGAGCATTGGAGTATTTCTCACTCGAACACATGCAAGTTTTGACATGAGAGTGATAACCCGAGAAGAAGCATGCACGTGAAAACAAAAGACGCACTCGAGCAGGACGTGTTGTGCTCGAGTGATGTCGAGAATTCACTCGAGCACTAGCGAGTGAAGAGCAGCGAGTGTTTGCCCGAGAGGAAGTCAGAACATGAAAATATGAACTGCACTCGAGTGAGCCATATTGAACTCGAGTGAGGTCCTGACAGAAGCAACGTAGAAGTTCATACTCTCACGACCATCAATCCAAACATGGTTAAATGTTATACAATCATTATGTTTTCACTTGTTATTGTTCCTAAACATTAACTAACATATATTTCAATTATAAAACAGGAGATTAAATATTTGGATTGTATCTTCAAGAATGGAGGTCACGTATGAAAAATCTTCACTCAACGTGATGAGTCCCATAAGCCAAAAATTCAGCTTTTGACAAATGATCCAACATACCCATGACTAATACTTCATCATATTAATGATTAAGTATTTTGCAGTGTGAAACAGGGTATTAAACGTTCGGGTTGCATATTCAAATAAAAGTCAATTACGGTGAACTCCATCATTACACACCGAATGGCGGCTACCAACCACGACAAGTAACTGACCCACCATGAGAGATTGTCTGAAAACTCAAACGAATTCATCCCGCTCCACAACATGATGTACAGCTCAAAATGAGACATGCGGCTCCTCAACGTGACGCTCTGCTTTGCAACGGAAAGCTCATGGTAGCTCATTTTTCAAATATGCTCAAATGGTCAAAATGACTCCAACGGACGAATGCTCACAACGGTCATCATCTTCATCAACTATAAATGAGAAAGCATTCAATATCGATGTGTGACAGAAAAAGACAGAGAAAACAGTGCAATGACACCAACATGCGAATAACATGAATCCTCTGCTTCTACCCAAATACTCTCTGTTTTCTAGTTTCTGTATTACTTATCATTGAGAGAATGATTATTTATATTGTACTTCAGTGAGATTATACCCACTCTGTGAGAGAGTCTGTAAACACCTTCAACTATATTTCTGAGTTGATCTCAAGGTAGAGGGACCTTGAGAGGGATGATTTTCTTACGGAGAAGCTGTAGAGAGAATTGCCAGTAAGACCTTCTGCTCGTAAGACTTACAAGGTGCAAGCAGTAGAGAACGTTGCTGCTCGTAAGACTTGCATGAGTAAGCAGGAGAGGAAGATCTTCGGGATTGCTCTGCTCGTAAGACTTGTCGTAAGGGGGAGTATTTCAGTGAGAGATTTGTAAAAGGTTTCACAAGTACCCGGCTAAACTTGTGGGATTGTAAAGGCTTTTCTTGTGCCTGGATTAAACGAGAAGATAGTGGATTTGAAAATCTCAGGAGGAGCCTGGGGACTGGACGTAGGCCATCACAGATTGGACCGAACCAGGATAAATCACAGTTTGCATATTCTCTTCCCTAAACTATTATATTTCCAGCATATATTATTTAATCTAACTGTTGATTTATAAACCTTCATACTTACCACTTTCGTTAAGATACGAAAAGATTTCTAAAGTTCTTAAGTTTTTATTATACACCCAATTCACCCCCCTCTTGGGTGATAGCCGGTTCTAACATTATTCTCTAAGCTCAAGTCTCAAAAGTCGGGGTATTACATTCGGAACAAAAACAAATCCTCTTACACTTGATGATGTGGACAATTCAATGATAGCGGATGATTTAAGCAAAGTGTGTGATTGGTTTAAAGAAGGAAGTAAAATTATTATCACATCAAGAAATGAGCAAATCCTTAAGAATGGTCCAGCTTCTTGAACAATCATGTTCCAATTGGATTTCAACAATGCCTTTCGTCTCTTTAGTTTGAAAGCATTCAAGCAATATGGGCCCTCTAACACTACAAAAAAATAGTGTTTTGTTGTGGTTTATTAGTAGCGGTTGTCCAAAACCTCTACTAAATAATACATTTGTAGCAGTTATATTAAAAACTGCTAACCAAGCATAGTGACACAAATTTTGCTTCACTAATTATAGCCGTTGATAAAAAATTTGGCAAAGTGCAGCGCCATGTGGCGGAAAATTTAGTAACGGTCATATTGTAGCGATTGTGAGTCCAAAAACCGTTACAAAAATTGACACTGGATTTTTGTAGCGCTTTTTCTTTTAAAAAGTGACTTCTGGGTTTTGTAGCGAATTTTTGAAAAAATAACTAAGAAAATTTTGACTATGGACTTTTGTAGCGGTTTTAGAAAAACCTGCTACTAAGAATTGAACCATTAGATTTTTGGTAGCATTTTGTACAAAACCGCTACAAAAAAATCAAAAATAAAATAGGTAGCAGTTCTGGGTAGAACTACTACCAACGTTGGGGGCAGAACCGCAGTAACGGTTTGGGTAGCAGTTCTAACCTTGCCTTCCTTATAAAAGGTGTCATTCAGCACCTCTTTTGCCACATGTGGCGATTTGGTGCGTGGAGGCAGCCCCTCCCCTGTGTGGTCGCATTCTAGGTAAGTATTAATTTGTAATTAATATTTTTTATTAATTTATTCTTTTCATTTTGTAAAGTTGCATTTTATTTATTAATTGATCTTTTAATTTAATAGAAATAATTAGGGTTGTTAGTAACTATTTTATGCACATTTGTTTCTTATTTGTGTAGGGATTTAAATGACTAAGAAAATGAATTTATTTATTTGTAGTTTTAAATTTTAGTGTTTAAATAAATAACATTACTTGGAGTTTGTAGTATTTTATTTAAGTGAAACTGTTTAGTTAAAATTTATTTAAGTATAATTGTTTAACATTTATTCATTGAAAAAGAATTGTTAACATTTTATTTGAGTACGGATATAAATATTTAAATAAATGAAATTACTTATAAATTACAGTAGCTTATGTAAGTCATTTTAATACAATTTTTTTATTACTTGGGTTTTTAATTGATTATATGAATTTAAATAATTCTTGAGTAATTTAGTAAATAATATAGTTTTGTTCAATTTTATTAAGTTTAATTTGCTAACTTATTTAAAATTACTTTAAATAAATTTAATAACTCTAAAAAATTATATGGGATGCAAAATAGGCATAATGGGAAGGAACTTAAGCAAAAGTTCAAAATCTTAAATATGAAATATAGAAAATAAAATAATCTCAAATCTAAAAATAAATCTCATAAAATTTACAACTCTTTGGCCCCGTTTGGTAGCATGAAAGTAGGGAGAAGGAAGGGGAAGTGGAAACCAACTTATTAGATGTTTGGTGCAATGTGTTAGATCCCATGTGTTTTGATGATAACAAAGATTGGATTTGATAACAAAGAAAAGAATTTAAACAAAGTAACTAAATGGCAGACAAAAGCTTGACTTGAAGATGGCACTGGAGTAATGAAGAAGATCTAACAGAGAGAGCACAGGAAAAACATCACTGGCAGATTTCTTAAAGGTTTACTCGAGTGACGAGTCGAGTAATGAACTCTGTTACTCGAACGAGCACTCGAGTAATGTTGGAGAAAATGTTCCAATGGACCACTACCAAAATTTGGAAGGAGTTACTCGAGGGGTTACTCGAGTAATCTGCAAAGTTATATGGACCATTACTCGAGTAAAGACATGAGAAAAGGCTTACTCGAGTAGCCACTCAAGTAACCAGGACAAATATCGTCTAGTAGCTATCGGCCAAGAATTGACATACTTTACTCGGGTAGCCACTCGAGTAACCATTTCAGAAAACTATTTACTCAAGGGACAACTCTAGTAATCTACAGAGTTATTTAAAGTATTACTCAAGGGATCACTCGAGTAATCAGGTAAACAAAACACAGGACTCTCGGCCAAGAATTTAATGTTGTTACTCGAGGGAGTAATCAAGTAATCTACAAACTTATTATAAATTTACCCGAGGGATCACTCGAGTAACCTTGTTTGCCAGGTATTATTGAAAAGATTACTTGAAGGCTTAAACGAGTAATATGGTAAGGCCTGATTTTTAATGAGATTACTCGAGTGACTACTCGAGTAATGAGCATGGTCACTCAAGTAAGGCTATCCAGAAATCATGTTTTTAATCGTATGTTTGTTGGTTTGTTATCTATATAATTAACTCTTCATTGCACTAGGATTCTAAGTATGTTTACAGAGAAACAATGAAGAAATCATGACATAAGAGAAAAGTCAAATAAAACGTCCGAGATCTCACCCGCCGCTACCTACCACAAACGGATAGTTTTCAAATTAGAAGAACGGTCAACCATTGCTACGTGACTCTAACGGTCATATTTGAAATGCTTCCAACGGATACCACAAATCATCTATATATGTAGAGCATTCAAAGAACAAAAAAATAAATTGAGAACAGGCAATCACATATCTATCAATATACTCTTTGTGCTCTATTTTCTTATACTCACTCTTTGTACTTCAGTGTTTATACATTTACTCTGTAAGAGAGATTTTCATTACAAAACTCAATATTCATTATTGAGACAACTTAAGGTTGTGGAACCTTGAGTTGGGGATTTGATTACAATGTGTAAGGGGGAGCGAGTGTCCAAGTGAAGGAACTTGCTGTACTGAGGTGCCAAGAACCCACTGAATCTTGGAAGATATAGTGAAACTCTCAGAGAAGCTTTAAGGACTGGACGTAGGTCAAAGTGGTTTTAACCAAACCAGTATAACTCACGGCGTACACTTCGGTGATATTTCTCTTAGCTCTTAACTATTTTATATTTCCAGTCAATTTTTATATACGCAATGAAATTTCTGATATCACCCAATTCAACCCCCCCTCTTGGGTGAAACGCTTACACTAACATTAGGTATCAAAGCGTAGGTCTTCTTGTTAAGGTATATCAACCTAAGAAGGATCCAATGGCAAGCATGGGTAAAGGAATTCTTCTAAGTATGAAATCACAAGACCTCCAGGTTTTAATGGCAAACACTTCTCATTCTGGAAAGCGAAGTTCAGAGTCTTCGTAATAGCAATAGAATATAGGCTATGGGATGTGATTGAAAGTGGAAACTATTAACCTGTAAAAATTGTAGATTCCCAGAAAATTCTTAAGACACCAGCGGAATATGATGAGATTGACAAGAAAATCATCACTCTCAACAACAAGGAAATTCTGATGATCCAAAGTGCTTTGAGTCAAAATGAGTACTTCATAATCTGCACACTTCCAACGGCTAAGGAAATGTGGGAAGCTTTGGAAATAGCTCATGAAGGAACTTCAGGAATTAAAGAAAACTGGATCAACACTATGGTTATTGAATTCGATTTACTTCAAATGAAATCAGGTGAGTCAATAGCTGAATTTTAACTTAGAAATACTCATCTTGTTAATCTACTTGCAGCACTTGGAAAAGTCTATGATCAACATACCCAAGTAAGAAAGATTCTTAATATTCTATCTAAAGAGTGGGAGGCAAAAGTCACTGCAATAGAAAAAGCAAAAGGCGAATCAATGTGATCGGTTGCTTCTCAATTTGGAAGTCTTTCTGAATATGAAAGTAAATTAAAGTTTAAACAAGAACTTGATGATATTGGTGACAAGAAGAAGAGAGGTCTAGCACTAAAAGTAAAAGAAGAAGATCAAGATGAAGAAGAAGAGCTTGACAATGACGAAATGGGCCTAATAATAAAATGATTTAGAAAGTTTTACAAGAAAAGCCAAGGATTCAGGAATTTTCATAAAGGAGCAACAAGCAGTAAAGAACACATCATCTGCTATGAATGTGGAAAGTCAAGACATATCAAATCAGAATGTCAAGAACTAGCTCAAAAGAATAAAGAAAAGAGAAAAGGCAAGTTCTACAACAAAAAGAAAGCCTTTGTATTTGCCATATGGGGAGATAGTTCTTTTGACAAAGATAGCGATGAAGATAAAGTAGCCAATATCTGTCTAGTTGCTTAAGAAGAAATAGAAGAAGAGGTAACTAATTCTGATCCTACCTATGATGAATTACTTTTCGAATATAATGCTTTACATTCTGAATTCATCAAAGTAGATAAAGAACTAGTTATTTTCAAAAAGAAAAACAAAGTTCTTGAAATAGAACTCAAAGAGGATTTAGAAAAAGATTGTAAAAACTGTTCTTCTTTGAAAAAGAAAAACATGGATCTTACGAAAACTCTTGAAAAATTCACTAAAGGAAGTGAGATGCTAAATGTGATTTTAAAAGCTCAACATTTTGTAAATGATCGATCTGGTCTTGGATATGATCCAAAATCATATAGAAGGAAAGGAAGAAAGAAAGCAGGAGGTAAGTCATACTTGAATTATTTTCAGCATTCTGTACGTACATCAAATCCTTTTGCATATTGCAATTATTGTAATAGAAAAGGTCATTATACTTCATCATGCATTCAAAAGAAGAAAGGAAAGATAGGAACCTACAAATGGGTACCTAAAGGTTCATATGTTCAGAAAGTCATCTGTACTAACCCAAAAGGACCCAAAAAGATGTGGGTACCTAAGACTTAATTATATTTGATTGCAGATATGTCTTAAAGCATCCAAAAACAACAAATGGTATATAGACAATAGATGCTCTAGACATATGACCGGTGATTTCGAAAGTTTTACCATATTGCAACCTAAGGAAGGTGGAAAGGTAAAATTTGGAAAAAATCAATCCAAAAAGAAGAAGGAATTGGTGAAATCAAAAACGCCAAAGGAATACAAGTCGAAGATGTATATTATGTTGAAGGCTTGTGTCATAATTTGCTGAGCGTAGGTCAAAGCACTGATAAAGACAACTGGGTAATATTTGACTCAGAGGAATGTCTAATTGTCAACAAGAAAGACTTACAACTTGATAAGAAAAATATCAAGGTAAAGCTCAGAGCAAAAGGGAAGGTAACTGCTATACTCTGATATCAATAGAAATGACTCTGAAAATTGTTTTCTGAGTAATGCCAATGAAAGTTGGTTATGGCATAAGAGACTAGCTCATGTAAACATATACCAACTAGGAAAACTACTCAAAAAGGATTTAGTTCTCAAATTACCCAAAGCAAGTTTCAAAAATGATTTGATTTGTGACGCATGTCAAAAGGGTAAACAAACTAAATCATCTTTCATATCGAAAAATGAAATTACAATAAATCGACTACTTCAATTACTACATATGAATTTAGTTGGACCAGCAAGAGTTAAGAGTCTTGGTGGCAACTTATATTCATTGGTGATTGTTGATGATTTCTCTAGATTTACATGGACCATTTTTCTATCATCAAAGGACGAAACCTTTAGAGAATTTATTGATTTTGCCAAGAAAGTGCAAAATGAGAAAGGTATGTCCATTGCAGGTATTAAGACAGATCATGGTAGAGAATTTGAAAATCAAGCCTTTGAATAATATTGTGATACTAATGGCATTGATCACAATTTCTCTCCTTTAAGGACACCTCAACAAAACGGGGTCATGGAACATAAGAATAGAGTTCTCATTGAAATTGCTATAGCAATGTTAAATGAAAAGAACGTGTCTCAAGTTTTCTGGGTCGAAGTAATGAGCACAGCATGCTATATTTCAAATAGAGCCTACATTAGAACAAAACTTAGAAAGACACCATACGAGCTATACAAAGGAAGGAAGCCAAACCTTGCTCATTTACACATCTTCAGTTGTAAGCGTTTCATTCATAATAACGGTAAAGATAACTTAGGAAAATTTGATTCTAAAACATATGAAGGAATTTTCCTAGGCTATTCTAACCGAAGTAAAGCATATAGAATTTTCAATAAAAGAACATGTGTTGTTAAAGAATCAATTCATGTTGTATTTGATGAATTTAAATTCTCTGACAAAACTATTGATGATGAGCAGAAAGTTGTTTTAAATCAAGAAAATAGTCAATCTATTTCTAAATCTCTTATTCCAAAAGTTGATCAAACCAAGGAAGAAGATCAGTCACTAGAACAGCTTAGAGCCTAGAAATACAATAAAAATCATCCCCTAGAGATGTGAATGAAGGAGTCAAAACTAGAAATAGAATTTTCAATGAAGTTAGTTTTTTTGCTTTTATTTCTGAGATTGAACCTTCTAACATTGACGAAGCTCTATCAAACAATGATTGGGTTATAGCAATGCAAGAAGAACTAAACCAATTTGAAAGAAATCAAGTTTGGGAATTGGTACCCCGACTTAAGGATCATCCGATCATTGTTAGAAACAAGGCAGGATAGGTAACCAAAGGCTATAATCAGGAAGAAGCAATTGATTATGAGGAAACGTATGCTCCAGTGGCTAGATTCAAAGCTATACGAGTATTCTTAGCCTTTTACATGCATCAAAGGATTCAAACTCTATCAGATGGATATAAAAAGTGCATTTTTGAATGGCAACATCATGGAAGAAGTGTATGTAGATCAACCCCCAGGTTTTGAAGATGTAACCAAACCTGATTATGTTTTTAAACTAAGAAAAGCTTTATACAATTTAAAACAAGCTCCTAGAGCATGGTATAAAAGGCTCAGTAAATTCTCATTAGTCAAGGTTTTGTACGAGGAAAATTTAATACAACACTTTTTACTAAACAAAAATGAGATGACATTTTAATAGTGCAAATTTATATTGATGATGTAGTATTCGGTGCTACTAACAAAACCTTGTGTAAGGAATGTTCTGAGATAATGCAGGGGAGTTTGAGATGTCAATTATGGGAGAATTGAATTTCTTTCTCGATTTGCAAATCAAACTAAGAAAGAATGGAATTTTTATATCTCAAATTTGAAAGAGATATTAAAGAAGTGTGGAATGGATTAGGCAAATGGAATGGACACGCCCATGAGCTCAACCACATTGCTTGATATTGATGTTAAAGGAAAAAATTACAATATCACAAAATATAGAGGAATGATTGGATCATTACTCTATCTCACTGCAAGCAGACCTGACATTCAATTCAGTGTGAGTATATGTGCATGATATCAATTTGCACCAAAGGGAGTCACATGCTGAAACCGTAAAACATATCTTCCGATATCTTGCTGACACGGCAGAATTAGGTCTCTGGTATCCTAAAGGAAGAAGTAAATATCTAGTTGCATACTCAGATTCTAATCATGGAGGATACAAGACAGACAGAAAGAGTACTAGTGGACAAGACCAATTTCTGGAGGTTCGCTTGTATCATAGTTCAGCAAGAAATAAAATAAAGTGATTATTTTGTCAACGGAAGCTGAGTATGTTACAGCATCGAGTTGTTGTGCACAAGTATTATGGCTGAACCAACAACTACAGGATCTTGGTATTTATTTGAAAGAAATACCAATATACTATGACAACACCAGCACAATAAGCTTAGCAAAGAATCCCGTCCAATATTCCAGAACCAAGCATATTGATGTTAGACATCATTTCATCAGATATCATGTCCAAAAGAAAGATGTCAAAGTGATCTTCATTCCAACTCATCTTCTACTAGCTGATATCTTCACAAAACTTCTTACAAAAGATCAATTCTTATATATTAGAAGAGAATTGGGAATGGTAAATTCCAATGAATTGTAAGTTATTTAGTATTTAATATCTAGTTGCATTCTTCACAAAATCTCCTCAAGCGATTCTCCTAGTGCTCTCACAAAGATTTTTCACAATCATTTTCTCTTCTCATTTCCGTCAAAACCCATTGATTCTTGCTTATTAAAACCTCCCAGATTGCTCAGATTCCTGTGCCCTACTCTCACGACTTCTGACCCTATTTTCCAGAAAATCTTTCCTTTCTCAAATCACAATGGTGAGGACAAAAATTCCCAATCTTAGCACTCCTTTTGAGTCCTCTGAACCATATCAACCCTCTGATTCTCTTTCATTTCCACCAACTAAGAAACGAAAGCTTTCTCTTAAACATAAAGCCAAAGCTAAACCACAAACCAAGCCAAAGGTGAAAGGGGTTGTGATTAAGGAGCCCATTGCCACAAGAGCTTAATCAAAGAAGAGTATATCCACCAGAAGAGGCAAAGGAACAAAAGCACCATCCCCTCCTCCTTCTGACTCATCCGACACACCTACATTTTCTCTAAAACCCCTTAAAAAGCCCAAGCTATTAGATTCCAAGTTTTGATGATAACAAAAGATCATTGAGTGCTGTGGTAAGAAATTCATACTTTGCAATAGTTAAAAATATTACCAAATGTATTTCACAAAGTTTAGAAGTGTCTGTTGTCAGTTTTACTGATGCACTCGAGTGATAGAGCTAGCACTCGAGCACACGTAAGTGTTGCACAAAAAGTGTTTGATAGATAGCAAAGTCAGAGACAGGATATCGTCACTTCACTCGAGCACAGCCTCCATACTCGAGTGATAGCCTTGAGTGCACCTAAGTCCTTGCAAGTGTGGCACAGGAAGTACTTACCCGAGAGCAAGATAACCAAAGAAAGTAATCTACACTCGAGTCCAAGCGAGTGAAGAACAGCAAGTGTTTGCCTAAGAGTCACCAAGTGCATGAAGGAGAAAGTATGCTCAAGTGGAGGAATCTGCACCCGAGTGATATCTCAGCACCTGCGAGTGTGAAATCCAACTCTCTCCGTTCTGATGCAAGTGTTGAAGCAAAAGAGTATCTTTTACAAGAATATGTTGTTCACTCGAGTAAGAGTAAGTCTGCTCAAGTGAGGGCCCACATCACCTGCAAGTGCAAAATCACACTCTTGATAAAGTAGGATGCGAGTGTTGTCCAAAGACGTGGCTCATAGTGTAAAATGAAGGTGCATTCTAGTGAGGAGATTTGTACTCAAGTGAGGTCCCACATCCCTCGCAAGTATGAAAATGCACTCTCTCAAAATCACATAGAAGTGCAAGTATAAAACTGAAGCAAGAAGAGAAAATATGGTATTGCACTCGAGTGAGCCCTCTTAGCACTCGAGTGATGCTCTGCCAGAAGCCAAAACGCACCAGTCTTACAGCGTTCAATCCGAATATGGTTTAATGTTATTTAATCATTCTATTTCTACTTATTATTATATAATATCATTTAACATATATTACAAGTGTGATATAGGAGTTTGAACGTTTGAATTAGAAAAGCACAGAGGAAGTCAAACAACGGCATACAACATCATTACGACCAACCAAGCACATACCTACCGCGTTCAAAGATTTCAAACTTACGCATGCCGTTCCACAATAAAATGCTCCTCTCCACAATGATTATTATTCAACGGGCAAAATCAACTGGCTATAAATATAGAGCTTCAGAGACCATCGATAATAACCAAGAACAAGAATTCACACAAGCAAATTCACAAGTCTCTGTTATTCACATTTTCTCTGTATTCATATCGTTCTTCAGTGTTTATCATATTTGCTCTGTAAGAGAATCTATATACACTTTAAATTCTATTTTCATTTGATCTCAAGGTACTATGACCTTGAAAGGGTAGATATCCTTACGAGAGAAGCAGTTGAGAGAATTCCTAGTAGGACTTTCTGCTCATAAGACTTACAAGATACAAGCAGTAGAGAACATTGCTGCTCGTAAGACTTACAGTGGTGTAAGCAGGAGAGAACATTGCTGCTCATAAGACTTGTATACGTAAGCAAGAGAGAAAGGTCATAGGTTTGTTTTTCTACACGTAAGACTTGTCATAAAGGGGAGAGAAATTTCTGAGTGTTAGAACATTTCTGCTCGTAGTCCATTCAAGGACGATTGTTGTTTTATAGCATTCTGAGAGCCCATTGAATCTTGGAAGGATAGTGAAAATCTCAGTAGGTCTTGATCTCTGAGGACTGGATGTAGGCCTACTTTTTGGGCCGAACCAGTATAACTCTCTGTGTACTAATCTTCTCAACTCTACTCTATCTACAACTATTGTCATATCACCACATCAACTGAAAAATTTATCACATCACCTAATTCACCCCCTCTTGGGTGAAGCTTGCCTCTTTCACAAGCTTGATAAGAACCTCACCAAAGTCATGGTAGGGATGCTTGAACAAGCCTTCCAGTCTAAGGAAGCAAAGAAAGAGCAATCATCCAAGAAGCCAGAAGAGGTCAGGGAAGAGGAAATCACATTTCCTCCAAACGGATTCAATGTGAACAAGCTAGAGGAATCTCAAAAGTACTTGAGTCATTTTGCAAGAAGATCTGTGTACAAGATGCAATACATTGACTACAAGGTTCTTCAAGAGGTATTAAAGCTCGACCTAAGTCCTTATCTTGATTCCTATATGCCCTGGCTATCTATTAAACTTCCATTTTGCACCCAAGTTGTAAGGCATTTTTACTGCAACCATGAACCTATAAATGATCCTATTAGGAAGTCTGTGGAAGAAGAAATGACTTCTAAGGTTAGAGGACAGAGAATTCTAATCTCACCTTCCAAAATCAATACTTGTTTAGGAATAGAGGACCCTCCTGATGATGATTTTGCACTTGCAGGTGATGTGGACCCTTCTAAACCATCATCTTTAGATTCTTCTAGTTCAGATGGTTCCCATGAATCTTTGGCATTTCCTGTCACTCCTATCTCAGCAGATAAGCCATCTACTCCTCCTCATGATTGATACCACCTTGTGATGAAGACAAAAAGGGGGAGAAGAGCCTGAGTGATTTTGTGATCAATAGTTGAGTTAATGTACTGAGGATATGGGTGTACAAGGCTTTAGGGAGCTTTTAAATTTGAATTCTAAGTTTGATTATGTAATGAATTCTCCTTTATGCAATTTTCTTCTTTATGCCATTAAGGTTAAATTTCATTCAAGTTATATTGCATTATGGGACTAATGAGTTTTCAATTGTGTATGCAAGGTGAACAAGTAAATAAGAACAAAAACTCTCTCTTTTTCAAGATCATTTGAAAAGATCTTTAATAAGCTATTTCAAAAGAGTTTTCAAGTTTAAATTGAACAAAAGTTTCATATGAAAAGTATTTATGAAACTTACGTTTGAAAACTCAATTTTAAAAACTTTGTTCAAAATCACTAAGTTTTGTCATCATCAAAAAGGGGGAGAATGTTAGATCCCATGTGTTTTGATGATAACAAAGATTGGATTTGATAACAAAGAAAAGAATTTGAACAAAGTAACTAAATGGCAGGCAAAAGCTTTACTTGAAGTTGGCACTGGAGTAATGAAGAAGATCTGAGAGATAGAGCATAGGAAAAACATCATTGGCAGATTTCTTAAAGGTTTACTCTAGTGACTAGTCGAGTAATGAACTCTGTTACACGAGTGAGCACTCGAGTAATGTTGGAGAAAATGTTCCTGTGAAGCACTGCCAAAATTTGGAAAGAGTTATTCGAGGGGTTACTCAAGTAATATGCAAAGTTATATGGACCATTACTTGAGTAAAAACATGAGAAAAAGCATTACTCAAGTAGCCACTCGAGTAACCAGGACAAATATCTTCCAGTAGCTATCGGCCAAGAAATGACACACTTTACTCGGGTAGCCACTCGAGTAACCATTTGAGAAAACTATTTACTCGAGGGACCACCGCAGTTATCTACAGAGTTATTTGAAGTATTACTCAAGGGATCACTCGAGTAATCAGGTAAGCAAAACACAGGTACTCTTGGCCAAGAATTTAATGTTGTTACTCGAGGGAGTAATCGAGTAATCTACAAACTTATAAATTTACTCGAGGGATCACTCAAGTAACCTTGTTTGCCAGGTATTATTGAAAAGATTACTTGAAGGCTTAATTGAGTAATACGACAAGGCCTGATTTTTAATGATATTACTCGAATGACTACTCGAGTAATGAGCATGATCACTCGAGTAAGGTAGTCCAGAAATCATGTTTTTAATCGTATGTTTATTGGTTTGTTATCTATATGATTAACTCTTCATTGCACTAGTATTCTAAGTATGTTTATAGTGAACCAATGAAGAAATCATGACATATGAGAAAAGTCAAACAAAACGTCCGAGATATCACCTACCACTACCTACCGCAAACGGATAGTTTTCAAACTAGAAGAACGATCAACCGTTGCTACGCGACTCTAATGGTCATATTTGAAATGCTTCCAACAAACAACACAAATCATCGATATATATGGAGCATTCAAAGAACAAAAAAATATAACTAAGAATAAGCAATCACACATCGATCAATATACTCTTTGTGCTCTATTTTCTTACACTCACTCTTTGTACTTCAGTGTTTATACATTTACTTTGTAAGAGAGATTTGCATTACAAAACTCAATATTCATTATTGAGACAACTTAAGGTTGTGGAACCTTGAGTTGGGGATTTGATTGTAATGTGTAAGGGGGAGCGAGTGTCCAGGTGAAGGAACTTGCTGTACTAAGGTGTTAAGAATCCACTGAATCTTGGAAGATATAGTGAAACTCTTAGAGAAGCTCTGAGGATTGGATGTAGGTCAAAGTGGTTGTGACCGAACCAGTATAACTCCCGGTGTACACTTCGGTGATATTTCTCTTAGCTCTTAACTGCTTTATATTTCCAGTCAATTTTTATATACGCAACGAAATTTCTGATATTACCCAATTCACCCCCTTGGGTGAAACGCTTACACTAACACAATGGAACTTATGCTTGGTGGAAGTCACTTCCATCAAAATTGATGGAATTCACTTCCATCACTCACCCTTGAGAAGTGGCTTCTACTTCCACTTCCATCACACAATTTCCCCACTTGCCCTCCCATTTTCTACAGCCTTTATTGTAGTCGACCTTCATCGCTGCCACCAACCTCCATTACAACCATCCCATCCTGTTCAACCATAGTCGCCGTCACCCTCTTCGCCCCCATATCGTCTTCTTCAACCTTTACTACTCCCTCCCTCTTCGTCGTCCACATTTGTCACCCCTCCCTCTTCGTCATCCACACCTATCACCCCTCCCTGCTTGACTAACAATGACTTGCACTTGACAAATCTACAAGCTTCGATTTTCATACCCTTCTCACTCTCTTCAATCTTACTTCCCCTCGATCTCGGCAAGGATGGAGGAGATTTGCAAACTCCAACTTTCATACGAAGACGAAATATAACTCTGATCGATTTCTTCCTTCGATCTCACTTCCGTTCGATCTTGGCGAGGATGAAGGATATTTTTAATTTTTTTTTTCAAACAAAATATGGCATGATTTTTAACTTGTGGAGGGTTCGATTTCTTTTTTTTTTTTTATGAAATCTAATTGCTGATGGTAGCTGTCGGTGGTTGCCGGTTGCTCTGGGTGCTTGAAGTTCTCGTAGGTGGAGGCTATGGTTTTTGGTATAAGGGTAGTTTAGTCATTTCACATTTAAAATAAACATATAAATTAAAAATTATATCATACTTTCATGGTTATATTAAACTCCAGTTCCACTTCTAATTCCGCTTCCAGTTCCAGTTCCACTTCCATCTCTATCAAAAACTCTTCTATAGTACCAAACGGGGCATTATGTTTTTTTATAATGTGATAAGTCCCATAAAAAATGCTATGTAGGAGGCAAAATAGAGATAATGGATGCCAATTTTAAAGATACATGAAAAAATTGGAAAGGTCGATTTTTTTGTTTTTTTAAATTTCTATAGCCTAACACATTGGCCTTCCGTTGGCCCATGACCATACTGCCAACGTGGCCTTGCGCATTGCCTACTTTTAACCCATCTTAAATGTAGAAGAAATAATATAATCGATCATCATTCAAACATTTGATTCAAAATATCATTATTATTATTATTATTATTCGGTAAACTGGAGGTTTTGCTTGAGGTGTCCATTAGTACTGGTAATTCGGGTCGGGCTGGCGGGTTGGGCCCGTCAGCCCGTTAAAAAAACGGGTTCGGGTTAGAAGAAAGTAGCCCTTTTTTTATTCGGGTTAAACGGGTTTGGACCGTTTAACCCGCGGGTTAAATGGGTTAACCCGCGGGTTAAACGGGCTAACCCGTTTAAATTAAAAAAATTTGCTTTTTCCCCTGCTGCCTCTGCCACTCGTCCAGTCGTCCGTGACTCTCCCTGACACCCACTCCGTCTCAACTCTCAAGAACTCTCGCTCTCACAGTCATGGACTCACGGTCACGAGGTCGCTCAGCTTCGGAAGGGTTCGAACCCTAGCTCTCTCAGCGTCTCCGTCTTCCTCTCCCTCTCCCTCTCCCTCTCGTGTCTCATTCTGATGGCTCAGGCCGTCAGGCGGCCGTCCGGCGACTGCCTTGCTGGGGGACGGTGGTGCACTGGGAGTGTCGGCTTCTAATCCTGCTCATCGGCTTCCTCCGTCCTCCCAGGAGCTCGATCTAATATTCTAATCCTCCTCATCAGCTTCGTCCGTCTTCCCAGAAGCTCAAGATAGTTGAGCTTAAGTGCTTCTAATCCCTCCTCATCGGCTTCCTCTGTGTTCTCCGTCCAGTGTGCGAGCGAGGTAGACAGGCAGTGACTCAGTGAGGTATTTTTTTTTGTTCGAATTTTGTAGTCTTGTAGTTAGTGAGGCAGACAAGTTGTAGATATGTAAATTGTAATATGTTTCCCTTGGATTGGCCGGTGTTTGTTTAGGAATTTGTTATATACTTGTATGCTTCCCTTACCCCTCATCTTTAATGGTTCCAGATTTCTGCCGTGAATTTTGTAGCCTTTGTATATATGTAAATTGTAATATGTTTGTTTCCCTTTCCTCTGATCTTTAATGGTTCCAAATTTCCTATCATGGTCTAAGTGCGTGTCTGTGTCCGTAGGCGGTTGTTTGTTCAGAAATCTGGATTTCCTGAATTCCTGTCTGGTGCTAATTTCTTCATCAGTTTTTATTTTTAAAAAACTATTCTTAAAAAGGCTGGCGGGCTGGCCCGTTTAGCCCGCCAGCCCGATCAAACGGGCTCGGGCTGCCAAATTGGCAGCCCGTTAGAGATCGGGCTGAACATTTTCAGCCCGTGACGGGCCAGCCCGACGGGCTCGGGCTGGCCCGAATTACCAGTACTAGTGTCCATCATTATCTAAAACAAAAACTTTTAATATGCCTTTCGGCCTCACACACAAGGACTACCCTTTTATAGAATGTCTACACAAAATCAATTCATTCAACATCTATTGCAAACCCTGGTGCGTGATGTATAATTTATGTTTACCATTCATCTTAATCCTTAGAATAGGCAAGTCATAATTTATGTTCACCGTTCATATTAACCATTAGAATAGACAACCCCTCTACTTGCTCTGTAGTCTACACAGACTCAGCACACTTCTATCAATGTTATGCATCTCACATTTGTTGATGTCCTCCTCTTCTTCCTAGAAGCTAAAAAATGATCCGCAAAAATATAGAGTAAGAAACTAATGAGATTATTCACAAGTTATACTAGAATAACTTGTTTTACATATTTCGTGTAATACATAAGAAGAAAAACGCATGTTTCAAACCACAAAATAAAGAGCCAATAAATAAGTTTTTGTTTTAGAAGATGTGAAGAGTCAAGCATCATCACGCAAATGAGGGGTGAAAATGTGAGAAAACCACAAAGAAAAAGTAAAGTAACTACCATGATCCTCCCTCAAAGTAGCACGATCACTCACAAAACTTGAAACTTAAACTCCCTATCTTGGGCGGGAGAGAGGGAAAAAGGCGCTAAAAGGCTCCCGGCCAAAATGCATACATGTGGGCAGGACTAAGGGCATCGCCATGTTATATTTATTCTGAAAATTTATTAATTTTTATCTTAATAATATTTTATTTTTCATGTTCAGAAGTTATGATATGAAAATATCCTGGACCTACCTCCCCATTATCCCTCCTAATTACGTAACTACCCCCTATTATCTCTCTTTTCCTAATACACTTATCTTGAAAATATTTGATGCTTTTATATAAGTAAGATAAGTTTCTTGTTTAATTTGATATTTTAATATATTCTTTTCGGATGTTTCATTTATTAAGAAATTCAGTTATGATGAGATTATATTAATTATACTAATATTAATTCTGAGTGTTTATAATAATGCACCATAGCTAAGGGAAGCTACCCCACCTCATTAAAAGTAAATTGAATGCTTAATTTAAATATTTTAATATATATTATTTTTTGATATTAACATGTTTATTAAATATAATGTTTTAATTTAATTTGAGTGTCATGAATACAAAAACTTATTTTTAAATTTTTTATTTCAAATAATGATAATGGCATCTTGGCTGCAGAAGTTATGAGGTTTTAATCTTTCATTCTCCGAATATTTTATTTTTTTATATTTAAAATAACACATAAAAATATAAAAAACCATTCTTATATCAAGTTCCTTATATCCATTGCATCAAATTCACCAATCACATAAGACCATGTGTACTTTTTTATTCATGTGCGTTTATAATTAAATAATAATAATAATTCAAAAACAGGACACATGATCATACACAATTGGAGAACTTGACAAAATTGATATAAAGAACTTGATCTAAGTATTTTCCAAATCTAAAATAACATGGGGATATAGTTTTCAATTTTTAAATTTAAAATATAAGATAATCAACATCATTTTTTATCAAGATAATCAATATTATATTTTCAAATTAGGATTATATCCAAATTTACAAAGTGAAATGGAAAGTTATCATAACATAACTTATAAAGGGATGAAATTGTGAATTTACGATTATAAATGTAAATGACAGTTACGAAAATAAGAAAATATCGACCACTGCAGAAGCTTCAATTATCATGTACTTGATATTCTACTACTGCATTTGGCAGCCATGCAGGGTCTTATTTTCGGCCCTACTTTTATATATTAACAGACTAGTATGATAATTCGTTATTTTAAAACATATTTTAAAATTAAATTTAATGAATGAAGTGTAATACCTTACTTTAATGTTACTTATAAAAGTCGTTAAGCTATTTAAAAACCATTTGTGACCCAATAAGTACCGTTACGAGAGACTAAAAACTTAAATCTTCTTCACAATTTAGCTCCAAAATTAATATTTCAAAGCTCTATTTTTAGGTCTTGATAAGATCTTTGAAAGAAACATAAGATCCGGTTCGTTTCTGTTCCATTTAGTCTAAAAACACCCATTCATTAAATCTAGACATGAGAGATTTTTGCAACATTTACCAAATTTCTGGATCATCTTCGAATAATTATCTACTACCACCCATGCAACTCTATCTAAGGTATTGCAAAATGTAAATATTATACAATTAATTTAGGAAGGTTTTATTATCCATAATAGCCTTTTAATATTTAGTTTATCTTCTATCATGAATAAGCTATTTAAGGTTACTTTTTTTATCCATGTTAAGCACATTGGATTTGAGTTTTATCCTTTTCTATCATGGTTAACGTGTTTAGTTGATCAAAATTCTTTTTATAACCCCGATAGCATTTTCAAATGGTCACTCAACTTCTTTTTCTACCATGATTACAGTTAAGAAAAAATCTTTTCTATGATGGTTAACTTGTATATATCCTTTTCCTCTTTCCTACCATAATTGTATTGTCAATTATTGTCTTAGCTAAGCTAATTAAAAAACTGTTGTTGCACCTTGTATAGTACTCCATCCGGGCTTTAATATAAGACCTAATTGATTTTTTTTAAGAAATTTAAAAAAACTAAATAAGTTAGTTAATCATAATATATATTATTCATCATTATATTACATATCAATTTAGAAATCCGATAAATTAGTTTAATATACGAAAAATCCATATAAACAATTCAAAACAATTTATTTAACTTCCTTAATCTCTCTAAAAAAGGTCAACTAATTTTTATATTAATGATAGAAAGTGCATAGCCAATGGAAGCTTGAAGGACCCCCTCTTCACACCCCACTTCTTCCATGGCAACTAAGATTCAGAATAGGGGCAAAGATAGACGCGGGACTACTTTTTCCTCAACAAACAAAACCAGAACCCATTATTCATCGTAATTTAAAACCTGGCAACATATTGCTTGACCATGACCATGAACATGAACTATCACATGACCCCAACTGCTCAAATTTTCTGTTGCAATGGCCCCGAGTACCAGTACACAGGAATGCTAGGAATTAAATCTGATATATACTCACTTGGGATCAAGCTTCTGCAACTGGTAACGGTCAGGCCACCAACGGGGTTGACTCCATGTTGCACGAGTAATTGAGAAGGGCACTTCTGCCAAGATGCTTGACCCAGCTGTTGAGGCATAGGATTTTGCAAAAATGGGAAGTGATAGACCAGATCTTGACAAAGTGTGTTTGGGATAACAGTAGGAAAAATAACTTATTATAATTCTGACTTATTAAAAATGACTTAATAGAAAAGTCAGTTTTTATAATGTGATTTATGTTTGGATAAGTGATTTATTTTTGAATAATAAGTGCTTATAAATCGTGATTTACGGTAAACGAGATAAGTATGTGAGAGGAGTTTTATCTCGACTTACGTAATAAGTGACTTAATAGAAAAACTGTAGTAAAAAGCTTATTTAACAAGTAGCTTATTCTACCCGTGATACAATTAAAATAAACTGAATCAAACACTGCAAAAATGTAACATGTTTTTATTTGGATTTATTACCTAAAACTGGACTTATTTCTGCCTAATAAGCTGAATCAAACGCACCCAAAATAGTATTATTACCTCAGCTCAACAACCCGCACCATTTGCCGAAGACACTTGCGGATTTTATGTTTGGGTGCAGAATGGGTTTTATGATCAGAATCACAATCATATCCTCAAATTCCTCTGTCCAATTCAGTCACTACACTCACTTTCACACATGAATTCAATTAGAGTCCATGAACATGATCCCCACAGCGTTGAACTTATTGTTCTGCTGTAATGACCAGTGACCAGAATCTGCAAATAAGAAAACCGCTCATACGTATTATAGTACACTTTCTCTTGATGTAAAAGTATGAAGTTGGCTAACTCGTCAAATAGTCATTCTAATTTTGCCTTCTCTAATCAGCAGCCGTGCCAACAAAATTAACATTGAATGGCTGAGTAGCTAATCAAAATAATCATTAAAATGATAAATTGGCAGTCAAAATTTAACTTCAAAATTTTCATCAATTACAAACTGCGACCATTCAAAACAAAAATCAATTCATTATAGACTGCAATAAGCCGCATCCACAACTTGATGACTCATTTCACAGTAATTTCTTCATGTCTGCATCCCAGGGCCAAGCCTTCTGAAGCTAGACTTGAATGTGATTCATTCCATTGCCAAGTAAACTTAATGGATTCAAGATTTCCTACCATACCAGACTCATAAACTGATTAAATTTTCTTTGCTTTCTGATCTAATCTATTCCTTTAACATTGGTGACTGCATGCAAAGTGCACAACAAATATACAAGGGAAAGCAAAAAAAAAGGAATTTAACGCACCCATAATGGAGACAGAAAACTTTCTGCCAGCCAGAACCTCTAGTTTGTGAAGAATGCAGGGTTACACAGGTGGATGAACTACAGATTTACAGCATAGCCTGCAGGGAAACAAATCACAGATACAGAGAGTTTGCAAACATAATACCTCGGCGAAGGCTTTCACTTGCTGCTGCAAATTTCTTTTCCAAGTCAACCTCCCCTACTGCCTCTGCAGCAGCACGCAACTGAGAAGAAGCATAACAATTCAGAGCTCAATAAATTTGTCAATATTACTCCAAACTGTTTAGCAATGGTTTTTAAATTTTCAAGCTTCAGACCAAGGATAAATCAAAGCCCAAGCTATAGAATAACTTAATCTGGTCCTCGGTGATTTCAATTTTGTCAAAGGTTTTGCCGCCTTCATTTTTTGGGGCCAATTATTTTGGCAAAACTTGAACTACAACATTTAATTGGTAGATCATTTCATCCAAAATGTCATTTAGTTATAAACCCCATCTGACGTTCAACTTCGGATAATTATGAAATTCCACCTAGCAGTCATTAAAGTATATATGTATCAATGAGAAAATTGATACGCAGGACCAAGAAAATGCTCAATAGAGGCAGATTATTTGCACTGTAGCTAAAACAAGCATCAAACTACCAATCACAAATAGTCACAATCTCAAGTCAAGATTTCAAGTTCCATAGTTATCTTTTTGAAAAAATATTGAATGCTAATAAGAGCATAATACATCAACATTATGATAGTTGCTTTGATCCTACACCATGCATGCAACATTCGAACTATGTGACAGCAAGCATCACCAAATAGAAGAAACAGGCCAGAGGAGGGATAACTGATTAGTCAATTGCATAAAATACTAAGTGTGTTTGGATTAGCTTTTGAGAATAGCTTTTACGATTTACGAGGTAGGTATGTGAGAGGAGTTTTGTCTCGACTTACGGAAAATAGCTTCTGAAACCACGGTTTGAGTGCTTCCCAAACACTCACTAAAAGAGATATTAAAGCAACCCCATGATCACTAGGGAGGGTCTCTGATAGGGACCAAGGTAGTATGAGCTACCAAAGTCCCACATCGAGTAGTATGGGCTGCTTGATGGAGTACTTAAGTGTCTTGGCTCTCCCACCTCAATAACTAACTTATGAGTTGTGGTTCTCCAAGGTACTTGAGTGCCTATCATTTGGGATCAGAGCCAGTGGCCGGCAGACCGGAAAGGGCTACCTACGGAGGATTCTGACTAGAGGGGCTAACCAACAAGTGACTAAGTGAAGCACCGTAATGTAGAGCCGCTGAGATGTCGGCTTTTCGGGGAAGGTGTATTGATAGGGACCAAGGTAGTATGGGCTACCAAAATCTTACATCGAGTAGTATGAGCTACTTGATGGGGTACTTAAGTGCCTTGGCTCTCCCACCTCAATAGCTAGCTTTTAGGGTGTGGTTCTTTAAGGTACTTGGGTGCCTATCAGTCTCTAACAGCTAGTGCAATAACAGTTACAGTAACCGATAACAGTACTAGGGAATAATATTCCCAGAAATAATAATATCTGGCTCTAATGAATCCTCAATTAACAAATCAACATTCAGCTCTAGGAATTTTAAGTTTTCATTCATATGAAATGGAGTCTTGGCTTGGATACATCCGCTATACACATGCCTACAGAATACTTGAATTATCCGATTACAAGTTCAGTTAGTTTTACCTTGTGATCTCAACAAACTCTTCAGAAGATAGAACTAGAGTGCAATAAAGTAAGTTCAGAAAGTGGATAGTTGCAAATTACTCAGAAAAGCTTTGATATATAAAATTGCCAAAAAGTTTACATCAACAAACCAAGCTTTCAAGTTAAAACTCCAACACAACTTGATGACTGGAAATTATATAGCATCCAAATACATCCAAAGATGTGCATAACCAATACTTTACATAATTTGCACACTTGCATGGAATCAAAATCCAAGTCCAAAAACATAAAAACATCAAATATGAGCAAACCATACCTGATTCAAAAATTCATCAAGCCTTCTAGCACTCCTAATGATACTCCCCTCAAAGATATCAGTCATTTGTATAACATCAGCAAAACTTGCTCCCTGGGAGAAAAAATTTAAAAGGAAAGACATACATCAACTTCCAAAAGATGCATATAAATCATTCTCCCTTTTCTCCCATGCAAAGGAGAATGTACACTTGCCGTAAATTTTGCTTCAGCTGAGATGTGAATATAATATAATATACATCATATCTAGGATTAGAATTTAAAATCTTCCAGACCATGCCTAATACAGTCAAGTCCATATTATAGACACTACATCCACTACTTGGTATTAAACCAAGGATATCGGGTCAAAGTTTCAAATCAACATTGGAAAAATAATACTTATATAGGATTCTTTATCCGCCTAAATGTATGTTCAGAATGGAATTCACATTGACCATATATTCATGGACTCTCGTGTCAGTATTCAATGAGGTCGTCCGGTAATGGCATACAACAGTGGAGACAGCAAGGACAACTTATACAGCAACTTGATCTTAATAAAAATCAAACAAATGACTTGCGATTAAGAAGTAGAAGAGAACATCAATCCAAAATTCAGGTAAAACTAACCTTTGACCAAGAGAATATGACATCCATCAAGTAAGGCCTTACTGTGGACTCCACATACTCATCCACATTTATCTCTAATTTGCATTCATGTTGTATCTGTAACCAGAATGCAAGAACAATTATCATATAAAGAGCACACACTCAAGAAATATCAAAAGTTTAAAGATAAAACACCTCTGCAATTCTTCTTGCACTGTCTTGAAGCTGCTGTAGGGGTCTAGCAAGCTCTGTCCTTAGTTGTATCTGCTCATTTGATTTATCTCCCGGAATAAAACAACTTGCAAGAGCAGCAACTTGGTGGTGGTCAAGATCATTAAATGTACCTAATTATATGGGGAAACGGTGACTTCAGATCATGTGCCATAATATCCTGCAGACTTGCTATGGAAAAATATGTTAGTTACCATTAAACATTAATTCAGTAACGAGAAGTTCATCGCCTGTGTCAATCAAACAGGCTGCCCGCCCTTTCAACTGAACTACGCCATCCGTATCAATATGGCCAAGCTTCTTTAAAACTCGTGAGCGATTCTTGAGCTCCTCACGAAATTTTTGTAGCTGAAAGGTTAATGGAATTATAATACACACATAAATGGGAATGGAAGAGTAAGAATATGTAAGAGATACATAATGATGTTGTACTTCAAATTTGTGACATTTGTCACATTGTAACCCTTTTATTTAGGTTACTTTTGTCATGAGTTTGAAACCCCATCAATAAAATATTCACAAGGAGGTGACGTGATATAATTCAATCCACAATGTTGTCTTGAGTATCTCGACCTCCATCAACAAAAGATCCAGCTGGATAATTATGAGCCACAAAATACAAAATAGAGAAGCTTCAACAAATTGAATACCTGGGAATCACGCATTTTAGTCTTAAGTTGCTGAATTTCATGATTCACCTCAGCTTTCCTCTGAAAGCATTTAATTTGATCCACATCTTGATGCTAAAAAGTAGTAAAATAGTTAGAGAAACTCTCAAACCAAGTATTATAAGCATGATATTCAAAACTAAGAGAATAGGAAACATACAGGTTTTTTAACAAACCTTATGCAAAGGATGAGCATACAACTTTTTTTCATGTTCCTCTATTTGACTGACAAGATCAACAATTTCTGGATCTCGTATGTCCATGTCCTGGCAGCAAATTCAGAATAGGATTTTCATTAACTTCAAAAGAGGGCCAACACAAGATTCATATACGAGTAGGATAGCTTGTAAGACCTTTGCCTCTCAATTCCAATACAAAAGAAAATAAATCAGAAAAGATTACAAAGATAGAGACTTAAATATAAATTCCTGAATCTTTGTAACAAAAACAGGAATCAAAATAGAAAAGGGGGGGGGGGAGAAAAAGGATCTGATGTCAAATATAAAATCTGGGCCAAGATATCGGACGTATGATAGCCCAGATACCTGGCCCCATCCTACAAACAAACGTCACTTAAACTCCAGATAATATAATCTGCACGTAATGTTGTGATTCTGTTCCCCTAATCGAGTTCAGAATGATCTAGTGTCCTAACATATTCTTACCGCTTAGCATATTGGGAAAATGAAGAAGGAATGAGAAGTTGAAAGGGTACCAAAACAATTACGGGAAAACCACAAAGGTTAGCTATGCATATTCACATATCAGGACACCGCTAAGGTGGACAACACTTGAGAGAGCAGAGAGGTGGAACAGCAGTAACAGCAGTGTTAAACCTCAATAATTCATTATATTACAAACTTAAAAAACTAGTATCTTTTAGCATATAAAAGCTCAATGAATCAGCTCAGGTAATTCGTTCTCAATTTTACCCTAACAAGCATGGAACAGGAATGTTCAAATAGCATTTTTTTGTATTAGAAACAGTTTTGTCCACAAAAAGCTCAACAGGTGATAGGAAGGGGCAAAAAGGATCTGATATGATATCACTTGCCTTATTTGGATTTTAATATTACCTTGTTTGGATTAATACGAAGGAAGGGGAGAAGAGGGATTTTAATGTTACCTTGTTTGGTTCAAGAGGGAAGGGGGCAGGGAAATTATTTTCATATGGACAACTTTATCCTTATGTTATAAGTGATTTTTTCCAAACTCTATTAAATGTATAATAAAGCTTATGCCATAAATTATAAATAACATTTAATACAATTATATTTTATAATTATAGTTATACATATATATATAGTCAAAAATAGCAAAGGGTACTTTTGGGTTAACGACAAAATGCTATGGGTATTTTAGTCCAATAGGTTAGATGCTTTTAGCCTCCCCTCCAAATGCCCCCAATTTTGTAGTGGGGGTGGGGGGGTTTTAAGGGGAGGGAGGGGAAATTTTCAAAAAATTTCCCCTCCCCTCCTAAATTTTAATTCTTGCCAATCAAGGGGAGGGGTCCAAAATCCCCCCCCCCCCCCAATTCCCCTCCCCTCAAACCAAACAGAGCCTTAAGTAAAAATTTTCATGTTAGAATTATAATAAAAATTTTGTTCATGAGCCTTCGCCTGACAGCTTAACCTTTTGAAATGAAATGGGACCTGGTGTGGCGCGGAAGTCTCTATAAACTGGCAGTCTAAATTTTGATCCTAGTTTATTCTCCATTTTCTCCACAAATATTTTCATGAAGGAGATTACACTACAAACTACTTAGAAATTTTCACTTAACTGCTAAGTTTTCTTAGTTGAAATGATACTAGCATTCCTTTCTAATTAAGAAAACAACTAGCAATTAAGTTATACTTGACGATGCATCAACCTGAAACAAATGTTAAAATAAATTAAATAAAAGAATGTGAATTTTATTTCATCATTGTAGTAATTTTATATTTATAAAACAAAACAACAGCTAATTACCCAGTTAAATTTTTCATTGAAATATGTCTTCAAATGTGTAGAAAGTTACACATTTTTGTTTTCATTACAAAAATATAATTGAAATGACTAAAAATTTGCTCATTTAAAATATTTCACTTTCTCTTTTTCAATTTTAAAAGATAAAATCTTCAACAGCTGGGGAGTGATTATTAGTCGAGGGACTCTGAAGAAGGGATTGAAGAGATATTCAAGAGGGAGGACGAGATGCTGAGGTCTTGGGAACATGATGCCAAGAGTACAAAGGACAAAAAGAAGGAACATAGGGGTGGTGAGCAAAGGGCAAATGGAGACGCAAAAAGAGAAACAATAAATTTCTGATTAAAAGAATGGCGCCAGTCAATTAAGTGACATCTAGACAGCCATGTAGCATTCAGAAGCACCAGTGCTGTAGCTGATGCTTTCATCACCTAAAGATCAAATACTAGTAGCATTTTCTGCAAAGGATTTGGTATTTGAACTGAATTTTCCAAACGGGTAAAGGAAAAATAAGCCATCATGGCAAACAAACATCAATCCTGTAATGAGTTTAAAAACTAACATTATTCAGATCAATCAGCCCATGCATGCAACTGTGAACATCCCATTATGATGTCAAAATTTCTTACTGTCCAACTCATGATGAAGTTGAGAGATGAACCAACAAATTATGATAAATAAATATGAAAAACTCTTACTTTCACAGGGTTAAGCTTTGGAAGACCTTGAGGAAAACGATTCCCCAGCTCCTGTACAGCAAGCAGTATACTTTGTCTTGCTTCCAAGGGTCGTAGATCAGAAGGTATAGCAACCCTTAGTTTACTAAGGGCAGAAATTAATGGTAACTGAACAGGGACCTAACGCAAAAGGAAGCAATAAGGGGCAAGTAACAAAAATTTCTAGATAGATGGAAGGAGTTACAATATTGAAAGATGGAGATGTAACGTTACTATACCAAATCCCAACTTACCACATGCATTTCACCTTTCTCCCCAGGACTGGGTGGGCAAGGTTTTGGCCGTGAATTATTCTCAGTTGAGGCAGGTGAGCAATGAAGTAAAGTATCAACTATATAACCACCACTAGAAGGTTTCTTAACAACGTTGACTACAACCCCCCAGCCCCAATCAGTTCCTCCTTCTCTTATCTTGACCTGTTAGCATCAGGTTACTGAGTATACTGCTAGGGAATGATAACAAACAGATATAGATTATCCTAAGCAAAAAGTTGTCTTGAAAACAGACTGAAATTTGCAAGATGAACAAATAGACAAATATGCTACGTGAGTTTTTTTTAGTGTGTGAATATATCTATTTATCAGGAATTAATTATTGCAAATCAATGTTGTAGAAATCATGGTTGACAAGTCAAATAATCCAATTTACAATGATCAACAGCAGGGACAACATATTCCAAAAGTTGGTTTTGAAAACCACCATTATTGCAGTGGAGAATCACATTTACTAGTCTTGTAGTGTTCCTTTTTATTTTGGAAGAAGGTGAAGAACTTATATTCAATCTCAAAAATCAAAGATAGCTTACAACCAAAAAAGACGCATTCCCCTTGTATATATACCAAAACAAGGGAAGGCATCAAAATAAAGTGAATATAAGCCCTATGGCTTTAGTGTTCCTTTTGCCGACTAGCAAGTGTTTCCATCTAATCTTAAGTTGATTAATTAAAATAAAACAAAGATTATCACAACTGGGAATTTCATGCTTAAAGATAACACCATTCCTAGATTGACGTACAGTATATGTTACTGCACAAAACATAGCCACTCTTAGCTTGAGATCACTCATTTCTTGTGCATTGATCGTGTAAACACCTTCTACCATGTCATAATGCTCTGAGTACCAATGTCAAAATCCACCCATTGCATCACACTTTTCAAGATCTTAGATGAGAAGTTACATTCAAAAAAAGATGTGCTCAATGTTCAGGATGATTAGAAAGAGCACATAAACCATTTTGCACCAGATTCGTTCTGGTCATTCTATCTTTGGTGCAAAATCTGCCATGGAAAGCAAGCCAAGCAATAAAAGACATCCTTGGGAGATAGTTTCCATTCCAAACAATGCAAGACCAAGGAACAAAAGGATTACAATAATGAAACTTCAAATATATCACCTGTATCCTGTCCTTTTGCTTTGGTTAATGAATTCATAATCTCCGAATCTGTAAAATGTAGCATAAACTCATCTCTGATTATCAGAATATTTAGCCAACGCCAGGAATCAGTAGATTACGGAGTAACTTGCCATATTTGTCTCTTTAACTGATATTCCTTCACCCATTGGCTCCAAGATGAACAATTTACATAGAGCTACTTTGTCCCAAGACAAAAGCTCCCTGTAACCTAAGCCTCCATTTTCTTTTCACTGGTAGACGTTGGTACAAGATAGAGGACATTTCTTGTTCTGCTATCCTACAGACCAAAGGTGTGATCCCTTATTATCATTTTCAGGAGTGTCTTCTTTAGAAGGACTTTCCTTTATTCCAGACTTAGTTCAGCATAAATACAAGATAGGAGAGTCTACTGCACAAGGAATGTGTACTCTATAAGTGGGTCAATTTTCCCATTTGCCGCATCTTTGCTTAAACCATAGAGTTTGTAGACCAAGGTAGTAAAGGATGCTTAATCCCCCATTGATTAATATTGAATTATGGATTATTCACTGAGTTGCTCGAGTGGAATGGTTATTCCCTCTAAGTAGTTACCTTTTGAGGAGAGGTTCTCAACAGCCCTGAAAAGTGCTAACTGTTGAGGGTTCTGACCAACAAAGAAATCAAGTAAAATGCCAATTTAGCCATCTGGACAACAACTCTCTAAAGGCAGCTAATTGATGGAGACCAAAACTATATAAAATGCCTAGTTCCACAATGAGTAATATGGTAGTTCTATGGGGTAATTAATTGGTTTAGTTCTTCCACCCTAATAACTAACTTTTGGTTGGAGTAATTGCAGGCAGAAAATTTCAACAACCACAACAAACAAAACTCTCCATACTGATGCTTAACAAACATGAATAGAATAGATTGTGTAAAAGAGGAGAACCATGCGCTCACTATCACTTACCAATCGACCTGGAAGAAGAAAATAAAGTATCCTTTCAGGCCTTATTATTTGTGACATCATCTCCCTCTCAAGTTGTGCTATTTCCAGTTTAAGTTTATGATATTCAGCTACTTCAGCCTACATGTATTATCAATTTATAATAAATTAGCAGAGTAATCCAACACAGAACATACAACATACAACAGACAACAAAATTTAGGGCCTTGCAACAATGATTACCTCCCCTGACGCATCAAGCAAGGCTGCTTCCTCCTCCAGCTTTGAAACCTTTTTCCCTATATCAGGTAAGGCCTGAACCAGAATGCCGAGTTTGTAAGGTACAGATAACCATGCATCAAACTTTTATTAGACTCTTAGATCAGAATGGTTCAATGGGAAACCTTTTCATACTGAAACTGATGAAATGAATTCCTTATTACGTGTTCAGCAGTGAACTGTCCTTCTGCACGGCTCATCAAATTTAAAATTGAGTAATAGCTTAGCCTGAATGTACTAACTAACGGAGCAGGTTTACCCAAAACCATGTCCTTGAGGGTATTCATTTCCATCTGCAAAGATAGTGACATCAACATCAACATCAACATCAACAGAGTTAAGGAAAAACCACTTAGTTTTCAAGGACCCTGTCCAAATCAAACAAGATTTTTGTCGCATAGAAATCAAAATAATGAGATCCAGAAAGAAAAATATATATCAAACTTGTAATCTCAAGCCCAACTAAATAAGGAGGGAAGGGTTAACATAAAAATTATGTGGACCTTCGGAAAAAAAAAGATTTCACCATGAAAGGCTGCGTTAGACATGCCTTTTAAATAAATACGTAGGGAAAATGAATGAGAGAAAGAGAGAACCATAAATGCCCCTATAGGGACAAATTGAGAAACAATTCAATGTCAGAAAATGTAGCTATAGGGACAAACTCATTAATCTTTTATTTAAAATATTATACAAGATAAGAAAATTATCTAATTAAAAAAATTCCGAATTGAAAATATCAGTCAACATAAGAAAATTATCCAATAGAAAATCAAAAAGTTTTTAAAGTTAAAATATTATGAGTTATCTGATAGTTAAGATACTTAGTATACACGAAGTTTATTTCATTTTATATTTATCTAAAATTTTGTATATGCGTCATATGTTACATGATGTTAATATTCTATAATTAGTAGCTTAGTGTCATTAGTAGTTGCTAGTTAGGGGTTAGAAGTTGATTCTCTAGCACCTTGCTTCACTCAGACAAGCACCTTTCTAACTCATTGACTTAGGCATTTGATAGGTGTAGTGCCTCGAAGGCATCTTTTGCCTTTGATACCTTATGTCAAGGATGTAACAATTCTATCATACCATCTTTTAAACATAAGTTAAGCCTAATCAAGAAAGTCTGAAGATTTCCTCCCCAAATCAATTCGGCATTGATCTTTATTCAAACAAAATTCTCCCAGATCTTGAAAGACAACAAACCCAGCGGCTTAGTTTTTTTTATAGATTTGACAAGGTCAATTTGCTTCCGCAAACGCACCATTGAAGTAACCAACCAAAATTTTCTTTTTTTATTTTTTGCTTCAGAGTACTCATTTGCATTCAAAAGATCGCATTCAAGCCTCTCAATATAGTTATTTGTTTTTGAAGATACGCATTTTTTGAAATGCACTTTAAAAACGAATATAGAATCAACATTTCCTAGCATATCTAACCACAACCAACTTTTCCTAATATTCTGGCCAGCAACCAATAATAATAAAATTTAAGATAAGAGTAGCCTAGGGAATTTTCAAAACATGTGCAAGTTAAGAATGAAGGAAAAGCAAGGTCCCCATAAAAACCTAAAATTCAAACAGAAACAAAGCTAACAAAATCATGCCACATGAAAGAGTTTTACATAGCAGGAGACACACCTGCTCATCAATCATAATGATGCAAATTCCACGTTCATCTTTGCCACGACGACCAGCCCTTCCACTCATCTAGAAGTAGCAAGATATCAATAATGATGAGCTGCAGTAGTGGACAGATTGAATGAATAACCACTCACCTGGATATATTCACCAGATCCAACATAACGGTGGCTATCACCATCCCACTTCTTAACAGCTGTGAACACAACAGTTTTTGCAGGCATGTTCAAGCCCATTGCAAACTGGAAGATAATAAAAAATACCTAAGAGAACCATTCAAAAAGGAATAGATACAGAATAACCGGGAAGCAAAATGAAAACTGAACATAATCTTACAGTCTCAGTGGCAAAGAGAGCCTTCACAAGGCCTTCCTGGAAAAGGAGCTCAACCAACTCTTTAATAACAGGAAGAAGCCCAGAATGATGAACAGCAATTCCTCGCTGAAGAAGTGGCAACATCAATTCAATAGCAGGTAAATTCCTGTCTTCTTCACTCAAACAGAGTACTGCATTACGGAAGACATGTTCGACTGTATCCTTTTCCTCTTGGGTATTGAAATCAAGCTTGGACATAGACATGGCATGTTGCTCACATTCTCTTCTACTGAAGCTGAAGATAATAACAGGTTGGAATTTTCGTTCCATGATCATCTGAGATCAAGAAGATTTCCCGTTCAAGCAAGGGGCAAAAAAGAGAAGTTAAAGAATATAAAGCAATGTTGTTTAATAGAGAAGGAACAGAAGAAAGGAATTCAAAAATTAACTATCAACGACCCATCTTCAATCACTTGTTCAAGGGATAACTTTCTTTTCCATGCGTGTAAAATCATCATCTTAAAGTAAATTACAAAGACGTAATAGCAGCTCTAACAAAAAAAAATTCTGCTGCTAAGATAGATAGAATGATATGTAACTATAATAACAGTTCATAAGTTGGTTAGGAAGTTAGTTAGGAAATAGCTGTTAGTGAGTTAGGCTCTTACATGATTGACCCAAATGACCCCTGCCTTATAAATAGGCATACCCCTTATTGTAACTCTCAGATTTGTGATGATGGAATAATGATGTTTCTCTCAATTCTCTCTCTGTCACTCTTGGTTCTTCTCTCTTATTCCCTCTCTTCTTCTTCAACCCTCTAATTTCTTCTTCTCTACCCTAATTCCCAATTCCTAAAGACATTCAGATTACAATCTGCTATCAGTGGTATCAGAGCGTCTCGGACCTTGGACCCGGTTATTGGCCTTTCGCTTCTGATTGAATGGTAGAGACAAGGTTCCAAGAAAACTCAAGAATGATGGATGGAAGAATTCAAACTACGGAACAAAAGTTAGGAATGTTCGAAGACTCCAATGAAAACAAGATGTGGCTAAGGCAAAAAGGAAGCATGAAGGAATTTAATGCCTTCTTTGATGAGGCCACGAGCAACGTATAGCTGCCAAAATGATATCTAGTCATGACATATGTGGCAGGGTTGAAGAGAGAAATTACAGAATCGGTTAAGCTTTTCAACCCCCTTACTATGCGTGAAGCCCACTCCTTGGCAAGGGTGCAAGAGATATCCTTGCAATGGCGACCCAAGAAAGTGGAGCAGGCAAGAAAAGACTTGGAATATCAAAGCAAGAAGGAGACGTCTCTGTTCGTCAAGAACAAGACCCACAATTGCTTTACTAATCAAGAAGCATCTATTGACCAAGAACAAGAGGTCTCAACGCCATCTTCAGAAGTATCATTGCGGTTGCAAGATTCCTTAGCTGCTCCAGGAGATGAGCCAGAAAGTCACAAGAAGGCTAATCAGGTTGTGCGCACCAGTGTTACGAAGGCGCCAACTCCGGTTGTAGACGTCACGATTCAGAAGGTCTCGCTAATGACAGAAACAACCGGAGAAGCAAAGACAAGCCCCAGTGATGTTTACCTTGGGTCCTCAACACCTATTCTTGTCCCTAATTTTCGCAACCTAGGGAATTGGGAAGGTATGAAAACAGTGAAGGGTGTTGGTGGGTCACTAACTCCAGTCTCTCTTGAGGGGTTTCAGAGCGTGTCGCGCAGTGCAAGGGTGTCCGTTTTGCCAAGTTCGGCACCATTGTTGACTGTTTCTGCAGGGTCGACACTCAGTAACGTCTTGAAGGCTACCGGAATGGAGAAATATTCTTCGTCACCATCACCACCCATTCTGAGTTCTTCGCCGGACGTCTCTTGGTTCTTTCCATCATCGAGTCCTCTCGCCTCATCTCTGTTTGAGTTTGATGCTATCGCTCCAGTTCTTGAACTTTCACAAATCGAGAGGTGTGGTCGTGCCTTAAGGGAAACGCTGTATGGAAGAGTTGTGTGGGAATCAATGATATTTTCTGATTCAGCGATTCTTGATTTGGGTTTCGCGTGGATGAATAAAGTAGAGTTTGAAAAGTCAAACTCATTACAGCTGTCCTTCATTTTCTCCAAGAGTGAGAAGTATTTTGAAGGGGTACAGCTAGCTTGCAGTTTCTCTCAGTGGCAGGAGTACTCTAATGGTCCACTGGGTTGGTTATTGTCAGACAAATATTTGGGCTTTTCCATTGAAGAAAATGGCCCAAGAGTTGCTGCAATGGGGTCTTAAAAGGTCTGAACATACAGCTAACAAGCTGCTGCAAAATTGCCACTCGTTTCTCCATTGTTCTCCTACACAAAATCTGCTGCAAACTTGGTTCAGGGGAGAGCTGATTAGAATGCTATTCGGGTCTAGATTGGATTTATTGCTTTTATTTATTCCTGCATCAAACTAGCGAATTATACTTGTGTGAAGAAGCATTCAAGGCTGAGGATTATACACTGTCAAGAAGTTTTTCAAAATTTTAAAATATCTATTTTGTTGATTTCAGTTTGTATGTTTTGTTGCTAATCATCCTTGAGGGCAAGGATGTTTTTGGGAGGGGTATTGATATGTAACTATAATAACAGTTCATAAGTTGGTTAGGAGGTTAGTTAGGATATAGCCGTTAGTGTGTTGGTGAGTTAGGCTCTTACATGATTAACCCAAATGACCCCTGCCTTATAAATAGGCATACCCCTTATTGTAACTCTCAGATTTGTGATGATGGAATACTGATGTTTCTCTCAATTCTCTCTCTCTCTCTCTCACTCTCGGTTCTTCTCTCTTATTCCCTCTCTTCTTCTTCAACCCTCTAATTTCTTCTTCTCTACCCTAATTCCCAATTCCTAAAAACATTCAGATTACAATCTGCTATCAGCTGTTATGTTATTGGTAGAAATATAGAAAAACAGAAGGAGAGGAAGAGGGAAGAACAAAAAGATTGAGAGAAACATAAGAGAAATAGAAAACAGAGACAGAAGAGAATTCTGGTGTATTTCCTTTGGGACAATTCAGATCAAAAACTAATACAATAGGGAATGCCTAGGCTATTTATAATGTCACAGCCAACCTTTCCCCAATGGCTAACTAAATCACTTAAGCACTTATTTAACTAATTACCACCTAACTATGGCACTTTGCACTTAAGTCCCTATTAGATTAATCTGACATACTCCATAACAATACCCCCCTCAAAACATCCCTGTCCTCAAGTATGGTTGACAACCAACAACAAATCTGAAATCAACAAAAACATAGGCTTGATAATTCTGAAAACTTCTGCTGGTCTTGGAAGAAAACTGGTCCTGGAGCCGCTACACACCTTGCTTTTGTTTTTTTTTCCCTTTCTTTTTCAGAAGACAAAGTCTTCCAAAGAGCATTACAATCATCTTCCCTTTGAACCACATATGCAGCATATTTCTGGTAGGAATAATGAAACCCAAATGCCAAGTAATTGGGCCATTCCCTTTGCGGCCCCATACAAGCCCATTTACCCATTGCGTGTTATAATTTGTAGAGCAACATGTAAAACATTGCTGAAGGTTTTCAAAGGTAGGACCCAACTGTAGGATTAGAAAAATGGATGATAGCTGTCTTCCACCCATGACATTACCTTCAAAGCACATTGGGTTATCTAATATTAAAAAACCCCATACCCATCCAAAAGAACTCTGACACGTACAAATGGGTGCCAGCTGATTTGACTTTTCAAACAGAAGTTTTTGCAGCCACGTACACTTGAACTGGAGAAACTCTTGTTCAAAGCACTCCATATCTAGAAATTTATCAAGAGTCGAAACTCATTAACCCACCAACGTCCAACTTGGCTTCCATCACCACCTCCGTGTCTTGTTTCATGATGACCGTGGCTTCTTTATTTCCTTCCATCGCACATGAAGCCTTTTGAAAGGAGCGGGAATTGTCGGCAACCAGAGCTAGGGACTTTGTTGTGGTTGGTTGCACATACTCTGCATTCCAAACATGGGGTTGCACATCTTGGTCAACCTTCAAGTGATTCTTTTGATCATCTTCTACACTTTCCACAGAGTCTTGCGAGGTGAAGGGCAAACAGCAACCCAAGTCGATGAAGGATTCCTGGCCCTTCTTGAGATCACCATGGCCGTTTTCTTCCATTGCAAGTACGTTTCTGGCTTCCTTTTGCCTCTACATATGCACGACACACCTCACTTCCTCTTCTTGGGTGTTGGTCGAACACACCACTTTCTTGAACCTTGGAGGCTTCTTGAATAATTGTGGGCTACTCTGGAATTGATGGCAGAGGAACCCCATCATCTTCTTGATCTTTCAAAACTCTTCTTGCCTTCTCCAATCGCCTCTGCAAAAATATTTCTTCCGCTCTAGCGATAGAACGAGCGTCACACATGGTTCTTGGTTGAAAGAGTCGGACTGAGTCAAGGATTTCGTCTTTCAATCCACCCACATATGCTACAACAAGGAACTCTTCTGGCATCTGGAGCCGAAATCTTGACATAGCATTATCAAAGAATCCATTATACTCCTTCACACTGCCATGCTGCCGAAGCCACCTCTGATTCCATTGGAGGTTGAGAATGAAGAGGAAGCCATGGTTCTTGAAATTAATGTAGAACTATAAGAATAAGGAAATGCAATGGGAGGGCCGAAAATCGTCAACTCTGATACCACTGTTATGTTACTGGTAGAAATATAGAAAAACAGAAGAAGAGGAAGAGGGAAGAACAAGATGATTGAGAGAAACAGAAGAGAAATAGAGAACAGAGACAGAAGATAATTCTTGAGTATTTCATTTGGGACAATTCAGATCAAAGACTAATACAATAGGGAATGCCTAGGCTATTTATAATGTCACAGCCGACCTTTCCCCAACGGCTAACTAAATCACTTAAGCACTTATTTAACTAATTACCGCCTAACGATGGCACTTTGCACTTAAGTCCCTATTAGACTTTTTTTTTTTGCCAGTTAAGTCCCTATTAGACTAATCTGACATATTCCATAACATAGAAGAAAACCTCTAAATACCACAACAAAGCTACAGGATTACTCAAATATCAATATGTATAAAATCAGTGAATTTTTTGCATGAGCTTAATGCAAGGTAACTATTATACCTAAAATGTCCATGTCATAATTATATTCATGCATTAAGAGATGCACTAAGTGGTCAATACTCAATCTTATTATCATAATAAGAATCCACCAAGATGACTTGGTATTGATTTTGACAAGAACCCAGTGTAGGTGAACAACTGTTGCACCCAAAATGCCCACTTAAGAGAGATAGTCATGATGCCACGGTTAAGTTGACGTCATGTGACCCCATTGTCTCATATTTGAGTTGTGGAAACAGCCTCTTGCAAACATGCTGAGTAAGGCTACGTACAATAGACTCAAAGTGGGTCCAACACTCCCTAGACTCTACGCATAGAGGAAATTTCTCGCACCAAGCTATCCTTTTACCCAAAATGCCCACTTAACGGTTAAATAGCTACAGTAAAGAACTGCGAAGAAGTGAATCAATACGGAGAACTTCCTCGAGTTGGCATATAGGTTCCGCAGCTTTCTAAATACACTTCTACACTAACCAAAAAAAATTCTCACTTTATTAGTAACAAGCATCAGTGAAAAATAACATTTTAACATTTGCACTTTCCCACTCACACGCCACTCTGTTAAGACCCCTGACAACACCAGAAATCAAGTACAATATTAGAATGGAAGGGCTGACCTTCACTATCTTGTATATATCAGAACCACCAGATCCAGACCCGCCTTTTGCAGTTTTTCCATTAGATTTTGCACTCCCTGGCTTCTGCTTAGAAAAAGTATCCTGCAATTTCACAAAATTGTCTTCCCTAAATTGTTCATTCTCATCTACTACTAAATACAAGCCACTACCACCCATGGGGAACACGTAATGCTGCAAAGGAGTTGGTCGGAAATCAGTATACACAACATGACAAGGCTGTTTGTGCAGATTACATATCCATTCAGCAAACTCTGTGGCATTTGACATGGTCGCCGATAAAAAAACCATCTTGATAGCTGGGGGCAAAAAGATTATGCTCTCTTCCCAAACAACCCCTCTTTCACGATCTTTCATGTAATGAATTTCATCAAATATAACCCATGCAACTTCCTTTAAAACCTCAGAACCCCTGTAAAGCATTCCCCTAAGAATCTCGGTTGTCATTACTAGACAACTAGCATTAGGTGATATAGTAACATCACCGGTCATCAACCCAACATCTTTAAACTCTTGACTAAGTTCTCTGTACTTCTGATTGCTTAAAGCTTTGAGGGGCGAGGTATATATAACCCTCTGCTTATCCCTAAAAGCCATTGCAATAGCATACTCGGCAACAGCAGTTTTACCAGCAGAAGTATGAGCAGAGACCAAAACAGATTCGTTTCTTTCTAAACAGGCAACGGATACCCGCTGAAAAGGGTCGAGCGTGAAAGGATATGACTTTGCCATCCCTCCGTTATACACGGGATTTGACAGAGTGCCATAAATTGATTCATCCTTGGATGAAACGTGCCCACTGGGGACAGCCACTTCATGCACGCATGTTCGCGCCAAATTGCGACGTTTATTTGAGAGGTACTGTTGAGTTGAAGTTTCATTGACTTCAGAACCCTCTGCTTCTTTCCGTTTTCCAGGAGACGGAGACTCAGCCATTTTCTCAGTTCCAAACTTCACTTGGTAGAGTTTTTGGTTATAACTGATTCCAAGACCCTTGGCTAAACTATTCCTGCGAAAGATTAACCAGAACTATCGATAGTGTGAAACGATAAATAGCAATGTAAGAAGCCACCAGCTATAGCGAGCATGAAACTTACGTGCCGTCAATGGCAGAAAGCAGCAACTTAGATACAGGGGAATGATAAACCCTAATTTGTTTTTGTCCGGAAACTGACGCTCGCGGGCGCCGCTTGCCACTCTGGTGCTTTTTCTTCTTTTGGACCACTGGATCCCGAATTGCGGCAAGTCGGATTCAGACCTGGTCCTTTTTTCGTTGTTTTGGTTAAAAATATTGACCGGGAACCCGGCTTTTTTTCGCCCCGTGGGAGGGTTGTTTTCGATTAAGAGGTAATTGAGGTGGTTAGGGGTGCCGAACCGGACCGATACCGAATCGAATCAAATCAATTTTGATTTTTTTGGTGTTCGGTTTTTTCGTTCGGTTTTTCAGTTCGATTTGGTTTTTTTAAAAAAAATTCGGTTTAAACCGAAAATATTAGAAGAGTATACCACCACCGAAAAACCAAATACAAAATAAAGAATGATATATCATTGGATATTCATCTTTTTGAATTTTTGTTATTCTTTCTTTGGATTAAGTAATGTTGAATACAATTATTTTGTATCTCTCAAAAACCTTCCTATTTTTGGTTCCATTATTAAAATATTGGGTACTCTAAAGTACATTGATCATATATGTAATATGTTGTTTATACTTTGTTTTATATCATCTTTCTTTAGATTTTGATGAGGTTATTCAATTTTATAATTTGTATTAATTTTTGCTGGTTGAAAATTCAGATATTTGAATAAAAAATGAATGCTAAAAAAATTTCGGTTTTTTCTTACGAAACCGAAACCGAACCGAATAATTTCGGTTATTTCGGTTCGGTTTTAGAATTTCCTTTATTTCGGTAGTTTGGTTTTTTCGGTTTTTACTGAAAACCGAATCGAAAAACCGATGCTTACCCCTAGAGGTGGTTATTTTAAAATCTCACTTTTATAAATTTAAGATAGGATAAAAATCAAATTATAAACATGAGTTATGTTTTGATTGGTAGTGGTAGAAACTCATCTGTACTGTAAAAAGTATAGTGTGTGTTTGGGGACCTATTTTAAGCCCAATTATAGACCATAAGCTCAATTGCCAATTGAAAATTTAAATTTGAGTGTTTGGAGAGGCCAATTGGCAATTGAGTTTTTGCCAAAACCCAATTGGTGAAAGCTCAATTGGGATAAGCTAAAAAATGAAGCTTTTGTTAAAAGCTAATGACATTTTATGCTAGATTAGGTTGTTTGGAAATTAGTTATATGATATTGGTTTTTCCCATAAAATATTTTTTAAATAGTATGTAATATCAAAAAAATATTTTTTGAGTGTTTTTAACCCCTTAAAATATTTTTCTAGTTATACCCACTACCTAGTGTGCTATCAGACTGATTGCAATTTTACCCACTTTCTAGTTGTACCACTCAAAAAACTTTTTTTTGAGTGTTTTTAACTCCTTAAAATATTTTTTGGTGTTTTTAACCTTTTAAAATATTTTTTCAGCTGTACCCAGTGTGTTATCAGACTGATTTCAATTTTACCTTTAATGTACTTTTTCAGCTCCAAAAATTACTTTAAAATATTTTTTTGGTGTTTTTAAACCCTTAAAATATTTTTCAAGTTGTACCTAGTGTGTTATCAGACTTATTATAATTTTACCTTAAATGTACTTTTTCTACTCCAAAAATTACTTCAAAATATTTTTTTTGTGCTTTTCACTCTTTAAAATAATTTTTTAGTTGTACTCAGTCTTAGGAGACTGACTACAATTTTACCTTTAATATATTTTTTTTAGTAGTAAAGAGCACCCAAAACTTAGAATATTGATTTATTGATTTCCACTCACTCTAAAATATTTTTCCAGTAACACCTAATATTTTAAAGTAATTTTTAAATATTTACTTGATTTTTTAAATAATTTTCCACCCACTCTCTCTTACCATTATCACAAAAGCCCTTATGCTTAAGCCAATCCAAACAAGTTTTATTTTTGCAAAAGCCCAATCACCAATTGCCAATCCAAACATAAATTACATTACATAATTTGGTTTTTACCAAAAGTAATATCACAACAAGCCCAATTAAAACAAGCTCAATTATCAATCGGCCTAAAAGTCCATTTGAATAAATACCAACTCAAATACCTCATTTTACTCTCACCATGCTTTTTCAGCCCCCACTGCCTTCTCGACAGGCCCTAAGTATGTTGAATTTCAATAATTCCAAAGGGACTGATTTAAAATTTTAAAATATCGCAAAATTTGATAAATTACCTAACTACCCTTCATTTTTTTAAAATAAAAAATCATCAACCCCTTGCTGGCCATCAGTGCCCGACAACAACAGCCATCACCGAAGCTCCAGTGACCTTGCCGACGCCTACCCACCAAAGCTCTAGTGAAAGTTATTAACAATTTAAGTATCTATAATAACAACTTTAGTATTGCTATTAATAACTCAAATATCTATATTAACAACTTTAGTTAAAAAATTCAAAAAACGATATTGGCCGTCGGAGCTTCAGTGAAGGTTATTAAGAAATATTCAACAAATACTTCGTTTACACCTTTAGTATCGCTATTAACAACTTAAGTATTTGTATTAACAACTTTAGCCTGAAAATTTCACCAAAAAAAATACTAGTTGCTGGAGCTCCGGTGAAGGAATATATTCTTTTGAATTTCTCAAGTAAAAGTTTTCAATATAGATACTTAAATTGTTAATAATGATACTAAAGTTATAAATAACAACCTTATATACACACACACACACACACACACACATATATATATATATATAATTTCTCATGCAAATGTCGTCAATATTGATGCTTAAGTTGTTAATAGGGATATTAAAGTTGTAAACGGAATATTTATTGAATATTTCCTAATAACTTTCATCAGAGCTCTGACAGCTAATATTTTTTTTTTGAATTTTTCAGGCTAAAGTTATTAATATAGATAATTGAGTTGTTAATAGCAATACTAAAATTGTAAAAGCAGTATTTATTGAATATTTCCTAATAACTTTCCCCGAAGCTCCGGCGGCTATTAAAATTTTTTATTTTTTTAAATTTTTCAGGATAAAGTTGTTAATACAGATGCTTAAATTGTTAATAATGATACTAAAGTTGTTAATATAGATACTTAAATTGTTAATAACCTTCATCGGAACTCCAACAACTAATATCTTTTTTTGAATTTCTAAAGCTAAAGTTGTAAACGGGATATTTGTTGAATATTTCCTAATAACTTTCACCAGAGCTCTAGTGGCTTTTTTTTTTTTTTTTTGAATTTCTCAAACTAAAGTTGTTAATACATATACTTAAGTTATTAATAGCAATACTAAAGTTGTTAATATAGATACTTAAGTTGGTAATAACCTTCACCAGAGCTCCGATGGTTAATATCTTTTTTTGTATTTCTCTGACTAAAGTTGTTAATATAAATATTTGAGTTAGCGATACTAAAGTTATAAACGGGGTATGTGTTGAATATTTCCTAATAACCGTCACTAGAGCTCCGACGGCTAATATTCTTTTTTTTTTAATTTCTCTAACTCAAGTAGTTAATATAGATACTTGAGTTGTTAATAGGGATACTAAAGTTGTTAAGATAGATACTAGAGTTGTTAATAACCTTTACAGGAGCTCTGGCGGCTAATATCTTTTTTTGAATTTCTTAGACTAAAATTTTTAATATATAGATACTTGAGTTTTTAATAGCGATACTAAAATTGTTAATACATATACTTGAATTGTTAATAACTTTCACTGGAACTCCTATGGTCGGTCGCCGACAAGTTCTCCTGCGTTGGAGCTCCGGCGGCCGGCAAGGAGTTTGAGAATTTTTTCTTTAAAAAACAAAACTAAAGATAGTCAGGTAATTTGTCAAATTTTGCAATATTATAAAATTTCAAATTAGTTCTTTTGGAATTATTGAAATTTAACATACTTATTTGTCTTTTATCAATTTTAATGGTAATTTTTTGTCTTTTTTCAAAATAACAGTTACAGCATCATGTATTATTATTTGTTCAATAACACCAAAGGAATTCTGTAACATCCCAAATTTTGGTCACCCTAAATTCCTTGTATTTAAAGGAATAAAATGGCATATTAAAGAGCTATAATAAATTATGGAATTAATTCTTGGGTTTTCTAAAAGCCCAATATTGAGGCCCAAAGTAGACAAATACAAGAAAATAATATTTGACCCAATATTAATGTTAATTTTGGTCATAGAAATTAAATATTGGAAATTGAAAGGTGAACAATGCTTTCAGTGGAATTTCCTATGAGGCAATGAGTTTGTCTTATAGTTTTGGATGAACAAATGATGAGAAAAAATTATGAAATTTTACAAGAGAAAAGTAAATATCTTAAGCTTTAATTTGATAATTAATGGGTAATTTTTGGAGATGTATGTAAAAAGTTATGAATTTTTAAAGTTAGCCCATAAAAACTGGAAAGTTTCTAGAACAACATCTAAAGATTTAAATTCTGAGAATTGTGAGCTTCTAGTTGGCTAAAGGTTGTATTTTTCCTTGAAATTAGACTTGATAAGGGTTTCGTAACCTTTGGAATCACTCCATTATGATGTCTACAAATTTAGTTATGATTTTTCAAAGTTTGGGCGGAAAATCTGTCAAAATTTACAATTAATCCAAAAATTAAGGGATAATATCAAATATTATAAAATCACATTTCCTTCCTTCTTCCTCTCCAAAACGGATGTCCTTCAGCCTTCAAAGAAAGAGAGATATCAGAATTTTAGACAGAGAATGAGGAGCCATTTTGCTAGTAAGCTTGATTTCATCGGTGATTTAGCTCCTAACCTACGTAGTCCTTTCTCTAAGCTTCTCTTCTACATGGTTTAAGGTATTTGAAGTACAAATTTTGAAGTTGAGAGGCTAGGGTTTTCGGCCAAGAAAGGGAAAAGCAAAACGGAAGCTAACGTGACTTCCTAAACTACAATATTTAATTATTATGGCTACTGTGGTTAGTTTAATCGGTGAATTTTTGTCGAATTGGCTCTAATTGTAAATTTGGTAAAGCATGTGTCCTAAGTGTTATGTTGCCAAAATTGAGTCTAAATGGTAGTTATAATGTAATTAAATAGTTAATAAAGTGGTAAGAGTAGAAAAGAGCAAGTCTGCGGAGTTAGAATTGGAAAACCCCAATTTTTCCTACAGAATTGGGAATTTTGGCCAGTGCTGGTTCAAGGGGTTAGAGTTAGATTTTTGATGTTCTGATGATTCCATTGTGTTCAAGAGGGAAAATTAGATGGGGTTACTGTTGATCACTTTTTAAGAAAAGCCAAAAAAAGGCATAATTACCAAAACGCCCTGAAACACTGAAATAGGAGCTGCCAAGAGCATTCTTGTCTTTTGGCAGTGAATTTGGTAATTCTGAGATCTGAAATGGATTCCTTGGGCAAAGTATGTCAAGATAGCCCAAATCAAAATTTCAGGAAAAATACGATCAGACCGGGTAAGTTAGGCGGGGCCCAGTCCCCGGGGTATTTTGATAAATTTTCACAATAGACTCATATAACCACTAGGAACATGTTGGAACTACCCAAAATAGTACATGAATGGGTTTTAGCCTAATTATTGTACATTTGACATTTTAGGACAGAGTAGAGAGCCTAGTCGTTGGCACGCTTTACGAGACATGAGTTTGAGGCGAAAAAGGTTAAGGTAGTAACTATAATCTCTCATACGCTATGTGATTTGTTGATATGTTGTATGTTACTATATTCTGCGGTATGAACATGGTGCCTGAGGTATGTTACTTAGCTGTGGTTAGGTACCCAGATGAGGTACACCAGCAATACATTACCTAGCTGTGGTTAGGGGCCCAGCTGAGGTACACATAATGGATCTAAACAGCAATTTGGCCCTGAGCTTTGTGTACATATGTATTGTTATGAATTTTTATTTTACTTTTTATGGTGCATTGCATATTTAATTCTCGCATTTTATATGTTTAGTTATATGTTACTATTGGGATTCCTCGGAATCTCATTCTTTTTCAAAAAATGATAATATGCCAACGGGAACCAGCGGATCCAAAGGCAAGGTTGTAGAGATGGGGAACTGATGGGTACGTTTCCCAAGGCAAGAATGATGGTTTATATGTAGTCTTTATTTTTGGAATATTTTGGATATTCTGTATTAAACTTGTGAATATTATCAAACCCTACAGGGAAAACCTGTGTTGTAATAAGTAACTTATACCAATATATCAGTATAATGGTATTATTCCTGTGTTGCTTATTGAATTGTGTGCAAGCACTCTGAAAACTGAGAAAATAAGATAAGGGTATGACATTTTAATATCAGAGCCCAAGTGGTTCTGGCAGAGTGGCGGTTTTGGCAACAAAATAGTATACTGATATGGTCTTGATTACACAGTGATACGAAATATGCATGGACGGGGCTGCCAAAGGAGTGTCTCCTCTAAATCTGTGAGCTAGCCCCTAGAGATCAGCGAATATCTGAAGGACAGCAAGTGGTGTCATACCGGACTGAGGATGGACCAAGGATGTTGTGAAACCCGAGGAAGCGGGTACGGTCAAGGCCAATGTGCAGTCCACACACAGTATTTTGACAGTCGAAGACAGTCGGCATGACTCTACGAGACAAAGACAGTCACGAGTTACTGGTGGTTGGAAACAGTGGAAGCTGGTATCTATGTTTTAGCAAGGGTATGCGAAAGTTAAGCACGCTCAACCCAAGGAAATGTTAGGATAGGTGACCTCCTAGGAAGTTAAGTTGGCAAGGTCATTGAGACTTGAGGAATAGTAATTGTCTTAATTTTTCTCCATGACTAATTATTATCTTAGTTAGATGATTTAAAGAATGCTTAGAAGCATAGAGATGATGACGATGTACGTATTAATATAAATTCAAACCATTTTTATTGCAATAATTATTGCTAAGAAAAGTTCACTTGATGAGGTTAAGGAAATTAGAGGTATAGTAATTGTTTTAAGTTTTCTACATACTAAGTGATGATATTAGTTAGTTATGACATACAATACTATATAATGATTTTAGTATGTATGTTGGGTATGATTGAGGTAGAATGATCTTTGACTCAATTGATCTTGAGGTTATAGATCCAGAATGAAATTAAAGGATGGAGTGTAAATAAAGAATCAATGTTGAGCCTTAGGTTCAAAGAACGCTGAAATGGCTCAGAGTTGTTTGAGGTATAGAACATAGCTAAGAATGATATGTAATGATATTTGAGTAGTGATTAGTGGTGATTCTACTATATATTGAACCTGGAGGACCCGATCTGATGATACTAAAGGTTAAGAATAGGCTTGAATAACATATGCTTGGGTCAGAATGTGAAATTGTTGTACTATGGTTCTGTTTCGTGATGAAAGTTTGAACCTTGTGGATAGTGTTGAACCTTAAGTAATGTTTTGAGGATAATACCCAAATACCGTAAAGGTTAGAATAGGCGCTATTGATCTTGATTCTTAGTGAACCTATTGGGTATAATTGAGAAAAATGATTTCTAATTTGTGTGATGTTGAGGTTCTAAATTTCATGATAAACTTAATAGCTGGGTTAGAGACCCTAGGTTGTAAAACCCTACATGCCAGGTATGTTGTAGTGGGCCTGTGTGTCCCGAAGCCTTAAGACCTAGTGGACCGGTGTGTCCTTAAGCTGGCAGATATAGTCAGCATTATGTTGAGTTAGTGATTATCCATTGAATCGAGGAACAAGATTCTTATAGATACGAATCCTCATAGAAAGGAAGTTTGAAAGGTTGCTAGCTGTTAAGCCTAGATAGAGAAAGATTATGATCATACAATATTTCCTTAAAGGATTGATTGAGGTGATAGATAGCTCTTTGATAAAGTGAGAGACAGAATTGATTTGCCTACCATTCTATTAATTTAAGGCTTTAATAGATGGCAAATAGTGTGTTGAAAGATATGAATAAAGAAGAACATAAAAGGCACCTAAGGGTGGTGCTAAGACATTGTAGGACAACATGTCAAGAATGGTCACAAACTGGGATATATCATATCCTAATCAAGTGAAAACAATATTGAATTAAAATGGGCCAATAACTGGCACAGAGGAACACAAATTGTGGGTGCAGTCAGGTGTTATGGGGGTTCCTATGGGACTGGTACAGTTAGGTGTTATGGGGGTTCTTATGGGACTCTTATTAAATCGTCCTAACATTATTAAAGCTCATATGAGGAAAATACAACATCAAAGTGGCGCAGCAGAAGCCAATATGAAATAGTAACACAATTAGGTGGGGCAGTAAATTTATATGCAACATTTTAGGATAGCCAAAGAGGTTAATATTTGCACCAGTGTTGATCATCCCAGATCATAACTAGACCCGTGTGACTTATAGTGAAACAGCCTATGTGGCATATGGTGATTTACCCTATATAATGTATAATGGTATGGCAGCCCATCAGAGCATGTTAATCAACCCCATGATCAGTATGCAACCCAGATATGGCCAGGAGAGAATCCTGGTTGTACTGGCGAAAATCACAGGTAGCCCTAAGCCGAAAGGTGGTGCGTAAAATATGCTGCTGAGCGATGTGCTATATAGTTATATGACCTGTGTGGTCACAGTGATATGCACCTGTGTGGTGTACAATGTCATACCCATATAAACCTGTGTGGTTTACAATGACATAATCTGTGTGGTTTGTGGTGACACGTGTAAGTAGAGATTGAAATGAGCCCTAGTGTAATCTCACAGAATAATTACCCACTTGTGATATAGTGCATTCAGTGAATGTTGCACATAGTAACCAGTACACACAGTACGACAAGTGAATAGAGCACATTGTATAGCTAGTGAATAATGCACACAGTACGACCAGTAAGGGTTAAATAGACATTATTTGATCCTGAATACCAAACAGGCAGGCATAAATGCAAACAGTCATATGTACAGACATATATTTTGGAAGTACGTCCTAGTGTACATGTTTGTATAGGGTGGTAAGACTGGGATATTCATTATTGTGAGAGTAGAATGACATAAGCCATAAGGCTATATACACCAAGTAGTCTTCCGACAAGGCAATGAGGCCTAGAATAATATACTAAGTGTCCTGATAGACAATCAATACAATAATGTTTTGGGTAACCCATGAGAATAGAAAGGGTAGAGTATATAAGTGTTAATAGGCAGTTTATTCACACATATCAGGCAATTTGTGATGCACATTTTATAAGTATGCATAATCTAGGGATGAGTTACGCGGTGATAAGAATTGATCCCTAAGTTATAGACGTTCAAATTGCTGGGACGAAATTTATTGAACGGGGAGAGAAATGTAACATCCCAAATTTCGGTCACCCAAAATTCCTTATATTTAAAGGAATAAAATGACGAATTAAAGAGCTAGAATAAATTATGAAATTAATTCTTGGCTTTTCTAAAAGCCCAATATTGAGGCCCAAAGTAGAGGAATACAAGAAAATAATATTTGGCCCAATATTAATGTTAATTTTGGTCATAGGAATTAAATATTGGGAATTGAAAGGTGAACAATGTTTCTAGTGAAATTTTTTGTGAGGAAGTGAGTTTGTCATATAGTTTTGGATGACCAAATGATGAGAAAAAATTATGAAATTTATAAGAGGAAGGTAGACATCCTAAGTTTTAATTTGATAGGTAATGGATAAATTTTGGAGTTGTATATAAAAAGTTATGAATTTTTGAAGTTAGCCCAGAAAAACTGGAAAGTTTCTAGAATAGCATATAAAGACTTAAATTCTAGGAATAGTGAGCTTCCAGTTGACTAGAGGCTGTATTTTTCTTTGAAACTAGACTCGATAAGGGTTTCATAGCCTTTAGAATCACTCCAATATGATATCTACAAATTTAGTTATGATTTTTCAAAATTTGGGCAGAAAATCTGTCAGAATTTACAATTAATCCAAAAATTAAGGGATAATAACAAATATTATAAAATCACATTTTCTTCCTTCTTCCTCCCTAAAACTAACGTCCTTTAGCCTTTAGAGAGAGAGAGAGAGGTTCAGAATTTTAGAGAGAGAAGGCGGAGCCATTTCGCTAGGTAAGCTTGATTTCTTCGGTGATTTAGCTTCTAACCTACGTAGCCCTTCCTCTTAGCTTCTCTTCTACATGGTTTAAGGTATTTGAAGCACAAGGGTTTAAGCCAAGAAGGGGAAAAGCCAGAAGAAAGCTAAGGTGACTTTCTAAACTACAATATTTGGTTATCATGGCTGTTGTGGTTAGTTTAATCGGTGAATTTTTGTCGGATTGGCTCTAATTGTAAATTTGGGAAAGTATGTGTCCTAAGCGTTATGCTGCCAAAATTGAGTCTAAATGGTGGTTATAACGTAATTAAATAGTTAATAAAATGGTTAAGAGTAGAAAAGAGCAAGTTTGCAGAGTTAGAATTGGAAAACCCCAATTTTTCCAGGATAATTGGGAATTTTGGCTAGTGTTGTTTCAGGGGGTTAGAGTTGGATTTTTGATGTTCTGATGATTCCATTGTATTCAAGAGGGAAAATTAGGTGGGGTTACAGTTGATCACTATTTCAAAAAAGCCTAAAAAAGCATAATTACCAAAACGCCCCGAAACCCTAAAATAGGAGCTGCCAAGGGCATTCCTGTCTTTTGTCAGTGAATTTAGTAATTCTGAATCCGGAAATGGATTCTTTGGGCAAAAATATGTTAGGATAGCCCAGGTCAAAATTTTGAGAAAAGTACGGTCGGACTGGGTAAGTCAGGGCCAGGCTGGGTCCCCGGGGGTATTTTGGTAAATTTTTACAATAAACTCATATAACCACTAGGAACAGTTGGAAGTGCCTAAAATAGTACATGAATGAGTTTTAGCCTAATTCTTACATTTAACATTTTAGGACCGAGTAGAGAGCCCAGTTGTTGGCTCGCTTTACGAGGCACGAGTTTGACGCGAAAAAGATTAAGGTAGTAACTATAATCTCTCATAAAATATTTGATTGTTGATATGCTGTATGTTACTGTATTCTGTGATATGAACACGGTGCCTGAGGTATGTTTCCTAGCTGTGGTTAGGTACCCAGCTGAGGTACACCTGGGGTACATTACTTAGCTGTGGTTAGGGCCTCAGCTAAGGTACACATAGGGGATCCAAACAACGATTTGGCCTTGAGCTTTGTGTACACACACGTATTGTTATGAATTTTCATTTTACTTTATATCATGCATTGCATATTTAATTCTCGCATTTTATATATTTGGTTATATGTTACTACTGGGATTCCTCGGAATCTCATTCTTTTTCAAAAATGATAATGTGGCAATGGAAACCAGCAGATCTAAAGGCAAGGTTATCGAGATGGGGAACTTATGGGTACGTTTCCCAAGGCAAGGATGGTGGTTTACATGTAGTCTTTATTTTTGGAATATTTTGGATATTCTGTATTAAATTTGTAAATATTATCAAACCTTGCGGGGAAAACATATGTTATAATCAAGTACCTTGTACCAATATATCAGTATATTTATGTTATTCCCTTGTTTCTCACTGAACTGCCTACACATGCTTTAAAAACTAAGAAATAAGATAAGGGTATGACCGTATGACACATCCAGTGTAATACCCCGAATTTTGAGACTTGAGCTTAGAGAATAAGCCTGAGATTAGTGGATTGCTAAGCCCCGGTTTAGCAAGATCCCAAATTGTGATTAGGTTTTAATGACTACAAAAGTGGACGTGGTTAGTAATTAATGAACCCTTTTAGAGAATATAAAGTGGATTGTAGTCGCTTGTGTTATGAGCAACGCCAAAACCCTGTATTTGAGTTCAATTGTGGATTAACATCCAAATTGACTTAGAATAGAGGGAGGAATTGAATGGGATATTGTGATGGAAATGGTGTCATGTTGTGGTATTTAATCATTGGAATTGATTTAAATTGGATTGGACACATTGGTTGCAAAAAATTGGAAATGCTGTCCAGTGTGAATTCTGTCTGGACAGTCTTCTCGTGTGGACGTTTTTACTAGGCAAATGATGTCAGAAAATTATGAAACTTTCCAGTCTTAAAGTTCACATCCCAAGCTTCAAAATGGACATATAATTTGTGCCATTTCGTTTTGGGAACTGGGAGATATGACTGTCCAAAGTTTGAGGTCGAAAATGGACTCTGTTTTGAGGCAGTGATGAAATTTGTGTAATTCTGGAATTTTGTGGTGATTTCTGGTAATGGATCATATTTTTTCAATGAATAGGACTTAAATACCTTTCATTTGGCTTTGAAATCACCTCATTTCGATTTTTCTAGAATTAGTTATGATTTTTCAAAGATTGGGCAGAAAATCTGCCAGAAAATCCGAAAATGCCAATTTTGGGAATTATGACATCATCAAAAGGCAAGATGACATAAGCATGGAATTAAAACATCTTCACATCATCTTCAGCTCTCATTTCCGACGTGCTGCACAGCTGAATATGGAGAGAGGAGTTGAGAGAAAAATAGAGAGAAGGAAGGAGAAATCTCGCAAGGTAAGCCGATTTCTCCGGCGATTTAGCTCCTAACGCGTATAACTCTACTCTTAAGCTTCTCTTCTATGTTCGTGAAGGTTGTTGAAGCTCAGATCTTGGTTAGGAAAGTTAGGGTTTTTTAGCTATATTGGGGAAAAGCCAGAAGGAGCTTGAGGTAACTTCCAAACTCTTGTATATTGACTATTCTAGCTGCTGTGGGCAATTTAATCGGTGAAATTCCGCCGGATTGCCGTTGGTTTTAATTTATGGAAATGGGTTGTAGGGGCTGTTATGTTGCCCAAATTGATACTAAATGGTAGTTGTAACCTAATGGAATAGTCAATAAAGTGGTTAGGAGTGGAAAGAAACGCGTTTACGGAGCCGAAACCGAAAAACCCCAATTTTTCCCAGAATACTTGAGAATTTCGGCCAGCTCTAGAAATTGGTCTTAGAGTTGGATTTTCAATGATTTTATGATTCCATTGAGTTCAGGAGCGAAAATTAGGTGGGGTTACAGTTGGGTACTTTCAGAAAAGGCCGAGAAAGCATAATTACAAAAACGCCCCTAAAACCCTAAAAGTAGGGCTGCCAAAGGCAATTTCATAATTTGACATTGAATTTGATAATTCCAAGTACAGAAATGGATTCCTTGGGCGAAAATATGTTAGAATAGCCCATGTCAAAATTTCTGGAAAAGTACAGTCGGACCGAGTACGGCGGGGCCGGGCCGGGTCCCCGGGGGTATTTTAGTAATTTTTCCATATAGCTTCATATAACCCCCAGAAACACTATGGAAGTATCTAAATAGTATATTTGACATTGTAGGATCGAACGTGAAGCCCCAAGTTGTTGGCACGTAAATTGAGGAGAAAAGACTGGAGGTAGGGAACTTATCTCTCCTACATGCTCTGATAACTGTATTAATGTGTTGATGCATGTTATTGCTTTGCTTGATTATGTGGAACATGTATGAATGATTTGAAGCTATGTTTCAATATATGCTATGGCCATATGTGTATCGTTCGAAGCATTGAGCTTATAGATTTGTCATTGTATGTGTGCATGAGTTATGTGATGCAAGCATGTCATGCATTAAACACTTATCTTGCCTGCATATTGATAATGTTTCCCTACTGAGATTCTCTCAAATCTCACCCTTCCTTACCAACAATTTAGACAGGGCAAGTGGCTCGTGGAGGGAGCGGCAGGACTCATTCGAGATGAGATTGTGTAATCCCCATTTGAAGAATTGTAATGGGCAATTGTGCCCTGTATATCTTTAGCGAAGGTATGTACCCGAGATTGCCGGGATGATTATGTTGTGCACTCTGATATTTATATGAATGTGATTTATCTTCGCGTAGTAATTGTATTCGAAATGTGAATATGAGACCAAGTTTATAAATGATTTCAAAAGGTATTTTTGAAAACCCCATCATGTGATGGGTTAGTAAATGTTATTTAATTATTATTGGTCTCTATTTCATTTTAATCGTGTATTTTGGATATAATTACTGAGGGGGTTACATCCAGCACTTTAAAATATTTTTTCAGTATCACTTAGTTTCTAGCATTCATCATCCTAAACTATTTTTTCATTAGTAAGCAGTATACTAAAAAATATTTTTAGTGCACCTAACACAGTTACATTTTATAGTGGAGCCCATGTTATTTTTGTGTATGCATGTGTAATAGTGTTATATTATACTACCTCTGCCCCCTTATTGTAGGTTTCAAATTTGTGAATGGGTATATCTCAAAATAAAAGCTTCATTTTAAGTTTGTTTAAACATTTATTGCGTTTTTCCATCTTCATCCCTTATTGATTGTGTTTATTACATTTATTATATCTCGCTTATATTCTTTACACGTAAAGGCATAGTTTGAAAAGTAATAGACATATTTATTATTTTTAAGTAATTTTATTTTCTTTTTGGTTATCGCAAATCAATTATTTGAAACTTATAATAAGGAATGAAGGGAGCATTTGATAGTCTTGACATTTTTATTTCTATTTTAATTGTTCATTAGTATTTTCACAACTCAAAAAATTATATAGTGTCAAATGTACTCTTAGTAAAAAGCTCATTTGTATTTTTGTACAACCTATAAGGTTCATGTCAATTTCATTCTTTATACATCTAAACATGTTTTTATTTGTCTTTTAAAGCTCATTTGTATTTTTGTACAACTTATAAGGTTCATGTCAATTTCATTCTTTATACATTGAAACATGTTTTTGAAAAATAAAATCTAAACATGTTTTTATTTGTCTTTGTTTTTAGCATGAAAAAATATGTTTTAATGTGTCAAAATGATTTTTGTAAAACTGAATTTATTAGAAAAAGTATCAAGATATAAATCAAACTATAAAAACTAATGTTTACCTAAATTTCAATTTGCAAAAATATATGAAAACTCTAGATTTGCAAACTCTAATCCAAACACCTTTGAGTTCTAAATTTGATTCTTAATTACGGTGGCACTTTCCTATTTCAATGTCAAGAGTCCTATCCTTACCATTTTTTAAAACAATATTGTATTGCATTTAATAAATGGTAACCGCAATGATTTAAGACAGCAAAATCTAATACTAGCTCTCGTCCTTAATATAAAAGGCAAAAGACTTGTTTTTGAGAGGTTACAAAAGTTAAATAAGTTACACTAAAATATTTATATTTATTGTTTTTTTAAACTAATTTGCCTGACTTGTGAACTGATACGTAATATAATAATACATGACATATGTTACGATCAAGTAACTTATTTAATTGCCATGATCTTTCAAAAAAAAAAAAGACAACTGACTCTTTATATTAAGGACCAAAGATAGTACTTATTAAAAAAACAAAAAAATAGAAATAAAAATCCAATATGTAGCATTGGATTGATCATGTAACCCATTCATTGGTTGTTTCATACTAATTCTACAATAAATAACAGGTCATTTGCATCTATCTTCAAGAGATGATATCCTTTATTTGCTTGTTTGGAATAGCAATTGAAGTATTCAAAAGAAATTTTTCAATCATGATTTACGGTATACGAGGTATGTATGTGAAAGGAGTGGTGTATCGACTTTCGTGCATAAACACTTTGGGATCCCCAATCGTAATCCCAAACATAGGGATTTTATGAAGCGCGAAGCCATCTATCTCCTTATCTCATCATAATTTGCTGTTGGTGAATGTCAACACTCTGCCTTTCAACAACTAGAGGCTTCTATTCTTAATTCACGGGATGCATAGATCCAAACAACGTATCAAAATTCAAGTGTATTTTAGATCTAAGGCATTTCAAACTTGGTGGTTAACTCCTCATCTTAATCACGGTCCTCTTCTACTGCAACTTTTGGCATTAAGGACTTCGTTGAGCTATGTATTGCAGCAGTTCTTTATTCCCAACCCGCCTGGTGTTCTTTTGTATTGTAAATTGGTTTGACTTTCTCATGTCAAGGCGTGTTAAGAATTGTGGTTCATTGTAAGCTAAGCTTCCTGCTATATGATGTATGAACCATGCTTCATCAGTTTGTACATTATACTTTTCTTGATACAAAATTCCCTTTTATCAAAAAAACAAAAACAAAACAAAACAAATTCCATTAAATTGAATTATTGATTATGGTTTCAATCATAAATATGGTAATTGGGCCAAAAAAAAAGAACTAAACGACAATAAGTAGACAATAATTCTTATTTTCACAGTATATTGTAAAAGTAAACTTGTCTCTTTTTTTTTAAGAATTATTGTCTTCCTATTGTCATTTAGTCCTTTTTTTGACCCAATTACCATATTTATGGTTGAAACCATAATCAATAGCATATCTGGTATATTTGAAGCTTATAATAAGGAATGAAGGGAGCATTTAATAGTCTTGACATTTTTGTTTCTATTTTAAAATAAAAAATCAAGCTTTTCGCAGATATGCTATTGACATCTTAGAGTGTGTTTGGCAAAGCGGTAAGGAGGCTAAAACGTACGGTAGGTAGATTAAAGCCTAGTAAGGATAATTTACCTTGTTTGGGTTCACGTTAGTGGCATTGGGCTTTTATATAAAATGTGGATTTTCAGCAAAAGCTCATAGCTCCAGCTTTTTCCCAGCGGCACAGTAGGAATCCATTATAATGGAGCAATAAATGCATTTCGAATTCCCTACTTGTCCTTGCATAATGCTTCATCTCTTCTCATTTTCTCACAAACTCCTCCCTCAACCGTGCTTGTTCTCCTTGATCTTGGTGTCCTTCATGCATGTGGTAGTGTAGTCACCGTTTGGTGTCGGTGTGGTCGGAGGCTGTGAAGCTTATCACCGTCCATCACTGGTTCACCATTGCCAGTGGTCCTTCTCCGATCTGTCCATTATTCAGTTGCGTGGTGTTGCATGTTCCGATATACTGCTTCTTCTTGCCGTTTGCTGGCTAGATCCATTGGTGGGTGTTGCGATTTAAGGTTGGTGGAAGTCCTATGGTCGTCGAAGCTTCTCTGTCTAACATGTTACTTTTCTTGAGTTTTCCTCTGTTTTGTGGTTGCCAAATGTGCGTAATTGATCACTTTCCCTAATTTGTTGGATAGTTTGTAGTTGGTGGAGTGTCTCTGCCACAACCAACTAACAGACACCTTTGATCAATCACTTTTCCTAATTTATTGGACGGTTTGCAACCTCACAAGGAGCCAGTTTCAATGCTCTTTGTTGGTTTGCTGCCATTTGTGTCTCTGTGATATATATATATGTGTGTGTGTGTGTGTGTGTGTGTGTGTGTGGGTATGGGGGTTTCCCAAAAGAATAACAATTTCATATAGAGGAGTATTACTTGCTAGCTAGTCTGTCTTCTAAGTGTCCCTTTAGTATTTGGCATTTTTCTTTCTTTCTTTAGTTCCTTTCATGTCTAGGAGGGTTCAATATGAAGAGGAGAAAAAAAGCTAGAAACCAAAGGGCCATATGAAGCAAGTACTTTAGTGTAATTTTATTTTTTTCAAATAATATTTGAACTTTTTTTATTTTAAAAATTTTATTCATATTTTTTCACTTCACTTATCACAATACATACAAATAATACATACATACATACATACATACATACATACATACATACATACATACATACATATATATATATATATATATATGTGTGTGTGTGTGTGTGTGTGTGTGTAGTATTTAGTAAGATTCATGTCCTTTTCAGTCATTTTCTATCTAAATGGGCTTTTCAAACACTAATTCAAATAGGTTTAAGGTTAGAAGAAAAGCTACTTCTGCTACCGCCGATCCAAATACAAATCACATTTACAATCTGACTTTTACAAAAGTTAGATAGCAAAAAAAGCTACTTCTCTACCACTAATCTAAATGGGCACTTAATCTTCACTTCGATGTAAAAATATATATTAAGATTTCAAAATAGTGCAAAAATGACACGAACTTGATTTAACCAACATTGACTGTTTAGCAAACATGCCAATTAAGGGCTCGTTTGGATTAGCAATAGTAGAAGTAGCTTTTTTCTAATATGATTTTGGCAAACTTTAGATAGGATAAAATCATATTGTAAATGTGATTTATGTTTAGATTGGCGGTAGTTGTTTGCCATTTAGCTTCTGCAAGCGTATGGGTCGCAAGGACTATGACAAAAGGTAGTTAACTAATGTAGCCATGTTCTTAATTAGGTTGAAAGGAATCATTTGGATTTAATCAAGTTAAATAAAGACTTTTGATAGAAATAAAAAAGTAAAATAGTGGAAATTGAGAAATTGAGTTTAACTTTAAAAGGTATAAACTTAGGTACTTCTTTCCCATTATATTTCATGAAACTACGCAAATATCCACTTATGTTAATAAAATGAGTGCATATGCTAGTCAAATGTTCTAAAATCATCAAACAAGCTCTCTCAAGTCAAGATTGATTTTTAATCTTCATTAAGAATATTCAATCTCTTGTTTATAATTAATGAAAACCATCTTTCCAAAGTAATCCTTCAATTGATAAGTTGTGAGATATATCTCTATTTTAACAACAAACCATCCATTTAATCCCTAAACTTCAAGTCTAGCATGATTTTTCTTAAGTTCTACAATTAAAATAGCTCTCTCAAGCATCTTCCAATTGAACAATCCTAATCATGTAGTGATCAAGCACAAGATAGCATAAGCTCAAAGAAAAATCAACATATATACTCGTTAACCAACAAAAGCAAGACAATCTAGTAGTATCAATCCATACAATAGGTAAAAGCAATCCTAATATGGAGTTTGAGCTACACATGATCAATACAAACCAACAACTCAATTTAAAACTCATAACCATATCAGCAAATTAGGAAGAAAAGAGGGAAAAACTAGAAAAAATAAGAAGAACCCTTGAAATTCTTGACAAATCTCCTCCAAAAGCTCCAAAATCTCTAATAGCTCTCTCCTAAATGGCCTCCTTATGCTCTTGAGCTCTCCCCTGTGTAGAATAATGCATTTTTGGCACCTCTCTTAGGTTAAAATACCACTAGCATAATCATTTTTTCAAAACGCACAGTATCAGTATTGCAAGTTCATTTTTGCTTCACTATAGCGACCCATAGCGAACTCGGTCAAAAAGGCCTATTTTTGACGTGTTTTCACTTTTGCTTCGCTGTGGCATAGCGACAGCAAACGTGGTCAAAAAGGCTTATTTTTAAGGTGTTTTCAGTTTTGCTTTGCTGTGGTGAAGCAAAAGCAACTAGGAGCACCTTCAAGCTACTTCCTTGATCTTCCTTTTTGACTTTTGTTCTTCTTTTCTCCACCATCAAGGATCTATGTAGGCTTCTACTTCTTGTCTTTATCCTCCTACAAAGAGAAGGATTTTATGAGCTTTTCAATTTTCTTCAATTTAATTTAAACCTTTATACATTTAGCTCAAAATTTGCAACTTTTCAAAGTATTTCCATCACATCACATTTTCCTTCATATATATAAAGTTTATGCACAATTTTAGTTCAAAACCACTAATATATAAGAAAAATGTGATGAAATTACAAGAATTTCTTGAGAATAATACTCCCCCAAACTTAAGCTTTTGCTTGTCCTCAAGCAAATTCACACATGTAACATGAATTCATAACTTGCTTATCTAAATTATAGATATGTTCACGCCCTCATTCATTGCTCTAAGGATCATACCAAACAAGAACTTGCGAGAATATGCCAAGATGAATGCTTTATAATCTTTGAGCAAGTTTATCAAGAGTTCTTTGAGTGTGAGTGTGTGTATGGACTCAAAAGACACTTCTTTAGATTTTATCTCAGTCACACATGGTACTCCAACTTATATACAAATTTTCAAATCTACAACTTCACTATTCTCTTTTTTATCCTTTTCTACTTACAATTTACATCATGTGATATCAAAATCTAAAGGATTTTTAGGCTTGTAAGGTAGCCATGGGTTTATGGTGTTTGAATAGAAGGGAAAAAGGGATAAATAAAAAAATTTTGAGATAAATGAACTACTACTTTTTTCCTTTTATTTGTACTCACCCAACTTGAACTAACTTGTTTTCTTTCTACCGAGCCTCTTTGAAATTTTTTAAGAGAGAGTATTGGCTTGGTTTCTGCACACTTTGTTCAAACCTACAACAATTTACATATTTCACATTCATAACTTGCCCTTTCGCTCATCAAACCCTTTTTTTCCATCTATCTCAAAGCAGGGTGTTCATGGTTTTTCAGGCTAGGGGTTAGAGAAGTGAATTGGTTTTCAAAAGAACATTTATATTGCTTTTTGATAAATGCTCAAAATTGGGTTCAAAATGGAAGAATAATAATACAAGTTAGCTTGAAAGGCTCAAACGCTTTTTAACGAAATGCTTAAATCATTTTTCAAAACCATATGAGATGCACCATAAGCTTTGAAAAATTCTAAAGTAGATTTGAAAATTATATCTTTGAAAATAGATATATAAGCTAGTTTACCACGAGTTTCTTCAACAAAAACCTTCAAAACATCCCTGACTCAAATAGTGCAAGATTATGCTCAAAAGAATTCCTTAGAAACTCACTCCAACATTATAACTCACTCAACAAGGCATATTAATCACAATTTTCTGTCAAGCACAACTATCCAATCATAGGACCATTCATGCAATCCTAAACAAACAATTAACCAATTCAAAAAATATTTTCTTCACTATTTTCTAAGCAAAGGCTTAATTTGTGAAATTTCATATATTTCACCCCTTTTTTCAATCAAACTATATATTAAAACTGCTTTTATATCCTTGTGCACTTACTGTTTACATTTAAAATTTTCAAAATTTCCCTCCCCTAAACTTAAAATCAACAGTGTCCTTACTGTCAACTTAAGTTGAGGAAAGGTCAACATTCACAAACCTGTACACAAACAGCACTCAGACCTATACACATTTACAAGTAATATTCACAGCATTGTTAGAGGTGCATCAAACAGTAACATGCACAATAGCAACTAATCATCAAGTCAGATAAAGGGCATCAGTGCCTATATTCAAACCTATCGTGTTGACAGCTAGTAACAATGACAAAGTTAGCACACAAAACAATTGTTAGCCATCAGTAGCTAATCATCACAAGATAGTATATTCACATGAACCCAAGTTGAACTGCACAAAAATGCTAACTTTAATCTCTACACTTAAAAGATGTTAAAGAAACACAATCTAGTAAAATGAACAAGCATCAAAAGAAAGTCAACAGTCAGAGGGGCCTTGTCAATCATCAGAATCATCTTTAAGGTCATACTCAAACTTAGAAGTGTTAGCAGCTGCAGCTCTACTTAAAATAGGATCCTTATTCTCCCCAACATAAGCCACCTCCTCATCATCCACACTCTCAGATGCACTCGTGATGAACCCATGTCGTGTGAGTTCTCAAAATAAAACCAGGTTTGAAAATGTAGTGTAGTAACCTAGGTCGTTCTTGTGAGGAGATTAATTTCTAAGTTTCTAAATAGTAAAGTGATAAAAACCTTAAAGTTGTGAGAAATTATTTTGAGAAATTGCATTTTTAATCTAATGAAGTAATCTAATCTAATGCAATATTTTTTTATTTTTCAGTTTTTGAAACAAAGAAGCAAACGGAATTGAAATTAATACTAACAATAAGATAAATTCAATTAACTAGTATAATGATAAAATGAGATTCCGTTGAGTCGAGGTTTTAGTCTTCCTTGCATGCTAATAATATGAATTCCATAATGAGTCAGGAGAATGGAACTAAGCTACCACTAGGTCTATATTTGCAATAATCATTTAATTCATTTTACGGAAACAATTAAATGAATACCACCAAGTAATTCAGACTTAAGGAGATGAATAATTAACTTCCAATTCTAGCTTGTAATTACCATTACAAAAGTTCAAAGCATTCATCTTAGTCATTTACAATCCAATTAACCAAGTTGGAATAAACAACTCAACCTACTCCTAATTTGAATCATACAAAGCTTAATTAATCAACTCCTAGCTCAACCACCAAGTTTATTTACTTGGCATAAAACAATCTATATCATAACTACACACTTAACCAAGCCATATAATTATAAAATAGAAAGAGAGCTTAAAACAATTCCATTGAAGTTTAGAAGCTCAAACTATTACCCAACTCAAGGAAATCACCAAGACTTAGCTACTCATGGAGGAAGAAGATGAAGCTTGAAGAAAGAGGAAATAATTGGCCATCAAAGCTCCCAAGGCGTGTTCAACTTGCGTCCTTCTCCAATTCTTCACAGCCTTCACTCATGCTATTTGATGCTTTTTCCCCTTTCCAAAGCTGCCTCTCCTCCTCTTTTATTTCATTTCGATGCCCTCTTCACAGCTGCCACATCTCCTTTCTTTTCTTATTCTCCAATTTCCCTCTCGGTCCACATTGTCGGCTCCCTTTATTTTCTCCAATTCTCAACTCGATCTAGCTTTTTTAATGTGTTGCAGCTTGCATTTTTTTATTCTTCCACGTGGTCGCCATCTTCTCAAATCTCTACTCTTTTCTTTCAATTCCCATTTTCTTCATAGCCGCCATTCACAATCCTCCTCTCCAATCAATTCGGTTCAGCTTGTTTAATTCGGTCCATACCTCCTCCTCCTTCAATTAATTTAGCTGCTCCCTTTTCTCTTTCATTTCGGTCAAGCTTGCTTCTTTGGTTTTTTTAATTAGGTTAAGCTCCTTCTCTTTAATTTCAGCCACCACCTTCTTCATTTCAATAGTTCCCACTTGCCTCTTTTTTCCCTTCAATACTCTGTAGGTTAAAAAGTGAATTGTGCCTTGTTTGGATAATAGGTAAAAATCTGTTTTGGGACTAAGCACAAAATTTCAACCATTAAACAAGGCCCTTACTTATTTAACCTCCTCTTAAAAAAATGTGAAAATGAATTATGCACTTGTGATGTTCCACTCTTGTCCTTCCTTAAGCTCCAAAATGACATCTTTGACCTTAACCACTTAAGTTGCGCCACATCATCACCTACAAAATTAGATTCACAAAGGTAATATCTTTTGTTCACAATTAAAGAATAATGGGAATAACAAATCTTAATTAAAAATATAACAATTTAACTAATATAATTTCCAAATTATCCTTTCACTAAAATCTCACTTTAATATTTGATTATGCCCAAAATATTTAATTAAGTCCCACAAAAGCCTAAGATTAATTAATAAAAATATACAAATTTTGAGCTCTATCAACTCAATTTTGGATCATCACCAATTTCTCCCTCAGCTGGATCATGAAAAACAACAATTTCTTTCCCTTGTTGACGTGTAGGCTGGTTTTTCTCCTCATCACTCTCAACCTTAGGTGGCACCTCGATACCCAACTTGCTAGAAATTCCTTCTAGCATTGTCTCCATGTGCTTTCTGTGAAGGCATTCCTTGGCTCGTTCCTTTTTCTCCAGCAAAAGATCTGCATGGATACTGTGTAATGTGATCAGGTGTTTGTCACCATCCAAGTCAATCAGTCCCTTTTGATCTAACTTGGTGTGATCATACCAGTAAGGGGGAGAAGGCTGAACGTGAATATCATCCGGAGATGTTGGAATGTGGTAGAACCAAATAAGTTCCTTTCTTCTTGGCATGAGCACAGTTGTACAGGGTATCATAGATGATGTTTTCTAGTTTTACCTGCTGACCAGTCATGGACAGGTATATAAGCAAAGCAGTTAACTTGGGTACAATGCTACTATTGCCTACAGGGGTTCCATTGAAAGTGATGAAGTTCAACCATATCCGAGCCTCTTCATTTAGGCTGGTTTACTTGAGATATATATGCTTGCCTCTTGGTCTATACCATCGAGGTTCATCGGGTTTGACCAAGCTATCAGCAATGGCATTCAAGAAAAATGTTAACATCATTTTTTAGGAGATTATATTGACATTTGGGGTAGAAAGGGATATCATAGAATTGATGAATGAATTCCTTGCTGATGAAATTCTTGCCACAAGATGGGACACCTCTGAGCTGCATTGACAAAACACTATAATAGTAGGCATAGTAATAAAAATTTCTGAAAAATTTTCATTACCAGATGCCCGTGGTTCTAACAGATTCCTTAAATCAATTTTTTCAGTCACCAACTTGTAGAACTTAAACCAAGTATTAGGAGGGAATTCTCATTCTTGACGTAAAGGTTGGGAGTTCATGAGGTCCTTGACAACTTGCAGAAAATCCGGTGGAGAAGGTGGAGGAGGTGGTTGAGTTGGTGGAGGTGAGGAGGGGGAGGTGCAACATCTACCTTTTTCCTTTTAGGCGCTGGCTTTTTAAGAGCAGCTCGGTGCTTGGTCATGATCTGTACAATAACAAAACCAAAGCAAAACACACACAAAAATAATGAACAATCCATAATTAAAACAAGAAAAGAAGAAGAGAAACACTGGTCCTAAAAAGGAAAATTTCCCCAAACTTGAAGTCTATCTAGCTCTAAAGCTTCCAACAGAATTCCACACTTAAGCATATATCCTCACTACCTTCAAGATCTATTAATCACCTCAGAATGAAAAATTGAAACCTGTTAATATGTAGCTGAACAAATCCGTTTCAATTCGGTAAACCAAAGAAACAATTTAGTTAAGGAATGGTCACAGTGAGGTGTTCTTCCATGAAAATCAAATAATCTAGACCATAAATTGAATTTCCCAGTACAATCATAGTGACTATAATTAGAATAATCCCATGATATAGTGCCTTGGTTTACCACAAGGAAAAGGTAGAATTACATTCCAAAAGCAACATTAATTAATTAAGCACAAGTTCAAACAAAGTTCTAAATTGACCCAAAAGTTTTTAAAAGCATGAAAAGTGTGTTTTGAAAACTTGTTGAATTGGTTAATACGTGGTATCAAAAACAAGATTTACTGCCATTCACATAACAAAATGTAAAGAGTAGCTGCAATGTTCAAAATTTAACCTGAGAACAAATTAGAACTTTTTAAAAGACATACAATTCATCAAATTGCCAAGTTTCCTATATAAATCCAATGAGAACAAATTTTTGTCCTAAAAATATGGGATTAAGATGAAAATGTGCCAAGACTTATTTCTAAATTTATAACAAAAGTTAAATGGCTTAGTGAAATTTTTGTTTTAAACCTTTATCACAGTAAAAACAAGTTGAGAATTGAAAACCCCTTTCAATTCTCATAACCACCAAAATAGAGTTGTAAAAGTGCATTTTACTCATGCAATAAACTTAGAAACAGAGTCTTAGTAGCAACCTCAAGTGTTCGGTCTTCAAAATTCAATAATACATTTCAGTTCTCATGAAAACCACACATAAACAAAGTAAGCTAGGAATAATAGAGATCAAACCATCCCACATTAGTTCAAGCCTAACTAAACCAATTAAAACCATCCAACTAACCCCATTCCTAATTCAAGAAACCTCATAATTGAGCCAACCGATGCTAGACCAAGAGTGTGCTACGACCGATTTAAAACATAAGAGACATGAATATTTCTTAAAGCTAGCTACCGGTAAGAACAAGTATTAACCAAGCCAAGCCTAGCAATTTACTAACCTAAACCTTTAGCTACCCCCTTTAATTCAAGCTTAAAACCCCATAATCTTCAAAACCTGTAGTAGTCCTACTCTAAGCAAATTGAAACTCAAAGTGGAAAGAAAATAAAAAAAATTACCTCCTCTGTAGATTAGAGGTAGTGACAGGGGGTTAAGGGAAATGAGGAAGAACTATGGCTCACTACAGCCTAAGCTCATCGTACAAGAGCACAAAAGTACCAGAGACATAGAAGGAGACAAAGAACCAACACATTGATGATGAAGATCGCCGAAGTGGTAATTGAAAGAGAGCGACGGGGAAGGAGAGTATGTTAGGTCTGAGGGGTCGACGGTGGTGTGGTGAAATAATGAAGAAGTTTATTTAGGGGTAATCCAGCGAAGTCAGCTGAAATCCGATAGTAGAGGGAGTAGATTTGACAGTGAAGACTGAGAGAGAGAGAGATCGTGCAAGAATGGCAATAGAGGAACATAAGGAGTGAGAAGGGGGTGACGGCGATGTTAGATGGGTGATGGTGGAGGGGTTAGGTGTGATAGTTGAGGCTGAAAGATGAGAGAGATAAGGCCTATGGGTCATATGTGGGTAATGTAGCTGAGGGGAGTGATCGATGGTGAGCTATGGGGAATTAGGTTTTGGGATAGGAGGGAATTTACAAAAGAGGAGAGAGTTGTGAATTTAAAAAATGATTGGGTCCACATGTAGGGTAGGTTCATAAGGGTAAAAAAGGAAAAGAAATGAGAAATAAGGGTGAGATGGTAAATTTATTTATTATTATTTTTATTTAATTTAATAATTTTTTTATATTGTTATATTCTTTTTTTGTGTCGCTGCTGGGAGGCACAGAAAGGGTGTAAAATGGAAGGAATTTGCCTTTGCTTTGCTATAGCGAAGTAAGGGCGAACTCAAGGAAAACTAGATAGAAGGGGTGAAAAAATAGAGGTTTTAGCTTTTGCTACGCTACAGCGAAGGAAAGGCAAAAACTGGAAAACTAGACAGAAACATGGAAAAATAGGCTGCTTTTGCCTTCAGTATGCCATAGTGAAGCAACAACAACCACATATACACAACAACTCACAGAAAAACACAACATTTGCTGCATCTTCACAGAGCAAAGCCAAAGCAAAGTTTGACAGCATAAGAGAAAAAAAATCTGACTACAAAATAAGAGTCCCAAATCATCCTAACTCACCCAAATTCCACAAGTAGCCTCCAAATCTCATCACACAACATTCAATCACATCAACAAGCATAAGAAACACCATTATGTACTACTCAAATATAGTGAAGCAAGGGTTGTGAATTTCAAAGCTCAAGTCACAACATTCAAACTCCATCCCACTTTACATTCATCTTGTATATAATTAGCAAAGTATCAACAGTACTACTTAAGTAATGAGTGTCAAATGCAAAGTTCTACTCCCCGTTGTAGTTCCAACTCCTTGTATCAAAATGCCCATTGTAGCACCAATCCAATGCAATTAAAATGGTCTAGCCATGGGGAAAACCTTTCTTACCTACAAAAAGATAAAACCAAACGTAAATCCACTAAAGCACACAAAAATAAGAGGAAAATGAAAAGATAAAGTGTTGAGTGTAACCCCTTGCCTTATAAACAATAATTATGATTTGAGAGCATGGAGTTAAAATGAATTAGAGACCGATAGATAATAAAATTCATTTTCAATCCCTTCCTTACGGTAGGATTTTCACAAATTCTTTCAACATTTCTTCTTATCCTGGTCTCATATTCAGGTTTCGAATATAATTGCCCTGCATAGTTAAATCACATTTATATATATCAGAGTGTACAACAAAATCCCGGCAATTCCCCAGGTTATATATATATTAACTATAGGATTTACAAGTTCCCATTTAGGGGATTACACAAAATCATTCCAAGATTTACATCCCAAATTCGTATAGTAATCCCAAACCAAAATTGATAACCACAATTGAAATCATATGCCCCTAAAGAGTCTTAGCCGTTTTGGATTGTTCGTTTCTCTTTGGAGCCACTTGCCCTATCTGGGGGTTAGCCAATGCAAAGAATGGGATTCAAGAGAATCCTAGTAGTAACAAATTACTCACACTATATATAACTGTTGGAAATTGTGCCCTAAGGGCCAATCATTGTACTTTAAACATTATTATTTTAATGAAATTTCTCCATTCTGTTATCAAATTATTTGCATGTTAACTGTGATAATTGTATCCTTGGATAATTCATAAAGATTGTCCTAAAATGTCCCTGGTCGGTCATCTATGCGGGAGCAGAGATGAAACAAGACCAGTATGACTTTGATAAGATATGGAGATACGAATCAAAGTCTTAGGCACTTGTAAGAGTACAAGGTGCTGGACCGACCCACTATGAGAAAGCTACATGGATCAAGTCATAAGTTTTCTCATGTATAACCACGTCATAATGCCCTTAGACCTGAGGTCATCATGGATTCCTACATGAGAGTTGCTAAGCTTTGAACTAGTCAAAAGTCACTTTTGACCGGGTGACGATAAAGGCTACGATCGGGCTTGGTGGTTTTTCATGTAGAGGAATATGAATGATCAAGATGGAATTTGTCCCTCACATTAGTAGAGAGATATTACTGGGCCCCTCGATGAGTAAGTCTGAGAAATGTATGGCCATACTATGATGAAAGGAGTTTCTGTCTCTGTTATCAGGCTACTCAGGAATCGAGAAAGTAATGGTCAGGAACAAGAGGATGACATTTTCCATGCCTTATCCTTGATCGATATATCATGTGACAAAAGGGACGTGACATGGTTGTATGACAGGTTGTATTGTGATAACGATCCTCACACTACTACAAAAAGGGGTTTTAACGTCCCTAATTTAGCACTTTTAACGTCCAAAAACTAAGGGACGTCTATGTAGGGGGCGTAGTATATTTTAAGAAAAGACGTCCCAAAAAAGTTGGGATGTCTAAAGTCAGGACTTTAGACGTCCCAAATTGAGATTTGGGACGTCTAAAGTCCTGACTTTAGACGTCCCAAATCTCAATTTGGGACGTCTAAAGTCCTCCACTGGGGGACTTTAGACCTCCCAAATTCTTAATTTGGGAGGTTAAAAAGTTTTATTATTTTAAAAATAATTATTTATATTCTTCATTACCCAGTAAATTAAAATTGCAGAAACAGAATTGAAGATGGATTCATAAACAAAAAAATGTCCCTTACGAAATGGTAAGGACTTCTAGCACTGCAATCTTTTTACTATATATATATATGTATAATAACAACAACAACTCATACAACCTAATATCATATATGTATAACAACAACTAGAAAGTGTCAAAATATTTGTCACCACACAACTACAAACTAATTGTTATTCATTTCATCAAAATAAATATACATATGTATTTTCCTCGATTTCCAAGCTCCAAACGTATAAAACAAAAACATTATTAGTATAGCATAACTACTAACAACTAGTTTATGATTCTGGCAAAAAAAAAACAATCAAGGGAAAAACACTCCAATAACTAGAATCATGTAAATAAATTGAAAGCATTATAATAATTTCATATTGCAAGTTTAACTTAATTCTTCATGTAAATTTATATTTAAAAAAAAACAAACCTGATGAAACCAGGGGAGAGGGCAGCCAACAATGTCTATGTGCTTCCAAGGTGGAGAGAAGACGTTGGAGGAGTTGTGTATACACAGTAGAGAGGAGATGTACGCCGGAGGCTGAAAGCAACAAAGAGAGTGGAAGGTGTACACCGGAGGGTGGAGGGGGCAAAAAAGGTGGAGGAGGTGTACGCCGGAGGGTGAGAGCAAAGAAGGTGTTATGAGAATGGAAGGAGGTGGAGAAAAAGGGAATGAAGAAAAGAAAGAGAGGAAGAAGATTGAGGAAGAAGAAGTCACGTGAATGACAGAAAAAAGGAAATGCAGAAAAAAGGGAAGAGAAGTCATGGGGATGGGAAAGATGGAAAAAGAAGTATGGGTTTCTGACATGGGAATGAAGAAAAGGGGAAAAAAGTCTCACACATGTCAGAATTTCTGACATGACTTTAGGAGTCCCAAATCCCATTTGGGAGGCCTAAAGTCAAAAATTTTTTTTTTTTTTTTACTTTAGACGTCCCAAATTGAATTTGGGACGTCTAAAGTCCCACTTTAGACGTCACTTTAGACGTTCCAAATTCAATTTGGGACGTCTAAAGTTAAAAATAAATAATTTTTTTTTTTTTTTTTACACTTTAGATGTCCCAAATGGAATTTGGGACATCTAAAGTGTAAATTTTTTTTTTTTATTTTAGACATCACTTTAGAGGTCCCAAATTGAATTTGGGATGTCTAAAGTACCACTTTAGACATCCCAAATGGAATTTGGGACATCTAAAGTGTAAAAAAAAAAAAAAAAAAAAAAATTTTCTTTTACTTTAGACGTCCCAAATTGAATTTGGGACGTCTAAAGTGACGTCTAAAGTAAAAAAAAAAATATTAATTTTTTTTTTTTAACTTTAGACGTCCCAAATTGAATTTGGGACGTCTAAAGCTACCAAGTTCCCACACATAATTACAAAAATGCCACCGCCTATATTTTAGACGTCCCTATTTTAAAAAGGGACGTCTTTTAGGGTAGCAGTATCTATATTCTGTAGTAGTGTCATATGAATTGGGTAGTCGTAATGTCTTGCTAGAGGCCGCTTGCGACTTTTGGGTTAGTGTAGTTATTGGCCCACTGCCAACTTCATATGGGCCTACAAGGTCGCACACAAGAATGGCCCAACACGAGATAATGTTTGATTTAGGGTGGATGAATTTTATATTTATATATATATATATAATATAAAATTCATTAATAATATTATATAGATATATATATTTTCGAAATATTATATATATATATATATATATATATATATATGTATATATATATTATATGATATTATTATATTGTGTTGGTTTTAAATTTAATTTATTAAGATATATTAAATTTAATAACTAACATGATAGAGATATAGTATCTCAGATTTAATTTATGAAGATAAATTAAATCTAATGGCTCTTTATTTAGATTAAATAAATAGGTTAAATTAAAACTGTTGGACAGATTTAATTTAAACTGAATTTATTTAATTAGCTCATCAAGATAATTAATTGTTAATTAATTTCAAAATTAATGATGATTAATTTTGAAATTTGAAAATAACCCTCATGCGTTATAAACTTGATAGAGCTGATAGACTCAGGGTACATCAGAATTGAGAGCCGCAAGTTAAACCCTTGGACACATTAGAGGCACTAGCACGCAGTCTCGGTTGGAGAGCATTCGTGTGGATACCGGTAGAGGGAGCGGACCTGACGTGTTGGCTCCTAGAGATCGTGAAAACTCTGAATCATCAAAAAGGTATGAATCCTTCCAACTTGGTTTAAATGCCATTGATGGATCCTTGATTAGGATCGGTGAAAATTTTTTAAATTCTTCCGATGTGCTTACCGATCCTAACAATAACCATATAGTATGCAGGCACATAACAGTCATCAATAACAGTAATAGCACAATGATACATGGCTTTCACTCTAATGATAGCACTCACTACTATATACACAATGCGACAGCTTATGCTGTAATCAAAATAATGACAGCTTATGCTGTATAACGACAGCTTACGCTGTATAACGACAGCTATCACTAGCTATAATTGTAGCAGCATCAAAAATCATTACAAAGCAGTGATAGAACACATATACAATGCATTACATACAATACAAGAGAAAGAGTCATTACTTGGTTCTTTCCGAATGTGCTCTGGCACGAGTCGTTCATGATTAGGGCAAATGTCGAACCCTATTAACCAAAATAAAGAACAGCGGATTAATTGTCTACTCCAAATTCTTACTTTCATAGCACTTAAAGTTGGTTATCATTTGAACTCTTTAGGTGGCTACTAGAAGTCTAGACCCATGCCTAAAGGGTTGGGAAAAACTTGCCTGAAGACTATCTTTGAAAACTCAAAATGTCAATTTTGCATTGTTGGCCGCGGCCAACAGATGGTTAGAAACATTTGGGCCGTGGTCAATAATCCAGGACCGCGGCCAGAATTAGGTTAAAAAGTTTTGGGTCATGGCCAGTCCCTCTTGGGCCGCAGCCAGCATATGGTCAGAAGGTTTTGGGTTGCGGCCAGCCTTTTGGGCCATAGCCAATCAATGACCTGACTCCTAGTTGATTTTCAAATGGTAATAACTTTGTGCACAAAACTCAATATGACACAATCTTTATATGGATGGAAAGCTTGCAAAGTGAGCTACAACCCTAGAAAATTTCAAAACATTTAGACACCATTTACTTTGTCAAAATACCATGTAAAATTGGTCCCCTGTACAACATTTTACATTTAGCTAAAATTCTAGAATTTCAGTTTTCATACCAATGCTTCCAATGGTTCCAAATTTCACATCAAACACTATTCTCACACAAATTTTCACAAGGAATCCATTGGAAACACCAAATCCACCTAATTCTCATTATATTGACATGTTTCACAATGATCACAACATGTCACACAATAACACAATTCAAAACTCAACATTGCAAACCTTTCCATTCCTCAATTCCAACTAATTTCTATGGTACAAAGACACAATTTGACATCAACTCCACACAATGTACTAACCACTTATACATTTCAAAATTCACATGAAAATCAGGGTAAAAATCACAAATCTCAAAACTTAACCAATGGTCACCCTAGTTAGGTCAAAATGTGCCAAATTCTTACCTCTTCCTCTCCCAAAGTGAATCCCTTGATTCTTCAACTTTCAACTTTTCACAAGTTCTCAAACACCACTTTTCAAAATTTGAAACCATAGCCATAAAGCCCTCAACACCATGAACAACATTAAAGAAGGTGAGTGGAGCATTTAGGGGCAAATTCTCAACTAAAACTTGAGCTATTCCTTTCTCTTTCTTGCTTGCTCTTGGACGACAATAGACGATGGAGAGAGAGATGAGAGGATGATGATGAGATCAGAATTTTGAGCTCCCAAGCCCCTCTTGGCCGACCTAAAGGGAGAGAGGAGAGAGGGAAAACGTTTAAAATATTGACTTGATCCTATGGTCTATACAATGACACTTTGCAACATCTTGTTTCTCCTTCCATGATCACACATAAGCACATGTACACACAAATCCACCTTATGGATCACTTAATAAGTGAATTCTAACCATTGATCTTCAAGTTACATATGAGTTTTCTCTTCAGTAACTAACCAATTGATTGGTAACTTTCCTTTTTACCCATTTTACCCCTGATTATGGCAATTCCACCTGAATCACCACCAAACACATTTATATCACCCATATCACTCAACCATGCGCCCTCCCACCATTAGGGTTCCTTTAAGCTTTGTCTCGCCATTAAGCTTAAATGTAGGGTTCAAGCACCAATCAAAACACATTCAAATCAAAATTCACATCATATTCTTCAAAAGTGTTTAATTAACAATAATTACATCACCTTTGAAGTCATTAGCCCTTAATCCCATTTTTGGGTCATTACATTGAGAACTTAGGTTTCCTTTGAAGAAGCGCTTGATTTATAGTCTCCAGCCTGACTTTTCACTCTATCAAGTGGAATCAGTAAGGGGTAGAGTGATGGTTTGCCTCTCTACCATACCACCCCAATAATACTTTAACCACTGTTCATTGACCTTAAATCTCTTACCATCTTGTCCTTATAGCTCCACAACACCTTTGTCAAAGACTTGTACCACAGTGAAAGGTCCAGACCATCTAGACTTTAACTTTCTTGGAAAGATCTTCAACTTAGAGTTATATAGGAGCACTCGTTGACTCGGCTCAAAAGACTTAGAGACAATCTTCTTGTCATGCAACCACTTATTTTCTCCTTGTAAAGCCTTGAACTCTCATAAGCATGGAAACAAAATTCTTCAAGCTCATTAAGTTTTAAGAGCCTCTTGTCGCCTACTTCTTTCTCATTAAAATTCAACTTTTTAATGGCCCAGTAAGCATTGTGTTCCAACTCCACAGGAAGATGACAAGCTTTCCCAAAAAACCAATTGGTAGGGAGACATGCTAATAGGTGTTTTGCAAGCGATGCGATAAGCCTATAGTGCATTATCTAACTTCATGGACCAATCCTTTTGAGTGATACCCATAGTTTTCTCAAGGATTTTCTTGATTTCTCTATTTGGAAATTTCAGCTTGACTATTTGTTTAAGGATGGTAGGCTAAAGACACCTTGTGTTTCACTCTATACTTCTTCAAAAGAGATTTAAATTGATGGTTGCAAAAGTGGGTGCCGCCATCACTAATAACAGCCTTTGGAGCACCAAAGCGAGTGAAGATATGCTTTTTCATGAATTTGACCACTACTTTAGCATCATTTATTGGAGAAGTAATGGCCTCAACCTATTTAGGCACATAACCTACTGCTACAAGAATGTATTGATTGTTGAAGGACTTGGGAAAATGTCCCTTGAAGTCAATCCCCCATACATCAAATAATTCTACTTCCAACATACTGTTAAGTGGCATTTCATTTCTCTTAGAGATATTACCAACCCTTTGACGCCGGTCACAAGATAGAGAAAATTCATAAGCATAATTGAACAAGGATGGCCAAAAAAATCCAGATTGTAAGACTTTTACAGCAGTCTTGTTACCACTAAAGTGGCCTCCATATTCAGAGGAATGGCAACACTTCGATACATCTTGTTGCTCACTTTCTGGAATACATCTTCTAATCAACTGATTAGCACAATAGTGAAATAAGAATGGTTCTTCCCAATGATAGGACTTGACATCATGTAAGAACTTCTTCCGTTGGTGATAGCTTAAGTCATAAAAAATGATTCCACTCACAAGGTAATTTACTATGTCGGCATACCAAAGAGTTTCAGAATGACTCACTAAAAAGAGTTGCTCGTCTGGTAAGGTTTCATGAATGGGTAGAGTTCCATCATGTTGAGCTTCAGTACTTAACCTAGATAAGTGATCAGCAACTTGACTTTCAGAGCCCTTTCTATCAACAAGCTCAAGATCAAATTCTTGTAAGAGCAAAACCCATCGAATCAACCTTGTTTTAGAGTCCTTTTTACTAAAGAGGTACCTTAGTATGGAATGATCAGTATGAAAAACCACCTTGGCACCAATCAAGTAAGGCCGAAACTTGGCAAATGCATACATTACAACCAAAGCTCTTTCTCGGTTGTAGTGTATTTTTCTTGAGCATCATCGAGTATTTTGCTAGCATAGTAAATAGGATGAAAGACTTTATCCCTTTTCTACCCAAGTACAACTCCCATGGCATAATCGCTGGCATCACACATCACTATAAAGGGAATGTTGATATGCAACGGTTTGAACATCTCAATAAACTTCTTGAATTGCCCATCTTCTTGATATTTCTTGAGCCTTTGTTGAAAAGGAGGTGGTAGAACATATCGTGGAGGAGAAGTGTTGGTCTTTATCTTCTTCTATTCCATATTTTTAGGATCAACGGGCTTGCTTTGCACCATGTTATCTAGATTCTCCTCAGTTCGTTTCCTCTTCTTGTTTCACATAGGATTACTTTTACCCATTGTATGGATTGATACTATTAGATTGTCTTGCTTTTGTTGGTTAATAAGTATATATGTTGATTTTTCTTTAAGCTGAATGCTATCTTGTGCTTGATTACCACATGATTAGAGTTGTTTAATTGGAAGATGCTTAGGAGAGCTATTTTGATTGTAGAACTTAGGAAGAAAAATCATGCGAGACTTGAAGTTTAGGGATTAAATGGATGATTTGTTGTTAGAATAGAGATATATCTAACAACCTAGCATAGTCAATTAAAGGATTACTTTGGAAAGATGATTTTCATTAATTATAAACAAGAGATTGAATATTCTTAATGAAGATTAAAAATCAATCTTGACTTGAGAGAGCTTGGTTGATGATTTTAGAACATTTGACTAGTATATGCACTCAGTTAATTAACATAAGTGGATATTTGCATAGTTTTATGAAATACAATGAGGAAGAAGTAATCCCAAGTTTATACCTCTTGAAGTTAAACCTAATTTCTCAATTTCCACTATTTTACTTTGTTATTTCTATCAAAAGTCTTTACTTAACTTGATCAAATCCAAATGATTCCATTCGACCTAATTAAGAACATGGTTACATTAGTTAACTTGCTTTTGTCATAGTCCTTATGGATCGACACTCATTTTCTCACTACTTTATTACTTGGGACCCATACGCTTGTAAACCACCAGCATCGTCACTTTTTCAAAATGCACAGTATCAGTATGGCAAGTTCACTTTTGTCTCTCTATAACGAACCCACAGCGAACTCAATCAGAAATGCCTATTTTTGTGGTGTTTTTGCTTTTGCTTCGCTATGGCGTAGCGACAGCAAACGTGGTCAAAAAGGCCTATTTTTGGGGTGTTTTCACTTTTGCTCTACTGTGACGAAGCAAAAGCGACTGGGAGCACCTTCAAGTTACTTCTTTGATCTTCTTTTTTAACTTTTGTTCTTCCTTTTTCCACCTCCAAGGAGCCATGCAAGCTTCTACTTCTTGTCCTCATCCTCCAACAAAGAGAAAGATTTTATGAACTTTCCAATTTTCTTCACTTTAATCTAAACCTTTATACATTTAGCTCAAAATTTGCAACTTTTCAAAGTATTTCTATCACATCACATTTTCTTTCATATGTATAAAGTTATGCACAATTTTAGTTTAAAACCAACAAATATATAAGAAAAATGTGATAAAATACAATAATTTCTAAAGAATAATAATAGTAGAAGGCTATCTGCAATATAAAAAGTAGGTCTTAGTGTGTGTTTGGATGGAACCAAAAAAAGTTTTTCTGGCACAAAACCATGGTTTCAAAATTTAACATCCAAACACTCAACAAAACTCCAAAATCCCTTTTTGGCTTGAAACCATGGTTTTAGGATCAAAATCATGATTTCAAGGTAAGCTATTTTTTCCCCTTTTTCCATGTTGTGGGGCCCACCCCTCTCTTATTGGTCCTTTTTCATGTTGGTGGGACCCACGCCACACACTCTCTCTCATCTATATTTTTTTTTAATTTCAAAATTCTCTCTCCGTCTCTTTTTTTCTTTTTCTTTTTTTAAATTTCAAATTTTAATGATTCCTCTTATTCTTAATATAAGATCTATTTATCTAATTTGATTATATTAGAAAAATTATTTAAGTTAATTAATATCACATATAGACAAATTTATTTCATTTTTTGTATTTATTATGAAATTTAATGTTAAATAATGGGTTAAGATGCAAATTTAACAAACCAAGGTTTTTTTGAGAGGCGTCTGCCACAAATAAATTTTGTTAAATTTGCACATTAACCCTTAAATAATACATAAAATTTAATCTTATTTTTATATGTAATTATCACAAAAGCTAATGTCCTTTTTATTAATTTGACCATGAAAAAAGCAATTCTGATCACAATTTCCAAACACTCTCATTTTATCAAAATCACTTTTTTCCCATAATCTATTCTACTCATAATTTATTCTCTAAAAGCTATTCTTCACTTCTTCTTTTTTTCAGAATCTATTATCCAAGAGCTAATTCAAACACACTCTTAATGGCTTCTTCTTAAAAATAGTTTTTGACCTAAAAGTCTATTTGAAAAAATATCAACCCAAACGCTTCATTTTACTCTCACTATGCTTTTTCTCTTCCTATCATACTTTTTCAGCCCCTATCGCCTTTCCAAACAAGCCCTAAGAAAATAGTGTAAAAATAATCATTAAGTTTTTAAAATAGTGAAAAAATGACCATTAAGCCAATCAATAATATTGATTGTTTAATAAACAGTTCTCACACATGTTATTATATATTCTCACATATGTAATTATATATACGCGAGTACATATAATTATTGGAAAATGGAAAATGATATTTCAGTACATTGAAAATGGGAAAAGACAATTCAGGTGAGTGTCAAACGGGAAGATGAATCTGTCCTTTTGAAATCTCGGCCAAATGACGAAAATGCCTTTCAGCCCTCAGTCGAAATAACAACGTAGGAGTTGTTAATGGTGAATCCGAAGTTGTTAATGGTGAGATAGGTGTTGTTATTGACCCTGAAACTTGTTAATTATGAAAGAAGAAATTGGAATTGTTAATTTCGAATCTTGAATTGTTAATTAAGAGATGAGTGTTGTTATTGGACCTGAAACTTGTTAAGTGTGAAAGAAGAAATTGGAGTTGTTAATATCGAATCCGAAGTTGTTAATTAAGATATAGGTGTTGTTATTGGCCCTAAAACTTATAAAGTGTGAAAGAAGAAATTGAAGTTGTTAATGTCGAATTAAGAGTTGTTAATTAAGAGATAGGTGTTGTTATTCCGAAGTGGAGGAAGAAAGTGGAGTTATTAATATGGAATACGGTGTTGTTAATAAAGAGAAAGGAGTTGTTATTGGCCTTGAAATTTGTTTAGTGTGAAAGAAGAAATTTGAGTTGTTAATGTCGAATCCGAAGTTGTTAATGGCGAGATAGGTGTTGTTATTGGCCCTGAAACTTGTTTAGTGTGGAAGAAGAAATTAGAGTTGTTAATGTCAAATCTGAAGTTGTTAATGGTGAGATAGGTGTTGTTATTGGCCATAATACTTGTTTGGTATGAAAGAAGAAATTTGAGTTATTAATGTCGAATTTGGAGTTGTTAATTAAGATATAAGTGTTGTTATTGGCCTTGAAATTTGTTAATTGTGAAAGAAGACATTGGAATTGTTAATGTCGAATCCGGAGTTGTTAATTAAAATATATGTGTTGTTATTAGCCCTGAAATTTATTAATTGTCAAAGAAGAATTGAAGTTGTTAAGGTCAAATCCGGAGTTGTTAATTACGAGGATCATGTGTTATTCTGCAGTGGGGATGATGGGCATTTTCATAATTTGGCCAAAATTTCAAAAGGACAGATTCATCTGTCCGTTTGACACCTACCTGAATTATTTTTTCCCATATTCATTTAACTGAAATGTCCTTTTTCATTTTCCAATATCATTTTTTTGGAATTTTCCCAAGAATATATAAAAAATTTAAAAAGAAAATTCCCCACCCCAAAATTGGGGATGAGTATGTCGTGCTCATCTTGCTATTGGAGGAGCCGCAAGATCTGAACCTTCGCCTTTGATTAAGGATAGAGCCAGGAATACTGGCCGGCTCGGCTCTACAAGGCCGGCCCTTCACGGGCTCGGTGGGCCGGCCCGTTTAGGCTCATTTACTAAAAATACAATATTTTTTAGGCCCTCGACCCTATAGGGCTGGCCCGAAACGGGCTTAAATTCATTTTAATTCAAAAAAAATTCTTTTTCAATTTTTACAATTTATTTATTATTTTACTTTAAATTGAGATACATTATTCTTAAAACTCATAAATTTTTGGTTAAAATAATCATATAATGTCCAAATTAGCCTATTTTTTAAAGTTTAAATTAATAAATCATTGTAGAAAATAAAATAAATCAAATCAACTAATAAGTGTTTGCCTATTATTAATACTCTATTAGGTACTTAGGTATCTCTCATATTGATAATTTGATATAATGATATTATATTTATTAATTTATTTAAAAAAAAATTAAACGGGCCTAAAAGGGCTGGCCCTCAGGGCTGCAGGGCCAGCCCTACAGGGCCAACCTTTTAGGCCCGCTTATCTTTTTAGTCTCTAAATCATAAGCTCGACCCTTAAAGGTTCGGCTTAAACAAGCTCGGCCTGAATTCCCGCCGGAGCCGGTGGTGTCGGCAACTTCAATGAGACGCAAAATCTGGAAGCAATTATTGGGTTTGATGCTTTCTCTCCGACCTCCAGCTCCAAGATGGAAGACCTGGCGTTCGGCAAGACGCACAAAGTCGTGAGGCGTTACAAGGTACCGAAAAATATCTGATTCTGACTCAGATGGCTTGTAATATTGCTTATCTTGTTTGCTGGGATGAGTTCTTTTTTTCCTAGACCTCGCAGGGATGAGTTGTTCTTCAACATTGGCCTCCGCGTCTCCAGTCCATACCGGTGGGAGCTTGCTACATTCTTCGTGATTAGAAGTCTATCAACGTTTAATCTTGTGATTAGAAGTCAATAAGTAACCAAAAAGACTTGTTCTCCTCTTCCCCATAAATACAAGTAAAAGGAAAGAGTATCTCATCCTTTAATCGGCCACCTGGTAAAACTCCTTGTTTTATTCATTTGTTTGGTGGTAGATATAAATGAGAAATGCCTTATCACACTATCCCCATTTATTCGGTTTGATTAGAAACAAAAGATTTATGTTGGCTATTTATCATTGATCCTTGTTTTCAGTAGACTGGAGACTATCACTTTGAGGATTCCCATCTTTTTCACTTAAAAAATGAAGATTGCTCCCCAGTTACTTAATGACCTTTTTCATATGAAGTAGTCATAACATGGATGTTGATTTTGACCATAACATGTATTGTTTTCTTGCTTGCAGATTCTCATCTTATGGATATGTCCTTCTTATTGCTTCCTGCTATACAACTAATTGTTGGAAAATAAGTCACCCATCTTGGATTTCTTTGCCTTATTTTATTTACAGCAGCATAGGGCTTGTTGATTGGTCTTTGCCAAGCAATTTCTCAGGCCTCTTTCGGTAAGAACCTTCTGCACCCCCTTAAGAAACACTTTTGACAATATAAATGTTTTTCTTGTTGAAATAGAAATTGACAGATTCACTGAATATGGTTTATATGAATTTGAAGGTGGTAGAGACCTTCTGTTTTTTGCTGGTTTGAATATAATCCTGCTTTACATATATCAACTTCCCATTGAGTTCCCACTTCCCAGAGATCTTGAGGTGGATTTTTGATCTCTTTGGACTCTGAAGTTTCTGCTAAATTGGAAAGGACCCGAGTTTGTTCTGGTCTTTCACTTCTACTCTTCTACATCATGGTAAATATAATGAACTAGACTTGCTACTTCAATTTGGTCCTGTTAAGGGGGAAAAAAAAGGCTCTTTAGGTACTTTTTTGATAAAGATTATTTCTTGTTGGTCTTAGATTTAATTCTCAGTTTGTGCTTGAGGTTTGATTGTCAATGAGATGCTAATGTTAGGAAACAATAACTCAAGTAAATTATTTCTTGCTGCTCCTTGCTTTCATTAAATCCAAACTAAAACCTGGAAAAGGTATTGTGATGAAGAAAACTAAAGTGTATAGATGTAAAATAAATCCAAACTACAGCGTGATCTTTATTGGAGACAAAAGCAAAAAGAACAAATGCTTTAGGTTGTAGCATTTGGTTGACTTGATGCTGCATCAATTTGTTGGCTTGGTGTTGCTACTTGGGTTTTGCTTGCTGTTGTCATGTTGCTTTTCTTATTTGACCTTTGCACGAGATGAACCAGGAGTACGCCATGGCAGGACATTTTTCCAAGATGTTTGTATAGAAGGTTGACTTAAAGTCTCTTGCATTGAGACATTTGGCCCAGTCATTTTATGTTTTGTACATTATTAAATTTTGCAATACAACTTACAAATACATTGTTTACGATCTTGTCTGCATATTTAGACAAGTCATTGATTCATGAGTTGATGGTTCACATGATGTCCCCTGCATCAAAATTTATGTTACTAGTAAACAAATCTTCATAAATAATCAAAGTTTATGAAATTGAATTAATATATTTTACCTCACTTGGCTGCACACTTGTTTGTGTGTTCATTGAGGCGCTCAATACACTAGGCTGAGTGATACTTTCATTGGTTTGAATGTCATAACTTTCAATGTTTCTTGAGTCCTTGCAACTTCTTTTGTTGTGGCCGATAGTGCCACAAATTGAACATTTTGTTTTAAACCCGGTTCTACTCATCTTAGATATTTCTTTCTTTTCTTCATTTGGATCTTTTCTTCTTGCTTTTGGTGGTTTGCAGATAGGCTTTCTATATGTAGGTGGAAGTATGTCTGGATATTCTGTTGTTGTCCTTGGGTTGGTGCCTTTGTAGGAAGAATGATAGGTTCATAACATGCTTGGTAGGCCTCATTTCTATAATAAATGGGAACATAGTCTTCTGGGTTCTTTCCCCACCAATAGATGCAAGTTATGATATGAGCACAAGGGATGCCAGTTAATGACCAGTTTCTACAATCACATTCTTTAGCTTTTAGATCAATTGTAAATTCCTTGTGTCCATCATAGACCTCAACTTTTCTTCCCCACTCGTATTCACTTATATTTTTTAACAACTTATGCATTGGAAACCTATTCTTAATGCATCCACCTTCTCCTTCATTTTCATCTCCAGTTTCTTCCTCGTCATCAAGGCTTTTTGAATATTCACTCTCATGCTCTTCATCTAAATTTCTGCTACATTGTATATTGACCTCCTCAATGTCACCTTCGTCCGCTTCTTCACTATCATTAAATCCAATACTAAAGGCATTATCTTCATTAGAATTCTTCCCCATCTTTGGTGCAAACTTTTGAATCTATACATAAGTCCAAATTGTGTGAGAAAGCAAGAATTTAGAACAACGGACAAGTGATGCAAGCAAGTGTGATTGGTATACAAGTGAACATTTGAACTCAGGCATATATTCCTTTACACTAAAAGTGAAATCCAATTCCAATGTCATATTTGTTCACTAGAGTCTGATATATTCCTTGGTATGTTTTTGTAGGAGTTTAACTGAGATGAAAAGTATTATACAAGCAGTTTGATCTATTCCTTGCTTGCAGATTTATGTTTAGTGCTCATGGGGAAACATGAATGAGGGTGTGAAGATAGATTTTGCTTCTCTAAATATTCATGCTAAAGCAATAAAAGGGTTTGTTGAACTTGTCTGTGGCAATATTGGTTCAGGTACTTTTGCATTCCTATTTGTTGAACTTTTCTGGTGCATCTGAAGCATTCTTTCAAGGTCCTCTTGATATTAGACTGTGCAATAGTATTTTTTATTTTATCAGACACCATGTCAAACATTTTCCCATCCCAAATTGATATTTGCACATATATGCAATAATTACATGTTCATCGAAGCATAACTAACTTCTTTAAACAAAGAAATAATAACATAACCATTTAAAACTACCCCTAACTCCTAAATCAGTAGTCCCTTCCCCACGTAATATTTGCAAAACAACCTACCCACGAATTGTTTACACATATTATATACACAAATGGGGCAATGTCACATTGGAAATTTGGACATACCAAACAGCAGAATGAGGTTTATCTTCTAGGCTATGGTATGTTCTTATATAGATTTCTATTTATAGACTTTGTACTCATTGGGCAATTAATCAAAAAAAAAAAAAAAAAAGGAGAAAAGATATCAAAAGGCAAACCAAAAGGAGGCCGAAGACAAATAGAAAGGGGCTCACTGCTACAAGAACAAGAGCAAAACCCTATTGACATATATGAAATCAAAGAGCAAACCTTACGTGTTCTAAATAGAGAAAAAAGGGCGAACCAGATTTGCGTTTACATTGGAGAATTGTTGACGTTGGAAAACAATTTGTAGATGAGAGTTGTTCAAGCCGTGGAACAATTTGTAGATGAGAGCTGTTGCCATTCTTTTTTGTTTTTTCTGTTTTGAAAGTTTAGAGCTATGGGGCTTTAATTTTGACGACACCTTGAAAATTCATTAGGATGTTAATTATTTTCTAGGGAAAATACCAGTTAGGTCCCAAGGTACAGAATTAATACCAAAAAAGTCCCTTTGCAAATTCCAGGGACTTTTCTGACATCATTTCCCTTTGAACAATTACTAAAATAGCCCCACTTGTATTTACAACTTCATAAGCGGCGTTTACAACTTGGGTGGGAGTGGTTGTAAATGTAGCTTAAAAACTTGTAAAAAGAGCTAAAGGTGTTGTAAACGTAGCAACAAGTGTTGTAACATAAACCATTTAGATTTTCTTTCTCCCAAGTTGTAAACGCCGCTTATGAAGTTGTAAATACAAGTGGGGCTATTTTAGTAATTGTTCAAAGGGAAATGATGTCAGAAAAGTCCCTAGGGACTTTTCTGACATTGGAATTTGCAAAGGGACTTTTTTGGTATTAACTCTGTACCTTAGGACCTAACTGGTATTTTCCCTATTTTCTATTTACACATTTTAAATTTAAGATTATGTCAAACATTCTGAATTTGTTGAGTTAGCATTTTAAATTTGATGACTTGACATTTTTCGTTAGTGAAGCTAACGGTCTTAATTTAAAAGACTAAAATCAAACTTTTCAAAGTTAAATGAGTTAAAAAGGATATCATTAAAACTTAAAAGACTAAAATTATACTTTAACCAAAATAAAAAGACAAATGTGACATACCATACAATATATTTTCAAAAATAATAAAATAATACCTACAAAATGTTGCTTGAGGCAGGAATCGCTCTCACCCCCTTAAAGAGAACACAAGATCCAACCTGAAGATGCGCACTTTCACTCTAACACATGACGAAAAGGTGCAGTCACAAAATTGCAAAAAGTTCATGAGGAGATTTTCTCTAATAAAAAATAGTTAAATTTCTATTGGCAGCCATCACTGCAACATGCAAAGCTAATAAAATATATACCCTCTTTTCGTTGCATGATATAAGTATTTTCTATACATTGTTTTCTGCATGATTTAACATGCTTAGCTTACAATCCAAACTCAAACCACTCTGTTCGGCATCATCTCTTTCCATTTTAGCCAGTACTATCCCTACCAAAAGCAAAAAGTATACATTTTATCCCCAACTTTTTGCATCTGCATATTCCTTTCTACCCCTTTGACATTTCAATGTCAACACTAGTCTGTTCCAAAAGGTTAATAACCAAGAAGACACAAACCATATAATCTAGTGTCCTCCCGACCCTAACATCGACAAGGGGCCCAACCAAAAGGGAAAATAACCAAAATGAAATCAGATCACAAATTCTGCTTTAAATTATTTAATAAATCTTGCATTACTATTGAATTGCTCGTCTAAAGGTGCTCTGAGTTGCTTGGTTTTTCGCAGGATGGCTGAAAGGGCCAACAGTTGAGGAATCGATGGATAGTGCTGGAGGCACTGTCCTCCCATTACGCAATTCTGTGCAGTCATCTGCTGGAAACACCCAAGATAGAGGTAGAGGGTTCGCTGCATGATACATGTATATGAATGTTACCATAATATTGCATTTGTAAATTCGCAGCATTAAAGATCATCTTTATATTCAGAAGTTTCAATTTTGCTACAAGCAAATGTAAATTTGTCAATACCTATCTCAGCCTGAGCAGGTCCATTGCCTACATGTGGAGCAGCTATCCGAGGGCGTTTCCTCACATAGTTGTCTTGCAATGGCTTTGGTATTTGAAATGAAAATCGTGAAAGAGTTAATCCATCTCTTGCATACTCTGGATGTTGCAGTAAGTACCTGCAAAAGAAAAGGCAACGTGGATATGTCAAGAAAAACATAAATGCCTTTGAATGCTAACAAAGAATCAAAGAAACCAACAACAACAATAAAGCCTTTATTCCACTAGGTGGAGTTAGCTAAAAGAATCAAAGAATAATAACAATAAGTGCTCATTTAGAATAGCTTATTTTTGGGCAATAAATGCTTATAAATCGTGATTCACGATATACGAGGTAGATATGTGAGAGAAGTTTTATCCCGACTTGTGTAATAAGGACTTATTGTCTAAAATTAAATGATACCAAACACAGGCTGAAAAGATAATAAAGTAACTTGGGCATACTTCTGGATCTCTACAACTGAGCGGAGTCTCTTGCCTGATGGTGCTACGTAATATCTGAAATATTGAAAACAAAAATAACCACATATTGATCATTGAGGAACAAGAGTATCTGAAAGGTATGCTAAAGAAATAGTATGCATACAACATAACGAGTATATAAATGCCAAGCAAAAAAGATTTAATGATATATATGATGCAGGGTTCAGAACCATACTGAGCATTGTTATGATCTTGAGCAAAATCTTGCGATAAATCGCATCCATGCTTAATATTTTATAAACAAACTTACACCCACAATATACCCCGTAATTTCAAAACACCACATCTAGCATCATTTTCCTAACATCACGTCAAAACTCTTAAACTGGTTTTAAAGCATTCCTGTTTCACATCTTGACATAACATTGCATTATACTACTACAGCATCCAAGATCTAAATTAAAAAACTACAGATAACAAGGGACACATTGCAAATAACAGAACCATGTACAAGACCCTCCTATAGAAAAGAAAATTATAGCGTCAGTCAGATGAAAAGTACAGCAAAAAGGAATACAAGCATCACATTACAGCGCACACGATTTTCTGATAAAATTTTTTAAAAAATGGCAAAGAACAGGTGCATGCATACATGTCTGCAAATTTGGTGCTTCCTTCTCCTCTGATCCTTAGTTGTCGTTGCCATCCAGGAGGAGGCCGTGCAATACTTGGCTTATCAATGGCCCAGAGCCTGCTGCCATCCTGAGAAATATCCTCTGGATCATCACAGGATACATTAGGTCGCCATTCACGGGCAGTTTCACAACTAAAAGGCCGCTCAAGAATATGTTCACGTATTTCTTCATATTTTTCCTGAGTTGGTATCAACCTCCATTTAAAACAGTTTGCACATTGTACGGTGAAAGCCCCCACTGATGGCAGTTCCCTAGGAATTGAATTTTGAGGTTTGCTTATTGGTTGTAATGGAGATTCATACTGAAAAGGATTAGGGCCAAGTTCAATTGACCGAGCACCATTTGCCACAGGATCATAACGGACTAATTGATTAGATGCACTTTCAATGGACAGATTATTTTCATTGTCTGGGTCATCGTCTGAAGATGATGATGATGAAGATGAAGAAATTTCTATAGGATCATGAGGACTGCTATTTTCACCAAAGGAAACACTTGAACCAGTCAAGTCCTTGGCTTCCTTGGGCACAAGGGAGAATTTTTCACAGTTTGACCACATATAATTTCTGAGCACCTGCAATATTTATAAAATGAACCAAGGGCACTTTAAAAAAGGATATCTGCCAAGTGATAAGATTATGAACTGTTCAATTGGTTTCATATTTCAAAAGACAATGCTTGAATATACTTAGTCCTTACAAGAGAGAACTCCCATTGTCAAGTTTCTACAGACAGTTGCATTGATTCTCTTTATTATTATGCATTTCTTCTTATAGAATTCATCCATGAATAACGCACTTCATAAAATTTATAGTTCTGGCCAAAATATGAGGATGATAAATAGGTTAGAACATGTAACAGAAAACACTTCTTTCAAACATACCAAAAGGGGAGACTAACTATAAAACAAACTACTCTCTTATCAAAAAAAGTCCCAAAAGGGAAACAAGCCCCATTGTCAAGTTTCTACAGACAGTTGCATTGATTCCCTTTATTATTATGCATTTCTTCTTATAGAATTCATCCATGAATAAGGCACTTCACAAAATTTATAGTTCTGGCCAAAATATGAGGATGATAAATAGGTTAGAACATGTAACAGAAAACACTTCTTTCAAACATACCAAAAGGGGAGACTAACTATAAAACAAACTACTCTCTTATCAAAAAAAGTCCCAAAAGGGAAACAAGCCCAAAATTGAAACACTGGTTAAGAATGTCAACCCCAAGTCTGCTAACTGTATTACCAGTTAATTAGTTATCTCCAAAGGTAAAGGTTTATGGCATAACTATCATAGCTCAGCGAAAGAATATATAAAAGCATCACAAAGTACATTTGATTACTTTTAAGTTTTAACCCTTGAATGTAGATAGGCTACCCAATGTTTACAATTCTTACTGTTTTAGACCAATACTACAGATGCACCAGTTAATAAAACAGCGTAATTACCGAAAACAACTAGTACAATATATCAGGGAAAAGAAATTAACAAAATGTTCTTGTGATATTCGCTGGCGTCTATTTCCCCCAGGAAAAAAAAAATATTTACCCAAAAGCTTAGTTTCGAGGGAAAAAACAGAGAAAGGTTCGCGGTAACCATTCAGCTGGCCTCATGAGCATCCCATTCCCCAACTTCGTTAAATACACTTCCACATTTTATTGTGCAAAGATATCAAATCAAATCGGTGATCCGAAACAGGAAAGCAGATCGAACGGGGGAAATGAATCATAAAAACAAAAGAAAAATCATTAAGCACGCAGGGGCACTCAGATCTTACGCGGATTCCACGGAGAAAAACCACCGGGAATGAACAAAATAGATTGATAAAGTTTGAAAAAGCGAACAAGTGGAGGACGCCGTTGGGTTGGAACTTGGGAACCTGTTCTCCTCGGTGGAAGAGAAAGAAGAATGAGGAATGGAACCAATGTGCAAGACGATTTGCATATATCGAGATTTATTTATCAAGTACCCGATCCATTGAATTTAATTTAATTTAATAAAATGAAATATATTCTTATTTTTAAATTGCCAACAATTTTCTACTAATAGTTTAATCAATTAAGATACAAACGGAATAAACCGAAAGATTAAACTAATTTTATTTAGGAAAAAAGATAAAAAAATACTGTTAAAATTGATAAGAGATAAATAAATATGTTGAATTTCAATAATTCTAAAAGGACTGATTTAAAATTTTAAAATATTATAAAATTTAAGAAATTATCTAACTATTCGGAGTGTTTTTTAATAAAAAAAACCTTCAACCTCCTTCTAGCCGCTGGAGCTCTGGCGCCAGTGGCTAGTGGCTCTGGCGCCAGTGGCTAGTGGCAACGGCTATCACCGAAGCTTCGGTGACGTTGTTGGCAACTAGTCATCGGAGCTCCTATGGTTTCATATACTTTTTTGAATTTCTCAAGTAAAAGTCATCAATATGGATACTTGAGTTATTAATATATATACTAAAGTTGTAAATAGGGTCGACTGGAGCTCCAATGATCTCATATATTTTTTTGAATTTCTCAAGTAAAAGTCGTCAATATAGATACTTGAGTTGCTAATATAGATACTAAACTCATAAATACGGTCGACCGAAGCTTCGGCAATCTCATATAGTTATATATATATATAAATATATTTTTAATTTCTCAAGCAAAAGTTATCAATATGGATACCTGAGTTGTTAATATAGATACTAAAGTCATAAATAGGGTTGACTGGAGCTCCAGTGGTCTTATATATATTTTTTGAATTTATCAAGCAAAAGTCATCAATATAAATACTTGAGTTATTAATATGCATACAAAAGTCATAAAAAATATATATTTGATTGCTAGACTATTTACGACTTTAATATTTATATTAACAACTTAAGTATCCATATTGACGATTTTTGCTTAAAAAATTCAAAAAAATAAATGAGATTGTCAGAGCTCCGATGACCAGTTGCTAGCAAGGTCACCGAAGCTTCGACGACTGGCAGTGGGTTGGGGGTTTTTTATTTAAAAAAGTAAGGGTAGTTAGGTAATTTCTTAAATTTTGCAACATTTTAAAATTCCAAATCAATCCCTTGGAATTGTTAAATTCAACATACTTATTTGTCTTATAACAATTTTGACAGTATTTTTCTGTCCTTTTCCCTTTTATTTAATTTAGGTAAAAAAACTAATTTTACCTTCGATGCAATTTTTAAAGAGCCGGATTGAATTGAAGAATTCAGCAGGTCATAGTTTATCTAGTCAAATGGTTTGGCGGTTGAACCAGTGACATAATAATTAAATAAAGAGAAAATTAATATTTTAGTCCTTTAACTTTCAACTTACTTATAACTCGGTTGTTGTTGGGCAAAGATGTGGTGAGATTGTCATAGCCTTCAACAATACCCCTATCTTAGCAATGTTGACAAGCTTAGATCTTTCATTGCCTCATTCTTTCATCTCTACAACTTCCTTTTCCCCCTCTTCTTCTCTACTACTTCAATTCTTCCCTTTCTTTTATTTTGCTTTTTGTTTTTTGGGAAACTTGCGGCTAGATCCTAATTAACAGACTTAATGGCAACCAAGTCCTTTGAAATAATCAAATTGTAGTGAAGTCCCAAAGGGCTTGGGTGCTATTAATTCCAAACATGAAATTATAGTTGCGCCCCTCTTTTCTGTCACCCTGCAGAACAAAGTTGTTATTGACAACTAAATGAGCAACATTAACAACTTTAGAGTACTATATTGACGACATGTTTTGAAATTGCATAACGTGGGTTGTATTGATGACACATTTTGAAATCACATAACATGATTTGTATTGATGACGTGTTTTAAAATTGCATAACATGGGTTATAATCACATAAAGCTTCATACTTTCCATTTATCCCTGTCTAAGCAAATGAAAACATAGTACAATCTCCACAGCAGAAATTCAAACCATACGACACGCTCAATAAAACAACAACATAAATCATAAGGGCATCATACAAATAATAATCTTTCCATAGCAAGATATCCTCTATGTCCAAAAACCCTAATCCAATCAGTTTCATACCAAAATATAAACTTTTCCTATTATCCAGCTAAAAGGGATGAACAAAGTTGTTATTGACAGCTATATGAGCATCATTAACAACTATTGAGCATGTATTAATGACACGTATTGAAATTGCATAACAGATGTTATAAACCTATAAAGCTTCATCCTTTGTATTCATCTCTGTTTAAGCAAGTGAAAACATAGCATACTCTCCCCAAAAATAGAGCAAAAATCCAAACCCTCTTCCACACTCAATGAAACAATAACTTAAATTATAAAGACAGCATATAAATAACAATCTTCTAATAGCAAGATATCATCTATGCCCAAAAAGCCCTACTCCAATAAGTTTTATACCAAAATATAAACGTTTCATATTATCTAGCAAAAAAGCGATAAACAAAGTTGTTATTAACAACTATATGAGCTTCATTAACAACTACTGAGCATGTATTGATGACAATAGTACTCTAAAGTTGTTAATTTTGCACATTTAGTTCTCAATAACAACTTTGTTCCATAGGGTGACAGAAAATATAGGTAAAACTGTACTTTCATGTTTGAAATTAATAACACTTAGGTCTTTTGGGATTTTACTATAATTTGATGATTTCAAGGGACCTGGTTGCTATTAAGTTTGTTAATTGGGCTGGTTGCAATTTTCCCAAAAGAAAACAACTAATAAATTTAAAAGATTCTTTGGATAATTTGAAATATCTAAAAGATATATTAGGTCTTCCTAATAATCTAGAAAATATAAAAGGACTCTTTTATATAATAAAATTACAAAGAAAATAAAAAGCAAAATAACTTAATTGGAAGCTATTTTGAATAAGATCCTTTATTTGTCATCTTCCAATTGACAAAATTTCCCTATGGAGTCTTATCATTCCTCCTTCTTGAAAAGGAGTCATCCTCGACTCTTGAGTCTTTAAGGGATACTCTAAAATCAACGATCTTTTGTTGCAACTGCAAAATTGTAACAACCGTATTGGAAAAAGGGTGGTTGGAGCCATCCTTTTCACTTGCACTCAAATCATCCTCAATCACATATATGCTCCCCAATCTCACTTTCCTTTCTTTTTCAATCTCTTATTGAGTTATATTTATATTGTCAACTTCCTCTTCTATCTTGGCTCTTCACTCAATTTTTCTCTAAGCATATGGTCTCTAGAAATTTTAATTTCATCTTCACACGCTTCCTCAAAACTAAGAGGAGACAAAATAACTTTTTTGTTGATGAGGAGAAAAGAAAAATAATTCTTATAATCATCATACCTAGCCTTCTTATCAAATTGCCATGGATGACCAAGTAAAATATGATAAGTTTGTATTGGCAACACATCACAAAGTAATTCAATGTGATACTTGCCAATAGAAAAATATATAATTACCTGTTTAGTCACATGTAATTCATTGGATTTATTCAACCCTTGTAGGGGGTAAGGTAAGGGATGATCAATGGTAGGTAACTCCAACTTGTCTACTAGCAAGGTCACACTACAATTTTTCTTGTTGATGTAGCACCTTGTATGAAAGACATGCTCTGGTTGCTCCTTTTTAATAGACATACTCAAACTTCTTCTTATCACTCTGATACCAATTGATGCGGGATTTGTATGACAAAATCCAAAATATATGAATTTTAATAAGCTAAAACCCTAGAGGAACTCGTCTCTAGATCCTTAACTATAAAAGGCTCCACAAGATATTATCAGACTCTTGCAACCTCACCGTATTCTATCTTGAATATTGAGTCACAAGTTAAACTTGCAAAAAGAAACTTCTTATTCCAAAATCACAAAATAACTGAGTACAACTCGACCCTTAAATAGAAAAATTTTCTAACCCTAATACTACTAAAAAAAGATATTATAAGATATTGACGATAAGATGCCATCTAAAAATAATTAAATTAATAATAAGATAATAACAACATCCTTGAGATCCCTATTTGACAACTCATATATCTAGAATAATATTCTATTCAAGGTTAGGGTGCTTCAAATCACCCAAAAAGAAAATTTCATTTTGATTGAAAACAAATCATCATCCGATTGTTTTCTTGATCAAGATCACTCAAATTGGATTGAGCGAGCGTGAACTATTGTTCATGAAATTTCTAGATAAGATTGAGGACTCCAATGGTTGTTTAGATTGTCCAAAATGAAGGTCAATATATAACCTTTATAAAAAAAATTAGTCTCATCCAATAAGAGATCACCTTATGATCACTATCCTTAGAGGATATGCTTTTGGATATATTGTTCTAGAAACACAACTTACCAAATGTTAATTAGATATAATCAAACTTTTTGGCTTAACAATTTATTTAAGGACAATAATACATCAAGTTCCTTATATTTATTATGTCAATTTCTCCAATCACATATGACCATGTGTACTATCTTTTTCATGTGGATTATATACATGGCGGGGGTGATAGTTGTTCTAATTAACTTGGACATATGGATCTGGAGAGTGATGTGGAAACAATTTTCTATTTTTCCAAGAATTTTCTTCAACGACAACTTTTTTTATCATTGTTGAAGGAGACAAACTGAAAACCTTTCAGTGGCTGCCGTTGAAAGTCAACTTTTTTTTTTTGTACTAAAGTTTTTAATATAGAAGTCATTTGCTTATAGTTGAAGAAGAGTTGTACCCGCTGAAAATAATTGCACCTTCTCAAATTGTTAGCTGTAGTTAACTTTGTTGTAAATATTTTGTGTGAGTATGTCAAATGAAGAAGTCTCATGTAACTTAAGATTGGGAACACCCTAGTATATAATTAAATATGAGCTTGAGTTAGTAAAAAGGTTGATAAGAAGAGTCTTTGAACTAACCATTGGAATTTTAATTGACTGGTTTCAATGATATTTAAAAGGTTTTATTATATTAAATTGTAATTAACACTTATTTGGTAATTGTCATTTTCATTATCATTAAACTGTTGTTAATGGTCATTATAACTCCCCAATGGTCACATGTTTTTGCCTATAAAAGGCAATGTTTGGTGCACAGTTAGAATACACTAAGGCCTCCAAACTCCTCTCCTCTCTCCCTTATTCTGAGTTACATTGATATCCTTCTATAGTTCTGTCACCTTGCTTTCTACAGGAAGGGTTTTTTTTATCCTGGGGAGTGCCACTTCCTAATCTACTAGGGGGTTGCAAAATATCTCATAAGAATAGTGTCCTTGGATGTGACTTGAACTATTTGTTTATTGTGTTTCAATTGGCGTTGTTGTTAACAATTAGTATGGTGTGAGGTGCTGACTCCAACAATCTTAAGAGATATTTCTTGTAATGATTGTTTTGGTATTTGTTAGTGGCAGAGTTATTTGATAGCATTTGGAGAGAACCATATGGAGCAATCTCTCCAAGCAATGCATAGCCGATGCTATCACCAATCAGGAATGAAGGTATTATTTATTTAATTTAATGCCTTTGAAAGTCCATGGTCTCCATTACTATGCGACATGGAGCCACGCACTATGGAAGGCTGTTATGAATTGGGCATCTTTTATCTACAACTAAATGCCCGGTTCAATATATAAATTAAAGGATTGTTAAATATGATAATGGTGGCTTTTATAATATGTCATTATGGATATATTTGCAAATATTTAAATTGTGTTGATAGTATGAAAAATTATTTAAAGTTGAAGAAACTATACATATAGCTTATGTTTTAGGGATCCATGATTTTGAGAGTTATTAAGAGCATGATTTATCTTTTAACTTAAGTATGAAAGTCATGTGTTTGCGTTAATATTGATGCCTTATGTATCGTGTAACCCCCTTCACAATTAAGGCCGAGATTAGTTCGTAAAAACATAATTAATGTGGAATTAGAGACCGTAATAGATTTTGGGCCTTAAACAAAGTCAATCTTCCCAAATCAGGGTTCACAAAAATCTTTACAAAACCTGTTAGATAATGGTCTCACGTTCACATTTCAATACAAAATGGCCTCTACCGGTTGGTTTCATTCATACATATCAGAGTACAGCATAAATTCCCAACACACTCAAGTTCCATTCATTAATAAAAAGGGATTTACACAAGGCACAATTCATACCATTTTTCTTGGGGATTACACAAAATCTACTATATACAATCCCAATATACACAATTGTTTCCCAAGTGATCCAAATGAACCCAAAATCAATAACCAAGCTCATTCCCACACAAAATCACTCAAGGAATCCAATGGGAATGTCAAAATCACCAAAATCCTATTCCATTATCATGCTTTGGTTTTGGGTAACATTAAACACTAAACTCTCAAAATCTCCAAACTTAACAATTTCAAACCCGAATTCTATCTATCCAAAATGCATTCCAAACATACAAATTCCATACCAAACACATACCAAACTCCCAATGGCCCTCATTTTCGAAAACGAGCCCAAAATTCCAGAAAATTCAAACTATTTCAAATGGTATGAAACTTAGATAGATAGATAAGTCTCACTCACCTTATCAACTTCTCCAAAGAGAGTTCTTGATTCACTACTTTCCAAAATTTCGTGTGATCACAAACCACAACCAATTGACAAGCTACAACCATAGAAATGTAGCTCTTAACTCAAGGATCAACTTTAATGAAGGGAGTTTGAGCAATAGAAGCCATTTTCCTTACCTTTTTCAAGCTTTCTTCTTCCTCCTTTTGCTGCAAAAATGGCTGACGAGAGAGAGAGAGAGCAAGAATGAGAGAGAGATGGTGAGATGGAGTGTGAGGAAGAAGAAACAATAGAACTCCCCCCATACCTCCAGCCGAATACAAGGGAAGAAGAGAGAGAAAATAAGCTTCTTCATTCCCTTTTGACTTTTACACACCTTTTTCCACATGTCAACTTGCTATTGGCTTACACCAATTAGCTACTTTAATCTCTCCATTAGCCATTCTAATTACACATCCCATTTTCTCTTAGTTAGTAATTAATTTCTCCCTTAATTACCAACTCATGGCCAATAATTCCATTCTTCCAATTTTTCAATAATTATGACATATTAATTAATATTGCCATAAAACACATAATAATTCAATTTAAATTCATAATTATCCACAATAATCCTCATTAGCCCTTAATTAAAAATTGGGATATTACATATCGCTCTAAATTGCCAAAAGAAACTTTAATTGGGTGCTTATTTGCATGAATTATTTTGAAGTGGTGGTCACAAAATGCAAGTGTTTAAATCTGTTACTATTTCTAAAGAATTCACATTCTTGTTTCAATGTTTTGGAGTTTTTATGTGGTTGATGTCTCTTAAAGATGGCATGATAACTTACATTGTTTGCATTGTTTATTGGGCAATATTGAGAAATGATATTTTTAAAAATATCCATTTTGGGGTGAGGTTCTGTTAATAACTATTACGGAGTATTATAGAATTAGTGGTTGATAAATTGTTGTAATTTATTTATTGTAATAAAGTATTTTGATGGGTTTAAAGGAATGAAGTTATTATTTGTTTAACACATTTGTAAATTTGTTGTCTCCGTTGCAATGAGAAACCGATCGAGTAATCCTAAATCAAAATGTATAACCAAAAACCAACATCAAAGATTTCTAAGGAGTCCTAGCCGCTCTTGGTTGTCCGCTTCCCTTTAGAGTCACTTGCCTTGTCTGTAGGTCAGTTAATGGAAAGAATGAGATTCAAAAGAATCTTAGTAGTAACATTCCACTCATACAATATATAAGCACACAACATTTAAGTAAATCACAATAGCAACAGCAACAACAGCACAAAGATACATGGCTTTCACCACAAATGACAGCAGTCACGGCCGTATACACAATGTGATAGCTTTCGCTGTAATCATAATCATGACAGCTTATGCTGTAATCACAATAACGACAGCTTGTGCTGTATAACGATAGCTTGCACTGTAAACGACAGCTATCACCAGCTGTAACCGTAGCACCATCAGAAATCATCACAAAACAATAATACAACACACATACAGTGCATTACATATAGTATAAGAGAGAAAGAGTCACTACTTGGTTCTTTCTGAATGTGCTCTGGCATGGGTCGTTCGCGATTAGGGCAAATATCGAACCCTACAATTCCAATTGCACCATTTAGACACTTCTATAGTGTTTCTAGGGGTTATATGAGTTTATAATGAAAATTTACAAAAATACCCTCAGGGACTGGCCCGGCCCTCGCCGTACCTGATCTGACTATACTTTTCCCAAAATTTTGACATAGGCTATTTTGACATATTTTTGTCCAAGGAATCTATTTTCGAACTAAGAATTACCATATTCACTGCTAAAAGATGAAATTGTCCTTGGCAACCACTATTTAAAGGTTTCAGGGCTATTTTTGTAATTTCACATTCGGGGCTTTTCTCTCAAAGTGGTCAACATTAACCCTACACAATTTTCCCTCCTGAACACAATGGAACCATCAAATTGATGAAATTCCAGCACTTAATGGATGAAAATACCCTTACCCAAATCTGGAAAATTTTAGGTAGATTGAGTTCTCTTGATTTCAATCCATTAAACACCTTGTATACACTTCTAATCATATGTTAACTATTTAAACACTAATTGTACATGATTAGAGTGAATTTGGCAGCATTTCCCCTTAGGGTTTCATCATCAATTTTCACCAAAATCAAGCAAAACCAACCTAAATCCAACAACAACCACTACAACATCATCATATAGCACAAGAGGATTAAATTCATGCCCTTAATATCACTAAAACCCTAAGGTTACTATTCAGCAAAAACAGGGCAGCATAATATTACCTCATAAATTCAACCAAATTTCAAGACACTTGGGTCAAAATAAAGCTTGTGCTTACTCTTTGCTTGGCTATAGCCCTTTCTTGAATCCTCCCACTTCAACACAACTTAGATGGCACAAAACTCCTCCTTTCAAGAAACTACAACCATAGAAATGAATCTCTTAATGAGAGGAACAATTTTGATGAGGGCCTCAAGAGCTAGAAATGGAGTCTTGATAGAGAAAATGGCCCAAGAACATATGCCTTCACCTCTTTCTTCTTTGCTCTTCCTACTTTCTCTCTTTTCTTTTCCTTTGGCCGACTTGAAATGAATAGGAGTGAGAAGGAATGCCACTTAAACATGTGTTCTCTCTTCCTTAGCCACTTAACCGACTTTGGAGAGTGAATGAATATTGAGACTTATTTAATTACATGTGTGAATAAGTGTATGGGTAAAAAGTGGCCAATATGTCCCAATGTAAAGGTATGTTGAACATTTGACCCAATTGCTCCTTCTTTCCTGATCCCAATCGTCTTTATTAAGCCAAAAGGTGAGGAGTATATCTTAATTCAATTCCCTTTCTCCTTCTCCTATGCTTAGCCGATTTTGTTGACGTCAAGGGAAAGAGCATGTCAAATAAACTCTCTCCTCTCTTGCCCTTTATTGCTGGCCGAAATATGTAAGTAAAAAGGGAAGGGAAAATATCAACTCAATCTTACATATGTGAACATGAAGTGTGAGGGTGACATGTGTCATGAAGCCTAACTAAAATGAAACTAATTTTTCTCTCTTCCAATTAGTCCATAAGGACGCCTAAGAGTCCTTCAATTAACCCAATTAGATTTTCTCCATTTATCTCATATTTACAAGAGTGCCATCACATTTTTATTCAATTTTCGGATTTTCTGGTAGATTCTCTGCTCAAAATTTGAAAAATCATAACTAATTCTAAAAAAATCAAAATGAAGCGATTCCAAAGGCTATAGAACCCTTAATGAGTCTAGTTTCAAGGAAAAATATAGCATTTTACTAGATGGAAGCATATCATTCCCAGATTTAATTTCTTTACCGCTGCTCCAGAAAATAATCAATTTCGCTGGGCAAACTTCAAAAATTTGTAACTCTTAGTTCACAAATTGAAATGACACAAATTATATGTCCTTTTTGAAGCTTGACATGTGAAAATTAAGACTGAAAATTTTCAGAATTTGTAGACACCATTTGCCCATTCAAAATATCCATACAAACTGACTGCTATGCATAAAATTACATTGGACAGTTTTTCCAATTTCCAACCAATGTGTCCAATGGCTCCAAAATCAACAATCAAACCTATTCTCACACAATTTTTCACAAGGAAACCATTGAAATTACTAAAATAACCAAATTCCATCACACATTCTCAAAAAGTGTTTATTCAGCAATAATTGCATCCACTTTTGAAGTCATTAGTCCTCAATCCCATTTTTGGGTCATTGCAGTGCAAGACAGAGTTTATTACTCTGAAGTTAGTTACAATTGAAGGCTAAGTTGTTAAGAACTTCTTAGCAAAAGTTTGGGTGTAAAATCGACATTCTATGTTGACGAGTTATGATTGCTAAATAGTGATAGCCATTATGAAAGAACAATGATGCAAGTGAAAATCATTTGAGATATTATGTGAATAAGCTAGCTTAAAAATTGTTGAGTTATCTCAATCGATTTTGTGAGGTAAAAAAGTTTACTTGTAAATCTGTTAACAAACCCTGGGAAGAATTAAATTAGCCGAGGGGAATGGGACTAAAGCCACTATGAAATTAACAGTGATGGCAACCTAACCTCTGTGATTGGTGATTCCATGAAGGAGGTTCAATGGGTAAAAACAAGTTGTTTGTTAGTTCTGTTAGCACTAAAATAAATTACCAGTCCCTTCCTATAGCATGAGAAAGTTCTATAATGCATTTTGGTGAGGCTGAGCAAAAGCTCTTAATGATTTCATAATCCTACGGGATGGTGTGCTCATTGTGGGTACATTTCATAAAGTCACCTATATGAATGAGGAGTGGGGCTGCTCTTATGAGATCATAGTGAAATCTCTAGAGCATTCGTTAAATAATAGGACACACGCATGGCCGTTTTAACATGCAAAATCATGCTAACAGTGGAAAATATGGGGGTATAATCTGACTCTTAATGCCTTTAGTATATGCCCAAGAAATGTTGGTTTTAAGTTCATAGGACTACCAGAATTTTTGTGTACTAAGTATTATCAGTCTAGGTTTGGTTTGAAGTTTAAAGGACCACCAAATACAATGGTAATATCCATATGTGTAACTTAGTTAATGAGGCTATTGTTAGAATGGGGGGTGAATTGGGTGTAAGATAAAAGCTTAAGAACTTTGAAAATCTTTCACATCTTAGTGGAAGTAATAAGTATTAAAGTAATGAATCATAAATCAACAGTTAGATTAAATAATGTATGATGGAAATATAAGAGCTTAGGGAAGAGAATATGTAAACTGTGATTTATCCTGGTTCGATTCAATCTACGATGACCTACGTCCAGTCCCTAGGCTCCTCTTAAGATTTTCAAATCCACTATCTTGTTTAATCCTGGCACAAGAAAAGCCTTTACAAAACCACAAGTTTAGCTGGGCACTTGTGACATCTTTTACAAATCTCTCACCGAGATACTCATCCTTACAACAAGTCTTACGAGCAGAGCATTCCTAAATATGTTTCTCTTCTGCTTACCTGTGCAAGTCTTATGAGCAGTAACGTTTTCTACTACTTTACCTTGTAATCATTCATGTGGTTTGAGAGATATGGCTAAAATACCAGACCTTTGTTAGGCAAAATGAAAAACAGAGTTGAACATAGTGCTTTCAACACTCGAGTGTTCTTGGTTCACTCAAGTGCTATAGTGCTGTGCTTGCTACACTTTATTTGTACTTGCTATAGTGCACTTAAGTGCTACAGTACCCCCGTGTGCTACTGTACCAAACAATACTGACTGCTATAATGCCAAACAGTGACTCAAATTCCTTTTGATCATAGAGATCTCTAGAATTACTTCTAATAACTTGAATCTTGATATTCCCATTAGATCTTGTAAGATCTTCTTTCTTAAATATCTTTTTTCTTGATTTTTCTCTTAATAATCATTCTTCATAACCCAAGTAGGCAGTTCCTTGTCTATCTTTAATTTCTTTCTTCTTCTCCCTCTTATTCATTCTCCTCAATTCATCACTTCTTTATTCATTGTCTCATATTTTGTCTTCTCATTCTTCCTCCATATTTCAACTTAATTGATTTACAAGATATTTCATATTAAACACAGTAATTAGTCAAAGTATAAAATAAATATATTATATAAACTTTTTTCTCTTTTCATTTCACATTTTTATTTGATGTCATCAAAACTAATCATATCTAACATTTTTCTCCTTTTGATGATGGCAAATCCTTTAAGAAAAAGACGTGTAAATTATAAAAGCAAATTATGTGCAACATATTTTTCTTGCCTTTCTCTCCCCCTATTTGACATCAGCAAAAAGTTTGAAGTCTAAAGAAGTAATGCTTGGAGTGAAAAACAATTTTCTCTCCCCCTATTTGAAAGTATTGTCATTTTTAATGCTATGGAATAGAAAATAGATTTGGAGTGGTTTTCAAGAAAACTTTTATAAACAAGGCAACTTGAAAATTGAAGATATGAAATGTATTATTGAAATGTAAAGAGAAAGGGTTTAGAAATGCTCATGTAGATTTTGAAAAATGATGAAGCGCTCCATGAAGTCCATTCAACATGCTCAATGCCTATTAGTATTATCATATGTATTTGTTGCTTTGAATGTTGTAGCTAATATATTTCCTTTGTGTAAGCGTTAAAACATCTTTCCTCAAAGTTGATAGATTCTTTTTGTAGTATGTTGAGGAATGCGCTATTGCATAAAACAAATTCTCCTGTCATAAATTTAAATATTTCTTTGCAAAGAGAATTGTTAGTTCAATCAAGTAACAAAATGTTCCTTTTCATATGATATGTTAAAAATGAGATCATAAGAGTAACTCATCATCAAAACTAATCAAGACATGGTGAATACATATAAGTATGTTAAAAGGATTTTCTTCCCATAAAGGTGATGAGCTTTTAAGATATAAAACACATGTAATTGTGAAGTGTAACCCCCTTCACGATTAAGGCCGAGATTTAGTTCATAAACACGTAATTGATGTAGAATTAGAGACCTTAGATGATTTTGGGACTTAAATAAAATCAAACTTCCGAAAATCAAGACTTACAAAAACCTTTACAAAACCTATTTGTGACGGTCTCATATTCACATTTCAATACTAAATGGCCAGTACGGGTTGATTTCATTCACAATTATCAGAGTATAATGCAAATTCCCAACACACTCGGGTTCCATTCATTAATAAGGGTTTTACAAAGGCACAAAGCCCATAATTCATTACCCTTAACCTAGGGATTACACAAAACTATACCACCAATCCCATTATCTACAATTGTTTCCCAAAGACATTCAAATGATATACATGATAACCAATAACCCAAAATACACTTCTAAATCAGAGCTTTATCCGCTCTTCGTCACCCGCTTTCCCTTTGATCCTTCTGCCCTGTCTAAAACATGGTTTTTGGGAGAGTGAGATTCTAAGGAATCCCTGTAGTGTCAAATCAATCATGGTATGTACAACAATAAGGCATGAAATCAAATCATTTTCCACACAAAGCAACTACAACGGCAGTTACAACGGCAATGGTTAGTATGACATATGTCATCCCTTACGATTGCTCACGCTGTATTGCATCACAACAATCCACACAATATATTTCACCACAGCTGGGATTCATATAAAGTATTTCACAACACATGCCACATTAGCAAGATACATACAGCCCACGGCTGGATTCACAAACACCACCCCACGGGTCGGATTCACAAAGTTCCATGTCGATTACGACGACAGTTCAACGGCCGACCTAGAGATGACCAGCATCAATCCCTATACGGCTCACGTTGAAGTGCTTACACCGTAATGGACTATGGCACACAGTTCACAATTCAATGATAAGTTATGCATACCAAAACATCATACACAACATGAGAGAAAAGTCACTACCTTGATCCTTCCGGGAGAACTCTAGCACCGGTCTCTCCCACCTAGGGTAAATGTCGTATCCTAGAATCATGATTAGGGATGAAGAGTTATATTCTATTCTAAGACTTATTTAACTTGAAACACTTAAATTTGGTTATCAAAATTAACCCTTAAGAGGCCACAAATGCCTCTAACAAAGGCCCTAAAAGGTTGGGAAACAATAGGTTAGAGATCTCCTTTCGAAAACTCAAAGTACTGGAACATAGGGGTTGGCCGCGGCCAGCCCTTCCTTGGGCTGTGGCCAAAATATGGTCAGAAGGCCACTGGCCGCAGCCAGCCGCCTATGGGCCGTAGCCAGAATCAGGCCAGAAAGGTTTGGGCTGCGGCCAAGAAATTCCCTGATTTTTGGCTGAACTTCCAAAATTCATAACTAATACTAGAAAAATCGAAACGAGGTGATTGAAAAGCCAAAAGAAAGGTATTTAAGTCATTTTTCTAGGAAAAATATGGCTCATTACTTAAAATCATCACACAAATACATAATTACCGAAAACTAAACACTACTCCAAAACAGAGTTCTGTTTCCATCCCAAGCTTTGGACAATCATATCTCATAGAATACTAAACTAAATGACACAAAATATATATCCATTTTGAAGCTTGGGATGTGAACTTTAAGACTAGAAATTGTCATAATTTTCCAACACCATTTGGTCATTCAAAATGCTAGTCCAAACTGACTGCACAAAACAGAGCTCAAACAAGACAGATTTCCAACTTTTTCCAAGTGATCCAAATGAACCCAAAACCCCAACCAAAGCTATCCCCACACAAAATCACTCAAGGAATCCAATGGAAATTTCAAAATCCCCAAAATCCTATTCCATTATCATGCTTTGGTTTTGGGTAACATTAAACACTAAACTCTCAAAATCTTCAAACTTAACAATTTCAAACCCAATCAATTCTATCTATCCAAAATGCATTCCAAACATACCAATTCCATACCAAACACATACCAAACTCCCAATGGCCCTCATTTTCAAAAATGGGCCCAAAATTCCAGAAAATTCAAACTAACCAATGGCTACAAAAGCTATATAGAAAGGTTTGTCTTACTCACCTTTATAACTTTTCCAAAGGAGTTTCTTGATTCTCCCAACTTCAAGATTTCTTGAGAGCTCAAACAACACCAAATGATAAATCTAAAAGCATGAAATTGAAGCTCTCAAGACAAGGAACAAGTTTGTAGAAGAGCATTTTTCCATTAGAGGCCATTAAGAGGGTCAAATGGCTTACCTTTTACCAAGAACTTCTTCTTTCCTTCAGCAATGGTGGCACGAAAGTGAGAGAAGAAATGAGAGAGAGAAGGAAGGTTGAAGATGAAATGATCACTCCTCTTCCCCATACCTCCTATGTCAGCGAAAATGAGAGGGAAGGAGAGAGAAGAAATGATTTAATAATGCCATATTTGACTTTTCTTACATCTTCTCTCACCCAACCAATTTTGCCATGTGTCAGAATTTTATTGGCTCTCATAAGGAAATCAACTAATTAATCACCTTAATCCCTCCATTAGCCATTTTAATTACACATCTCATTATTCTCTCATAGTTAGTAATTAATTTTCCCCTTAATCACCAACTAATTGCCCAATAATTCCATTCTTCCAATTTTTCACTAATTATGACATATTAATTAATATTTCCATAAAACACGTAATAATTCAAATTAAATTCATAATTATCCACAATAATCATGATTTGCCCTTAATCAAAAATTGGGATATTACATAAAGCTCCCCCTAATGAATACATGGTTTTAAAAAACATTATGAGGAATAAATAATACCTTTCTAGGATTTAAAAAACCATGTAGAAACTTCGTAGAGAAAATGAGTATGAAAATCCAAAGATTTAGAGAGAAATTAAGTTTTGAAAATGACGATGCTATTTAGGGTTTTAAGAGATATAACCCAATATCACCTGAGTGGTTACTTGAGTGTTTACTCAAGTGATACAACTCAGAGAATGTTAATTAAGTAAGAATACAATACCTTACTCGAATAATATCATAATTACTCAAGTTATAATTCTCTGTAGTCTATTGATGCATCGTTGGTGAGTTACTGTCTAGTGATGTGATTAGTACTAAGGGTTTCTGAAGCGTAGTCTCTGTGAACGCTTAAGGATACCATGGTGAGCTCGAAATAAGACCTTATGTGCATATTAACTTAGTATGCGCCCCTTGCTTAGCAAACACCATTGAGTAACTTTGATTTCATCATAGCACATTGCTCCCTTATTTTGTCATCCATCATCTCAAATAGAACTTTAAAGTTCTAGTTCACTAAGTCATACAGTTGCCTCATCTTATCATTCAATGGATGATGATCTCAGCATTGTTTGTAGCAAGCTTAGTGTGAAAGTGTTAAAGCTCCTTTTTTAGATATCCCCTAATAGATGGACCAAAGACTGAAGGACCAGGAGGACCAGTTCTAGTAGAATATTGTGTCTTCCTCTAAACATCTCTTTCTTTGACTACATCTATAGTTGGTCACTTGCTAGTGCTGGGATATCACTTGAGTGATATCACATATTTTGCTTTTGCTCTCACTGCAACACTATCAGTCATGCCTCTTCTATTAGCCTCTAATCTTTATAACCAAAAGTAGAGAATTTTGGTCAACTCTTGCAAAAGTATAACTATATGCTCCTTAGTACCCTACTTTCTCTTAGGTTTATACAATATTAGACATTATAACTCTTATGCTCTTATACAATTAAATCATATGATATTTGAGTAAAGAGTATCATAAACCAACAAAGGCCAAGATATAATTTTACCCAATAAATTCAATCCATTGAATCATAAAGCATAACGAACAAGTGATGCCAAGAGTGATGATTTTCAAAGATCAATCACAATTTGTAAATATGTTATTGAGAAGATTTTCAAGCAATCCATGATAGATAAATCCATCTATATGATAAATCATGATTGAAGTCCGTTTTTCCAAGAATGATAATGAAATAAGCAAATTGTTTCAAATTTCAGATGTAATTTCAAATCATAATAATGCATTGTGAAATTGAAATTTTGAATACATGAAAAACTCATGTTTGAAACCTATTTATAACCAATGTTCATGTTGAAAATGGTGGAAGTTAACAGTTTTAAAATATGTATCAGAAAGCTTCACTAAGATAACATTTTAATCATCTGAGTTAACATGTTGAAGAATTTTCCCAGGTGCTAAAGTCATATGAATAACCAAAAGTATTAGCTCGATAGACATATATAAGCATCATGACTTTGCTAATGATTCATAAACTATCATGACTCTTAGAGTTGTGCCATGAAAGATATGAATATTCAACTCAAGGATTCAGATACATGACACTGGTTACTCAAATATAGATCATAGCAATAGTTAATGTGTTTGAGCAACAAAATAAGTATAAGAATTTATGAATGATGAAATACATACTCATTAGTCTAAATGACTAGGGCTCTATTATCCTAGTGAGTTATTCCATTGAAATAGTTAATGCAATAAGATTCAATGTATTAATGAACATTCATAATGTTTGGAATAACTCAGCCAATAAACATTTATGCATTAGACATAAGGCTTTCATAAATTGATTTCTTTTCTAGAAAGCTGACTTGAAACTCATAGATGATCAATCTGTTTGTCATGAGGTCTAACTTGTTTGGAAAATAGCACTAAGGAGTTTCAAGTAATGGATAGCTCATTTAAGGATGATCAATAGGTAAATGAAAGGAAACCTCTAGTGGATGAATTTGAAGCATTTCTGACATTCAGTGTAAAAATACCAACTTCCAATTTTGAAACTGATTTGAATGCAAACAAGATATGAAAAAAATTTCAAATAATGTGTATGCACTTTTTCTAAACAGGATGAATTGAAATCCAAGTAAATTTGTGAAATGTGGATTTCAAAACTCAAATATATAGAAAGATTATGCACCATTTAACTTTCAATCTATTTAGCAATCCGAAAACATTTTGAAAACCATAAATGATTTATTACTAATGGTATGCAATAATGAACAAATATTTATCACTCAAAATGAGTTGGGAAAAATGGGTCTGATGGCCGAGTTTTGAAATTACGGGTATAAAGTCATGACACTTGAGTTTTACCTAAGAACTTTAGTTCATATGAACTCAATTTTTCCCTAAGAACTCGAATCCTATGGAAAAGTTCACATACTGATACAGCCTACCTGACTTGAGTGTAACTTGTAGACACCCAAGTTAATTTCCATCTCCTTATATCTTTGTACTCAAGTCCTCTAAGATCACTTGAGTACCCTATACCTTTGAATCAAGCTTTTATGCAATTTTCTTCCTGAACTTGAATTTCCCACTGAACCCTTCAAGTTATGTACTCGAGTTTGTCTCTGGAACTCAAGTTTTGTGTTTGTACTTAATATGAACTTGAGTTTTGATTCAGAGTTCTTGTGTACTCTATTCATCCCTGTTTTACTAACCAAAAATAGAGCATTCCTTTCTTCTATCTACAAAATCATATAACCCTTTTTCTTCCTTCGGTATCCAATTTTACTTGTATTCACTCACAGTTAGCTAGTAGGAATCATAATTACATGGTCTAAGAATATAGTCAATTTAAATAAATTGAGCATAATGAATTAAACATGATTTTATGCATAAAAATATTTTCTCTTAGAGTATGCGTATATGCATAAGGTGTTAAGCTATTAAACATTGCAATTCTTTATGAATGAATCTTCTAAAGATTGTGAAAACATGTGCAATGCTCATACCTAAGGTAACATGATATAGACCCTAATAGATATTAGAGATAACAGTGTAGGAGGTTTTACCGTTGTATACCTTTAGCTTAGGTACTTGGAGGATTGTCTTTGTATACCTACTGCATCTTCCTTTGAAGCTATGTTTTTGCGTATTTGGCTTTGGGATTATGCAAAACTCTCTTATATGATGTGGGCTTTTAGAGCATTTTTCTTTATGTATGAGAGATCCTCCTCTTCTTGTTCTCCTCAAGGTAGTTGAATGGTATATTATGGTAGCCCTTCCTTGAGGTAAAACACACTCCTTTGATCCATTGCTTCTTTCTGTGGTTGTGTTCTGTAGCTCCAGCATTGTATGTTCTGAGAGTTCTCTTTCACGTTGACATGAATATCTTAATTGGTACATGACAACCTCTTGGCTTCTTCATTTTCTGTGTACCCTTATGTCTATTTCTTTTTGGATCATCCTGCATACATAAAGTACTAGATGGACATTTTGGTACCCATGTATACTTGGGTCCTTGATTGTTATCATTCGATTTTATATGTTCTTTAGGAACCCAAACATATTTATTCCTCATACGAGAATTTCTCTAATATAGCATGTGTGAGAAATATGAACGGATTTACCACAATAATTGCAAATTGTATGAAGATATGCATTATGGGATATTGTGTAAGTATTATGATAGTCATGAGAGTAGAAATGTGAATGGATTTTATTTGAACATTCTTTCTTTTCAAACAAATTTCCAATATATTTGAACATATTTTTGCTTTTCTCAGTAGAATCAATAGTTGGTTGAAAAACAATCTTATGTAGGCTTTGAAAATAAATTTTACAAAAATCACAAGAAGAATTGGAATTTTTTACCTTAAGTTCATCTTGAGCTCTGAAAAATGATTTTTCATGTTCATCTATAATGAGCTCTTTTCGGGAATCCTCTTCTTGTTGTATATCATGTTGACTGTATGGAAGTGTTCTAAGATTTCTTCTTCTTTATCATCAACTTCCAATTGTTCATGCACCGTAGATGAGTAGCTAGTAGTTCTACATGAACTGTCAACACTTTTAACTTCAACACACTTGTTAGAAGTATACATAGAATCAAGAGTGTCCCAAATATCTCTAGTAGTAGAGCAAAATCTAACTTTCTCAAAATCATTTTCGGTTAAAGCACTATATCGAATTGTCATTGCTCTAATGTTTAACGAAAACATTTTCTTTTCTCTTTTTGTCCAATCCTTTCTTGGTTTGAAATCAAAAGCATTTGTAACAACATTCCACATATCAAAATCATACAATTTTATAAAACTAGTCATTCTAGCTTGCCAAAACCAAGAATCAATATTTTTCAAAAGAGGTAGGATTATATAATTAAAACCTTTTGAAAGTATACAACACCCAAAATTAGCCATTATAACTCTTGAGACAGTTAAGTCCTTTAAACAGGAGCCCAGACTCTGATATCAAATGTTAGAACCGATTGACACCCAATAGGGGGTGAATTGGGTGTAAGATAAAAACTTAAGAACTTTGAAAATCTTTTCACATCTTAGTGGAAGTAATAAGTATGAAAGTAATGAATCATAAGTAAACAGTTAGATTAAATAATATATGCTGGAAATATAAGAGCTTAGGGAAGAGAATATGCAAATTGTGATTTATCCTGGTTCGGTCCAATCTGCGATAACCTACATCCAGTCCCCAGGCTCCTCCTGATATTTTTAAATCTACTATCTTCTTGTTTAATCTGAGTACAAGAAAATCCTTTACAAACTCACAAGTTTAGCTGGGCACTTGTTAAATCTTTTACAAATCTCTCACCAAGATACTCCCCTTTACGAAAAGTCCTACGAGCAAGCATTCCTAAATATGTTTCTCTCCTGCTTATCCTTGCAAGTCTTACGAGCAGCAACAGTCTCTCTTGCTTACAACCCTGTAAGTCTTACGAGCAACAACATTCTCTACTGCTTCACCTTGTAGTTTTATGAACAGAAAGTCTTATAAGCAATTCTCTTTGCAGCTTCTCCTATAAGAAAATCAACCCTTTCATAGTCCCTCTTCCTTGAGATCAATTCAGAAATATAGTTGAAAGTTTTTATAGACTCTCTCACAGAGTGGATATAATGCTCACTGAAGTACAATACAAATAATCACTCTCAATATACATGATATATAAAATAGATAAGAATAGAGAGTGGTTGGGTCGGAGTAGATGACTCATGATATAAGCATGTTGGTGTTGTTGAGCTCTGTGTTTTTTCCTCTGAACTCTAAATCCTCTTCTATTTTATAGTTGATGAAGATTAATAACTATTGTAAGCATTCGTCTGTTAGAGTCCCATTGAGGCTTTCAAAATATGACCCTAAAATAGTCATTATACAATGTGCTGTTGAGGAGTGGGATGTTCCATTATGAAACTAAACATCACGTTGTGTAGCGTTTGTGTTTCAGACACTTGTTCATGGCAGGTCAATCTTTGTCGTGGTAGGTAGTGGATATTTTGTGTGAAATGATGTTGCCACCACAATTGACTTTCTCATTTGAATCTATAATCTGAACATTAAATTTCCTGTTTCACACTTGAAATAATGTTAGTTAACGTTTAGGAATAATAACAAGTGAAAACATAATGAATACATAACATTTAACTGTATTTGAATTGTTTGCTATGACTTTATATTGAAGTATGCTTCTATAGCAGGCACATTTTTAGGTTGTGTGTTAATCCTTTTTTGATCACCTAGAAAATGCTTAATCACTAATATAATGAAGTGTTAGAGTGATTAGAAGCAAGAAAAATGAGTTTTACAATCATCCTATGATTTTCAGAAGTTACGAAGCGTTACTCTATTTTCTAGAAAAAAACAGTACTACTGGAAGTGCCAATACTCAAGTGCTACAGTGCCATAGTTCGAGCATTACAGTACCATACTTCGAGTGCTACAGTGCCACACTTGAAGTGCTACAGTACCTGTAACCCCCTGCCTTGATAAGTATAATTAAGATTCGATGTCACAGAATAAATTGGTTTAGAGACCGTCGGATAGTTGAAAACTCATTTCACCTCCCTCCTTTATGGTAGGTTCTTCACAAAATCTTTCAAAATTTTTTCCCTATCCTGGTCTCAAGTTCAAATATCGAATGTAGTTACATTTGTAGTTATATCACATTTATACATATCAGAGTAAACAGCAAAATTCCCGGCACCCCCGGGTTCACATATCTATATTAAAGGTATCAAATTCCCATTTAGTGCATTACACAATCATATTCCAGAAACTATTTATATTCCCAAAAATATATATAGTAATCCCTACTCAAAAGGATTAACCAACATTTCCAAGTTTGAATATCCTTATAAGATCCTAACCGCTCCTGGTCGTTCGCTTTTCCTTGGAGCCACTTGCTCTATTTGAAATGTTAGTCAATGGAAAGAATAAGATTCAAGAGAATCCCAGTAGTAACAAGTTACTTGTACAGTGTATAAACACATAGCATATACGATCATGTTAAGAAGCATTACAATGATATATGGCTCACGCTACATACGACAACACTCATGGCTGTAAACACTATGCGTTAGCTTTTGCTGCGATCTTAATGTAACAGCTTACTCTGTAATAACTATGCCAGCTTTTGCTGTAATCTCAAAACATCACAATGTATCACAATTCATGACAAACATACATAAAATGCTTTTCACATAGTATAAGAGAAAGAGTCACTACCTTGTCCTTTCCTAACATTCTCCGGTACAGTGGGCTCGCGAGCATAGAAAGTGTCAAATCCAATAAACCAATGTCAAGAGCGGTAGATTAAAACTCTATTCCAATTTCTAAATTCCAAACACTTAAAGTTGGTTATCATTTGAACTCCTTGAGTGGCTACTAGAGGCTTAAATACATGCCTTAAAGATTAGAAAAAGATTGCTCGAAGATCATTTCTCAAAACTTGAAAAGTCATTTTTTCAAAGGGTTGGCCACCCTTGGGCCGCGGCTAAAGGATGCACAAAAAGTTTTAGGCTGTAGCCAGAGTCAGGTCAGAAACTTTTGGCCCTCGACCAGCCACCTTGGGTAGCAGCCAAGAGTAGGTCAGTAAGTTTTGGGCCGCGGTCAGCCCCTTATGGGCCGTGGCCAGCAGTTGGTCAGAAGGTTTTGGGTCACGACCAACCTCTTGGGCCGTGGCCAACCTGTGACCCTGACTCTTGGCTAATTTGCAAACTCTCATAACTTTGTGTACAAAACTCAGAATGACTCATACTTTATATGGATGGAAAGCTTGCAAGGTGAACTACACTCTTAGAAAATTTCCAGACTTGACCAATTTTCCAATTGGCTTCAGTGGTTCTAAATTTCAAACTAAATACCATTCTTATACAATTTTGCACAAGAAATATTTGAAACATCAAAACAACCAAATTCTATTCCCATTGACATGTTACTCAATGACCACGACATGTCACACCAAAACACAATTAAGTCACCACATTGCAAACCTTTCCAAACCAAAATTCCAAATCAATTTCAATGGCATAAAGACACACTATGACATCAATTTTACCACAATAAAGTAGTGTATCCATACATTTCAAGATTTACCAAAAATTAGAGGAAAATCAAAAATTCCCAAGACTCAACCAATGGTCACAATGAATACACCAAAATGTTTCAAATACCTACATCAACTTCTTCCCAAAGCTAGTTCTCTATTTCCCTAACTTTCAGTTTTTCTCAAGTTCTCAACACCACTATTCAAAAATCTGAAACCATAGGAATAAAGCTCTTGTCACCATGAATAATATTAATGAAGGTGAGTTGAGCATTTAGGGACAATTTCTCACCTAAAAATCAAACTCTTCCTTTCTCTTTCTTGTTTAGCTTGGTCAACCATGGAGGATAGAAGAGAGATGAGATGAGTTGGTGACGATGATGATGAAGAAGGTCAGATTTTTGGGGTTGGGAGGCCTCTTAGCCAACTTTTGGAAGAGGGAAGAGAGAGGGAAAAAGTTTGGCAAGTTGACCAAGCCTATGGCCCTTAAATTGCCATGCGTTATCATCCTATTTCCCTTTCCATGAGCTCACATAGGCTTATAAATATAGGTTTCTACCTCTTACTCATTCAATCCTAACCATTGATTTCAATTACCTATGAGTTTTTCTCTCCGGTAACTGACTAATTGGTCGGTAACGTTCTAATTTTACCATTTTGCCCCTGATTATGACAATTTCACTCAAATCACTTCCAAACTCATTTATATCATTCCAATAACAACTCTATGCGCCCTCCCCTATATTTCAACCCATTTAAACATTAATCCACATATAAACACAAAGATAGGGCTTAGGCATTATTAAAACACATTCATATTGAATTCAGCGATAATTATATCACTGTTAACATAATTAGCTCTTAATCCCAAATTGGGTCATTACAGTACCAACTTGACTTTTCATGCTTATTTTCAAATGTTTTTTGTCAAATACTCTCAAGAGTGAAACTTGTACTTGGGAGTGTTCTGATCCTTCACTCGAGCATTGATGGTCTTACTCGAGTGCATTTATATTTTGCACTATGGACTCACCCCTCTGGATAACACTTATAGCATCTTTTTCAAGAGTGTGATTTTGCACTTGCGAGTACTGAGCTGTTCACTTGAGTGCTATATTCCTCACTCGAGTGCGTTTCAAGTTTTCATGTTCTAGCTAACTCTCAGGCAAACACTTTCTGTGTCTTACTTGCTTCACTTAAGTAGAATTTTGATCCTTACTCTAGTGGGTTGTTTAACACTCGAGTATTACTGAATTTCTCAACACTTCAGCCGCTTCTGGATAACACTCGCATGATATTTTCCAAGAGTGAGCTTTTGCACTCGCAAGTGTTTAGGTGCCATGTTGGAATTGATTGATTCATTTGACTCTAAATATGGCAAGTAATGTATCATAAGATAGCTCTTGTCATATGCATTACAATGCAAAAAGAATAAGCTCTAAGCTCATTGTATTCTACAAGTTATGATCGAAGGAGTGTTACTGTTCTTTGAAATTTCCAGTGTCAACTTCTAGAAGGCATATCTCTTAGCTTATAACTTTAAATTTGACCCATTACCTATCCATGGAAATATCTTGAAGTCTAGTTTCTTATGGCACTAATTTCACCTCAATCCGATGTCTAGTTTGAGAGTTATGTCCAAAATACCAAACCTGTGTTGGAATATAATGGTGATTTCAGTGTCATCTTTCCAGATTCATATCTCTTTCATCTGAGCTCTTTTGAATGTGATTCTAGTGTGTATTTTTTGTGTTAGGAGTCTAGTTTCATATGATTTTCAGTTGAATGCAATGTGTGGTTTGAGAGATATGGCTAAAATACTTGACCTCTATCAGGTAGAACAAAAAATAAAGCTGAACAAAGTGCTTTTGACACTTGAGTGTTCTTACTTCACTCGAGTGCTACAGTGCTGCACTTCCTATACTTCATGTATACTTGCTACAGTGCCCTCGAGTGCTATAATACCTGCATGCTACATGCCAAACAGTACCTCAAATTTCCTTTTGACCATAGAAATCTCTAGAATTACTTCTAATAACTTGAATCTTGATATTCCTATTAGATCTTGTAAGATCTTCTTTCTTTAATATCTTTCGTCCTAATTTTTCTCTTGTTAATCATCCTCCACAACCCAAGTAGGCAGTTCCTTGACTATCTTTAATTTCTTTCTTCTTCTCCCTCTTGTTCATTCTCCTCAATTCATTACTTCTTTATTCATTGTCTCATATTTTGTCTTCTCATTCTTCCTCTATGTTTCAACTTAATTGATCTACAAGATATTTCACTTTTAAACACAGTAATTAGTCAAAGTATAAAATAAATACATTATATAAACTTTTTGCTCTTATCATTTTATATCTATATTTGACATCATCAAAACTAATCATATCTAATAGCTATGAGCTCCCTTTGACACATGTAGGTGATTGTTGTAAATATTATGTGTGCGTATGTCAAAGAAAGAAGTCGCATATAACTTAAAATTGGGAACACCCTAGTATAAAATTAAATATGAGCTTGAGTTAGTAAAAACAACTGATAAGAAGAGTCTTTGAACTGACCATTGGAGATGACTGTTGGAATTTTAATTGACCAGTTTTAATAACATTTAAAAGGTTTTATTACATTAAATTGTCATTACCACTTATTTTGTAACTATCGTTTTAATTGTCATTAAACCTTTGTTAATGGACATTATAACTCCCCAACGGTCACATGTTTTTGCCTATAAAAGGAAATGTTTGGTGCACGGTTAGAATACACTGAGGTTGTAATATCCCGATTTGTGATTAGGGCTAATGGCTCTGATAATTGTTGTAATTAGTGAAATTAAGCACTATTGGGATTAATGTAATGTGAATTTTGGAATAAATATGTTTGGTATTTAAGATCAAGGGTTGAGATTCATTTTGATGGGTCGGAATCCTATACTTTGTGTTTATGTGAGCTCAAAGTGGAAGTGGATGAGATGGTGACATGTGGCATAGTGGAGGCCTTTGAATGAGGCACATGAAGACAAAATAGCACTTTTCTCTCTCCCTCATCTCTCTTGTTTGGTTGTGTGCTAGGGAAGGGAAGAGAAAACATCATCATCATCTCTTCCATCTATCATATTCTCTCTCCTATTCCTCCATTTTCAGTGACCTTGAGGCAAGAAAGAGAAAGGAAAGCTTTGATTTTTGGGTAAGTAATGATCCTCTAATGCCCTAATCATCTTCTCTAATGTTGTGTGTCTCATTGAGAACTCCATTGTGGTGGTTGTAGAATCTTGAAATAGTGTGATTTGTGAGTTGGTCAAAATTGAAAGTTGGAGAATCAAGATTTTGGATTGGGCAAAGTGAAGAGGTAAGGATGTAGTGTATTTGGATATATTGTTTGTGACTTTTGGTTAAGTTTGGTAAAATCTGGAAAATTTCCCTAATTATGCCTATTTCTGGATATATGAGGTTCATTGTGATTGATGATTGGAAATGATTTATTGTGGAGATATATGAGCATTTGATTTAGTTTGGAATGTGGGAAATGTGTTAAGGGAAATTGGATGTTTGTTGTGATAGAGACCTAAGAGCATGATTGTGGTCAAATTGGTTTTGGAGTGTTTTTGAAGTGGCCAATGTGTTCCCTAGTTAGTGTCAAGTGTATGTGAGCTTTTGGTAGAGATTGGGAACCATTTGGGAGTGAAATTGACCATCTGGTGTTTGCTGATATGAACTGCGTTTTTGGTTTCTGATGCACAACACTCGAGCACGTGATGATCATGCTCGAGTGATGTGAGTATTTTCCCTTTTCTGCTTGAGTGATAGTTAGGGTTCTTTGAAGGAATCTTGAGTGCACTTCTTCGTGCTCGAGTGAGGGAAGATCATGCTCGAGTGAGCTTAGGTCTGCTCGAGAGATGGTGTAAGCCCAGAGTAGGGGTTGCTCTCGGGTTGTCACTCGCGGGTAAGGTGCACGAGTGTGCCTTCTCACTCGCGGGTATGTGGTGTTCACTCGAGTGCATATGGCTATGCTCGAGTGATCCTGATCCTTGAGAGCTTGTGTGCTTTCGGGTCCTCACTTCCTGGACTTCACTCGCAGGTGCTCGAGTGAGGCATTTGGCCTTCACTCGGGTGAGGTTTAGTATGCTCGAGTGAGCCGGTTCCTGAAAGCTTCTTTGTGCTCTTGGGTGTTCACTCGCTGTCTCTCACTCTCTTGTGCTCGAGTACTGTCCGTACCAATGCTCGAGTGAGGCTGCCAGAAACCAATGTTGTGCCTTCGAAAAGGAGTCTTTGGGGTAGTTTCTTCCAACCCTTTAGGCATATGTTTATGTAGGATCGGAAAGCACAGCGGAAGAATTTAAAAAAATTTTCATCGATCCTAATCGAGGATCTATCAACAACGTTTAAACCAAGTTGGAAGGATTCATACCTTTTGATAATTCAGAGTTTTCACGATCTCTAGGAGCCAACACGTCAGGTTCGCTCCCTCTACCGGTATCCACACGAATGCTCTCCAACCGAGACTGCGTGCTAGCGCCTCTAATGTCTCCAAGGGTTTAACTTGCGGCTCTCAATTCTGATGTACACTGAGTCTATCTGCTCTATCAAGTTTATAACCCATGAGGGTTATTTTCAAATTTCAAAATTAATCATCATTAATTTTGAAATGAATTAACAATTAATTATCTTGATGAGCTAATTAAATAAATTCAGTTTAAATTAAATCTGTCCAACAGTTTTAATTTAACCTATTTATTTAATCTAAATAAAGAGCCATTAGATTTAATTTATCTTCATAAATTAAATATGAGATACTATATCTCTATCATGTTAGTTATTAAATTTAATATATCTTAATAAATTAAATTTAAAACCAACACAATATAATAATATCATATAATATATATATACATATATATACATATATAATATATTTCGAAAATATATATATCTATATAATATTATTAAATATAATAATATATATATATATATATATATAAGATATATATTTCGAAAATATATATATATATCTATATAATATTATTAATGAATTTTATATTATATATATATATATATAAATATAAAATTCATCCACCCTAAATCAAACATTATCTCGTGTTGGGCTATTCTTGTGTGGGACCCAGTAGGCCCATATGAAGTTGGCAGTGGGCTAATAACTACACTAACCCAAAAGTCGCAAGCGGCCTCTAGCAAGACATTACGACTACCCAATTCATATGAGGATCGTTATCACGATGCAACCTGTCATACAACCATGTCACGTCCCTTTTGTCACACGATATATCGATCAAGGATAAGGCATGGAAAATGTCATCCTCTTGTTCCTGACCATTACTTTCTCGATTCCTGAGTAGCCTGATAACAGAGATAGAAACTCCTTTCATCATAGTATGGCCATACATTTCTCAGACTCACTCATCGAGGGGCCCAGTAATATCTCTCTACTAATGTGAGGGACAAATTCCATCTTGATCATTCATATTCCTCTACATGAAAGACCACCAAGCCCGATCGTAGCCTTTATCATCACCCGGTCAAAAGTGACTTTTGACTAGTTCAAAGCTTAGCAACTCTCATGTAGGAATCCATGATGACCTCAGGTCTAAGGGCATTGTGACGTGGTTATACATGAGAAAAGCTTATGACTTGATCCATGTAGCTTTCTCATAGTGGGTTGGTCCAGCACCTTGTACTCTTACAAGTGCCTAAGACTTTGATTCGTATCTCCATATCTTATCAAAGTCATACTGGTCTTGTTTCATCTCTGCTCCTGCATAGATGACCGACCAGGGACATTTTAGGACAATCTTTATGAATTATCCAAGGATACAATTATCACAGTTAACATGCAAATAATATGATAACAGAATGGAGAAATTTCATTAAAATAATAATGTTTAAAGTACAATGATTGGCCCTTAGGGCACAATTTCCAACATCCTCCCACTTGCCCTAGGTGCAATCATTAATTTGCCTAATTCCCATTGCCCTAACATGACGCTCATGCTTTGCCTGTGCAAGTGGCTTAGTAAGAGGATCAGCAACATTATCTTCTCCTGCTAGTTTGCATATCTTTATATCACCTCTATCATTGATTTCTCTAATAAGATGAAATCGCCTGAGTATGTGTTTGGTCCTTTGATGTGACCTAGGCTCCTTGGCCTGTGCAATAGCACCGCTATTGTCACAGAACAAATCTATTGGATTTGAGATGGTAGGCACCACCCCTAGTTCAGTAATAAACTTTCTGATCCAAACAGCTTCTTTAGCTGCATCTGATGCTGCTATATACTCAGCTTCTGTTGCAGAATCTGCTATAGTGCTTTGCTTGGAGCTCTTCCAGCTTACTGCTCCACCATTCAGGAGGAATACATATCCTGATTACGATTTAAGGTCGTCTTGGTAAGTTTGGAAACTTGCATCTGAGTAACCGGATATACAGAGCTCATCATCCAATCCACCATAGACCAAAAATAAGTCCTTAGTCCTTCTTAAGTACTTTAGGATATTCTTAACGGCAGTCCAATGACCCTCACCAGGATCTTGTTGGTATCTGCTAGTCATACTTAAGGCAAACGAGACATCCGGTTGAGTACATAACATGGCATACATGATGGATCCAATAGCCGAGGCATATGGCACCTTACTCATACGATCTCGCTGATTAGGTGTACTAGGACACAGATCCTTGCTAAGATGGATGCCATGAGACATAGGCATGTAACCCCTTTTTGAATCATGCATATTGAACCTCTTAGATCCCAAGTTTTGATGATAACAAAATGACAATTGTATGCAAATCATGTTTTTATAAGATTAAGAAAAGTTTACAAAGTTACCAAATGCATATAGGAGTGTTTTCTGGTATCTGCTGCAAAATTGAACTGGAGTGCTTGAGCATAAGTTTTGCACTCGAGCATAGATCCCTTCTGTGCTCGAGCAGGTGCGAGTGAAAGCCAGAAAGTGTTCACCCGAGAGGCATGCCATTATTATTTTCATTGATTCACTCGAGCACTGGAGTTTGCACTCGAGCAGAGAAGTCATTCTCACTCGAGCACATGCGAGTAAAGGTCCGCGAGTGCTAGGCCGAGAGCAAGTATTATTATGCTTCCTTTATTTCACTCGAGCCGAGACATCAATGCTCGAGCATGAGCATTCTGTACTCGAGCAAGGTACTTCGAGTGCTTGGCCGAGAGTCATGAAGTGCAAGTGTGCTCGAGCACCACCTCATATGCTCGAGTGACACATCTGCACCTGCGAGTGAAAATTCTATCCCTCTCCAAATCTGATGCGAGTGCTTGTTTAAAAGGTATAATACTTGAGAATATTCTTCTCACTCGAGCAGGAGTCTGTGTGCTCGAGTGAGGGCCCACATCACCTGCGAGTGATAAATTTATCTCTCTAAGTTTCTGATGCGAGTGTTGGTATTGAGAGCATATTCCTCTATAATATGCGTCTCACTCGAGCAGGAGTGTGTGTGCCCGAGTGAGGGACCACATCACCCGCGAGTACAAAATCTCACTCTTGTCAAAATGGTGTGCGAGTGATGACCCGAGAAGACACTCCCAGTAGAAAATGCAAGATCACTCGAGCAAGGGGAGTTGTGCTCGAGTGAGACCCCAATTCACTCGCGAGTGTGAATTCTGTCTCTCTGAAATTCTTTGCAAGCACAACCCGATAACTGAAGCACAAAGAGGAAAATAGGAAGATTACTCGAGTGAGCCATCCATGCTCGAGTGATGCTCTGCCAGATCATCAAAAATGCCAAGTCTCACAACGTTCAATCCGAATATGGTTTATTATTATTTATTCATATCATCATTACTTATTATCATTGCTTAACATCATTTTGAATGTATTATAAGTATGATGCAGGAAGATGAACGTTTGAAAATTAGTTGTTACGGAGAAAGTCAAACAACGGCAGACAACATGATTACAAACACGTTCGCACCTACCGCATTCAGAATATTCAAACATGCGCGTGTCTTTCAATAGTTGCAAAAGTCCCGCTCCTCAAACGATGATTTCCCAAACGGGCAAAAACTGAAGCAACTATATATACAGAGATTCAGAGATAGTCAAGCAGGACAACGTAGCACAAAACTCACAAGCTTATACACGAGTCTCTGCTATTCATCATTTTCTTTGTATACACATTAATCTTCAGTGTTTATTCATTTACTCTGTAAAAGAGTCTTCATACAATTCAAATTCTATGTTTATTTGATCTCAAGGTATTGGGACCTTGAGAGGATAGTTTTTCTTACGAGAGAAGCAGTTGAGAGAATTCCTTGTTGTACCTTCCACTCATAAGCCTTATAAGATACAAGCAGAAGAGAACGTTGCTGCTCGTAAGACTTACAGTGGTGTAAGCAGGAGAGAACGTTGCTGCTCATAAGTCTTGTATACATAAGCAAGTGAGAAGGGTCAAAGGTTGTTTTTCTGCACATAAGACTTGTCGTAAGGGGGAGAGAAATTTCTTATTGAGAGAATATTTCTGCTCGTAGTCTGTTCAAGTACGATTGTTGTTTTGTGGCATTCTGAGAGCCCATTGAATCTTGGAGGTATAGTGAAAATCTCAGTAGGTCTTGATCTCTGAGGACTGGACGTAGGCCTGGTTGTTAGGCCGAACCAGTATAACTCTCTGTGTTCAAATCTTCTCAACTCTACTCTATCTACTATATTTTTCATATCACCACATCAAGCGAAAAATTTATAACATCACCCAATTCACCCCCCTCTTGGGTGAAGCTTGCCTCTTACATTTGGTATCAGAGCCTAGTCTTCTTCGAAGAGCCTAACAGCTTGAGAAGGATCCGACAAATGGCAACAATGGGTAAAAACATTCTTCCAGATGGAGCTTCAATCACTAGACCTCCTGGTTTTGCTGGAGAACATTTTTCGTTCTAGAAAGCTAAATTCAGAGTGTTCGTGATGGCCAACGTATATGGATTGTGGAATGTTATTCAAGATGTTGACTATGTTCCAATGAAGAAAATCGAAGATAGAGCAGTCAAAAAGAGCCCAGATGAATTTGACGAGAATGACAAAAGGTTAGTGTCATTAAATAGTAAAGCCATTCTTATGATACAGAGTGCTCTTAGTCAAAAAGAATATTTTCGTATATGTACTCTACCAACTGCCAAAGATATGTGGGATGCTTTTGAAATTGCTCACGAAGGTACATCTGGAATCAAAGAAAATAGAATCAATACTTTAATTACAGAATATGATTTATTTCGTATGAAATCTGGAGAAAGTATATCAGAGTTTGAACTCAGGTATACTCATCTTGTTAATCAATTATCTGCTCTTGGAAAGTCGTTTGATCAAAATTCCCAGGTAAGAAAGATTCTTAATATTCTTATGAAAGAGTGGGAAGCAAAGGTGACAGCTATCGAAGAAGCTAAAGGAGAATCTATGAGATCCGTAGCTGCTCTCTTTGGAAGTCTTTCTGAATATGAAGGTAAGTTGAGATTCAAAAAGGAACTTGAAGAATTCGATGATAAAAAGAAAAAGGGAGTTGCACTTAAAGCTATCAAAGAAGAAGAAGAATCTTCCGAGAATGAAGATGTCCCTAATGATGATGAAATGGGAATGATCGTGAGAAAATTCAAGAAATTCTACAGAAGAGGTCAAAGGAATTTCAAGAACTATCAAGGTGGACCAAGCAAGAAAGAAAATAAAGAACAACAGATAGTATGCTATGAATGCGAGAAACCAGGACACATCAAATCTGAATGTTTCAAAAACAAAGACAAAAAGAAGCTGAAAAAGAAAGCATATATATCATCTATATGGGGTGATAGTTCATCAGACGAAGAAAGTGACAACGATGAAGTAGCAAATATATGCTTGGTAGCTAAGGAAGAAGAATCAGACTCTGAAGTAAGTGATTCTGAACCCTCCTATGATGAATTGTTATATGAATATAATGTATTGATACAGAGTTCATCAAAGTTGCTAAAGAAATGGTTAGTTATAAGAAGAAAGTAAAAGAATTAGAAAGTACTATCATATCATCATATGAATGTGTAAAGAGAAAGATAAGAAAATAGAAGATTTAACAAAATTTGTTGAAAAGTTTACTAAAGGAAGTGAAACTCTCAAGGTTATATTAAATTCTCAGAAAGTTTCATTTGATAAATCTGGAATTGGATATAATTCTGTTCATGATAAGAATAAAGGATATAAGAAGAATAGTAGAGCCTATCTTAAATATTTCAGGAATTCTGTGCATACATCGAATCCATTCGCATCATGCAATTATTGTAATAGGAAAGGACATTATACTTCATTGTGTTATTTCAAAAAGGGATAGGTTGTTGGAACATATAAATGGGTTCCGAAAGGGACACATACATCACATACTAACCACAAAGGACCCAAGAAAGTGTGGGTACCTAAAACTTGATCATCTTATTCTAGGTATGTCTCAAAGCATCTCGACCAAACAAATGGTATATTGATAGTGGATGTTCGAGACACATGACTGGTGATAAAAATAAGTTCACCATGCTAGAAACTAGAGAAGGAGGAAAAGTAACATTTGGAGGTAATTAATCTGGACGTATTGCTGGAATTGGTAAAGTAGGAAAATCCGATGGTGTTCAAATCAATGGAGTATATTATGTTGAGGGTTATGTCACAACCTCCTGAGTGTAAGTCAAAGCACTGACAAAGAAAACTGGGTAATTTTTGACTCAAAAGAATGCTTGATAGTAAGCAAGAAAGATCTACCTCTGAACAAAGAATCTATCAAGGCAAAGATCCGAGCTCAAAGGGACGGTAATTGTTATACTATTGATCTAAATTCAAATTCTTCTGAAAATTGTTTTCTTAGTCGATCAGAAGAAAGTTGGTTATGGCATAAGCGTTTGGCTCATGTCAATATGAATCAACTTGACAAACTGATTAGAAAAGATCTAGTTGTTGGCCTTCCCAAACTCAAATTCAAAGATAATATGATTTGTGAAGCATGTCAAAAAGGCAAACAAACTAAATCTTCTTTTAAAACAAAGTATGAGATTTCCACTTCAAAACCTTTCCAATTACTTCATATGGACTTGGTAGGACCTGCAAGAGTAAAAAGTTTTGGAGGAAATTTATATACTTTAGTAATTGTCGATGATTTTACACGATTTACTTGGACTATATTTATTGCTTCAAAAGATGAAAACTTTGCTGAATTCATTATGTTTGCCAAAAAGGTTCAAAATGAGAAAGGTATTTCTATTGTTTCTATTAGGACAGATCATGGAGGAGAATTTGATAATCAACTATTTGAAAACTACTGCAACAACGAAGGAATAGATCATAATTTTTCTGCTCCTAGAACCCCTCAACAAAATGGAGTAGTGGAAAGAAAGAACAGAGTTCTTACAAAAATGGCGAGAGCATTACTTAATGAAAAAGAAATGTCACAAGTATTCTGGGCAGATGCAATGAGTACTGCATGCTATATCTCAAACCGAGCATATATCTGCAAATCACTTGGAAAGACGCCATATGAACTTTACAAAGGAAGAAAGCCAAATATTGCTCATCTTCATATCTTCAGGTGTAAGTGTTTCATTCACAATAATGGTAAAGAAAACTTAGGTAAATTTGATTCAAAGTCTAATGAAGGTATATTTCTAGGATATTCTAATAGAAGTAAGGCTTATAGAGTTTTCAATAAAAGAACATGTACTGTTGAAGAATCTATTCATGTTGTGTTTGATGAAATTGAATCTCAGACAAAACTTATTGATGAAGAAGAAATGGATTCAATCAAGAAAAATAAATCTATTTCAAAGCAGGATGATTTTGAAACAAATGATTTTCAAAATTTAGAAGATGTCGATGATCATGCTCAACCTAAAGCATGGAGACATATGAAGGATCATCCAATTGATCAAGTCATAGGAGATATTCATGAAGGTGTCAAAACCAGAAATAGAATCCTCAATGAGGTAACTTTTTCTGCTTTTATTTCTGAAATTGAACCTTCTAATATAGAAGAAGCTTTATCTGACAATGATTAGGTGATTGCTATGCAAGAAGAACTAAATCAATTTCAAAGAAATCAAGTTTGGGATTTGGTTCCTCGACCTAAAGATCATACGGTTATAGGGACCAAATGGGTTTTCAAAAACAAACTTGATGAGTCAGCAATCATTGTGAGAAACAAAGCAAGATTAGTTGCAAAAGGCTATAATCAAGAAGAAGGTATTGATTATGAGGAAACATATGCTCCAGTGGCAAGATTGGAAGCAATACGAGTACTTCTAGCTTTTGCTTGTATTAAAGGTTTTAAACTTTATCAAATGGATGTAAAAAGTGCTTTTCTAAATGGTTATATTATGGAGAAAGTATATGTAGAACAACCTCCTGGGTTTGAAGATGAAACAAAACCTGATCATGTATTCAAACTTAAAAAAGCACTATATGGTTTGAAACAAGCACCTAGAGCTTGGTACGAAAGACTAAGCAAATTTCTTCTTGATCAAAGTTTTGTCAGAGGTAAAGTTGATACAACTCTATTCATCAAACATAATAAAAATGATATTCTAATTGTTCAAATTTATGTTGATGATATTATTTTTGGTGCTACTAACGAATCTATGTGTCAAGAATTTTCTAAGATTATGCAGGGAGAATTTGAAATGTCCATGATGGGAGAATTGAACTTCTTTCTTGGACTTCAAATCAAACAAAAGAAGAATGGTATATTTATATCTCAGACAAAGTATTTGAGAGAATTGTTAAAGAAATATGGATTAGATAATGCTAACGGAGCTGATACTCCAATGAGTTCTACAACGCTGTTGGATGCTGATGTAAAGGGACGTAGCTTCAACATCACAAAGTATAGAGGAATGATTGGCTCATTACTCTATCTCACAGCAAGCAGGCCAGATATTCAGTTCAGCGTAGGAATGTGTGCAAGGTATCAATCCGCTCCTAAGGTATCACATGCAGAGACAGTAAAAAGAATCTTCAAATATCTAGGAGATACTTCAGAACTTGGTCTTTGGTATCCGAAAAGAGGGAGTGAGTATTTAATGACATATTCAGATTCAGATCACGGAGGATATAAAACTGACAGAAAGAGTACTAGTGGTCAATGTCAATTTCTCGGAGGGTCTCTAGTATCATGGTTCAGCAAGAAACATAACACAGTTTCATTATCTTCAACTGAAGCTGAATATATAGCTGTGGCAAGTTGCTATTCTCAAGTATTATGGTTGAAACAACAACTTCAAGATTTGGGAATTTATTTAAAAGAAATTCCAATTTATTGTGATAACACTAGCATGATAAGCTTGGCCAAGAATCCTGTACAACACTCAAGGACCAAGCACATAGACATTCGTCATCATTTCATTCGAGATCATGTTCAAAAGAAGGACGTCAAAGTGGAATTCATACCAACTCATCTTCAACTTGCGGATATTTTCACAAAGCCAATTGTAAAAGATCAGTTTTTATATATTCGAAGAGAATTGGGAATGATTAATCCCAATGAGTTGTCTGTCACTCGAGCACTAGGAGTGCTGCTCGAGTGATAAGCTGGTTCACTCGAGCACAAGCAGCTCTGCTCGAGCACAGCTCTATTAAAAATGCTCTGCTTCTTGACATGTAAAACAGAGGTTAACAGAGGAAATAAGAATACCAAGAGACTATATCAAAAGCAACAGTGAGAATCGAACTCACTCGCGAGTGAGGAACTCTCACTCGAGCATGATATGAACATGCTTGAAGTGAGGAGTGCCTGCTCGAGTGAAGAAGAAGAATTTCCTTTCAAAAGCTATCCAAATCATGGTTACTCAAATGATTTTGGAGGATTTGAGTACAAAGACACAAGATATGTCAAGAAATTCACAATCCAGGTACGTTTTACATATTTTATTAATTTTCCAGAACATCACTCGAGCACTGATAGAACACACTCGAGCACAGTTTGAACATCACTCGAGCACTAGGGTTCATGCTCGAGCACTGTCACTTATATCAGTTACGGGGGAGCTCAGAACGTCGCACTTCCTACTCTTACTCGAGGTGTTCTCTCACTCGAAGGGCGTAACTCTTTACCTTCAACCGTTTTCTCTTCAATCAATCGCGTCCATTTGCCTCAAATCACCGTTACAACTCTTCAAACCTCTATAAAAGGTGATTCTTACCCTCTGCATTTCTCATTCGTGCCCTAATCTTTGTTTGCTTCTTCTTCAAAAACTGAGAGTTTTTGCTTCTCTTCCACTTTCTCTACAATGGCAAGAACCAAACTACCCTTTATTCCTAAAAAATGTCACTCTCCTTCTCTTACTCACTCTGCTGCCAGTGCATCTGGTACCCCAGAACCAACACCTCCCTCTCCCAAAATCTCTTCCTCACCGTCTCTACCTCCTAAGCCCAAGACCAAAAAGAGGACTCCGGCTAAGAAACCTCACCCAAAACCTCAAATATCAAAGAAAGACCAACCTCCTCAGAAGAAACCAAAGGGTGTGGTGTTCAAGGAACCAATAGTTACCCGGTCTCAATCCAAGGAGGTTCAAGTAAAAGGGAAGAAAAAGGAGTCAAAGCAACCCCAACAATCATCTTCCTCCTCTGGTGATTCATTCAACAAACAACTTCGGGAAGCATTGGAGAAGTCCAAACTTGAAAAGATAATTGGAAAGATTGCTTCTCAAGTCGGTGTTTCAAGTTCACAACATATTGGCCAATCAAGTGCCTCTGCTTCAGGAGCACCTTCTGCCTCACAAGCACCAGTGGATGATCACATCACTAGTCCTCCTGAGGGATTCAATATTGAAGAACTTAAGGCCATGCCTCTGAAGTTATATGATGATGAATTTAGTCATAGACACTTTTGTCCTGTGGTATATGTGGATTTGGATTACTTAAAGAAGAATTGTCATTTGGATTTATACCCTTATCTTCAATACTATGCTCCCTGGCTAAATATCCATTTGCCATACTCTCCCACTGTTGTGAAAACTTTTTATTGCAACATGAAGTCTCATAACATTAAGTCTAGATCTGGTGAATTGATTAAGGAAGCAGTATCTACTACTGTTAGAGGAAGATTTATTATGATATTTGCCAAGATCATAAATGACTTACTTGGTTATGTTGCACCTCCTCCTGATCCACCCTTTTTCTTTGCCAATGAAGCTTTCAATATTTTGAGACCAAAAGACCCAATAGGCCCCCTCAATTTCAAACCTATTGACATGCCTGATATTCACAGAGTCCTTCATTATATATATTCCTGAAGCATAGTCAATAAGTCCAAAAATTATACCCATTTTGCTCAAAAGGATTATTATCTGTTGGCCTCTTTCATTGCCGGGAAACAAAGGAATGTGGGGGAGATTATCTTCAACGAGATGAGAAGGTTTCGATTTTCTTCATTAAGATCCACAACCATACCATACCCTCAGATTGTTTCTTTCATACTGATGAAAAACAAGATCTGGTATTTGGAAGGAACTGAAAGGGTACTCATCTCAAGGTTTGGTAAGACTCAGTTAACTCACATGGGTATCAATCTTCCGGTGAGTCGAACCAAAGCCACATCCAAGAGGGAAGCCACTCCATCCAGAGGTGATGAGGCACAATCATCTGCTCAGAGTCCTATTCCTCCACCTTCTTTCATTAAGGCCTCTCTTTCAAACCATGTTACTAAGGTAATCAATCAAGCCGTATCAAGTCTGAAGAAGGAGTTAGTGGCTGAGTATGAGAAGCTTGTGGAAAAGATGGAGTCACAGGTCATCAAATTGGTAGACAAAGCCAATACCAATTTTGAGTTGATGTTCAAGACTCAGGATGAGATGTCTCAGAGGATAACAAGTATGGAGACCTTCTTGCACTCACATTTCCCCTCTTCATCTTCAGAGGTGCCTCCTGAGACCACTCATACCTCCGTACTACAGACTCATGTACTCTTTACCGATCCAGAGTCTAATGTTGATGTTACTTTTGATCGGTCGCCTTCACTTCCTCCCTCATCCTCTGTACCATAGCCAATTGACCCTCTCACTGCCATGGTATCCTATGTTCCACCTTCTTATATCACTTTTCCTCAGCCCCCTTCTGATGGTGACAAAATGGGGGAGAAGGATGTGTGATGGTTTCTGAGTTTCTATGGGATGTTTTGGGAGTTTGGGTAGATTGTCTGTATGGGTAGGATTTAATGTTATTATGAGTTATTATGTTATTAGATTATTTGAATTCAAGGTTTAATGAAGTTTTTCAAATTTCAAGTTATTCATGAGTTTTGATGTTTCAAGTTATTAAAGTTGTTATTAAGTTATTTATCTCATACTATGCTTATCTTGGTTGTTAAGTGTCCAGAGGAAGCATTGCAGGAAAACTTGAACTGAAACTAAAACTTGATATGCATTTGGAAACATTGAACAATTTCAAAAATTTTCAATCTTAATCAATCTTTCTTAAATTTTCATCACAAAGGTTTTGTCATCATCAAAAAGGGGGAGAATGTTAGATCCCAAGTTTTGATGATAACAAAATGACAATTGTATGCAAATCATGTTTTTATAAGTTTAAGAAAAGTTTACAAAGTTACCAAATGCATATAGGAGTGTTTTCTGGTATCTGCTGCAAAATTGAACTGGAGTGCTCGAGCATAAGTTTTGCACTCGAGCATAGATCCCTTTTGTGCTCGAGCAGGTGCGAGTGAAAGCCAGAAAGTGTTCACCCGAGAGGCATGCCATTGTTATTTTCATTGATTCACTCGAGCACTGGAGTTTGCACTCGAGCAGAGAAGTCATTCTCACTCGAGCACATGCGAGTGAAGGTCCGCGAGTGCTAGGCCGAGAGCAAGTATTATCATGCTTCCTTTGATTCACTCGAGCAGAGACATCAATGCTCGAGCATGAGCATTCTGTACTCGAGCAAGGTACTGTGAGTGCTTGGCCGAGAGTCATGAAGTGCAAAGAAGTGTAAGTGTGCTCGAACACCACCTCATATGCTCGAGTGACACATCTGCACCTGCGAGTGAAAATTCTATCCCTCTCCAAATCTGATGCGAGTGCTTGTTTAAAAGGTATAATACTTGAGAATATTCTTCTCACTCGAGCAGGAGTCTGTGTGCTCGAGTGAGGGCCCACATCACCTGCGAGTGATAAATTTATCTCTCTAAGTTTCTGATGCGAGTGTTGGTATAGAGAGCATATTCCTCTATAATATGCGTCTCACTCGAGCAGGAGTGTGTGTGCCCGAGTGAGGGACCACATCACCCGCGAGTACAAAATCTCACTCTTGTCAAAATGGTGTGCGAGTGATGACCCGAGAAGACACTCCCAGTAGAAAATGCAAGATCACTCGAGCAAGGGGAGTTGTGCTCGAGTGAGACCCCAATTCACTCGCGAGTGTGAATTCTGTCTCTCTGAAATTCTTTGCAAGCACAACCCGATAACTGAAGCACAAAGAGGAAAATAGGAAGATTACTCGAGTGAGCCATCCATGCTCGAGTGATGCTCTGCCAGATCATCAAAAATGCCAAGTCTCACAACGTTCAATCCGAATATGGTTTATTATTATTTATTCATATCATCATTACTTATTATCATTGCTTAACATCATTTTGAATGTATTATAAGTATGATGCAGGAAGATGAACGTTTGAAAATTAGTTGTTACGAAGAAAGTCAAACAACGGCAGACAACATGATTACAAACACGTTCGTACCTACCGTATTCAGAATATTCAAACATGCGCGTGTCTTTCAATAGTTGCAAAAGTCCCGCTCCTCAAACGATGATTTCCCAAACGGGCAAAAACTGAAGCAACTATATATACAGAGATTCAGAGATAGTCAAGCAGGACAACGTAGCACAAAACTCACAAGCTTATACACGAGTCTCTACTATTCATCATTTTCTTTGTATACACATTAATCTTCAGTGTTTATTTATTTACTCTGTAAAAGAGTCTTCATACAATTCAAATTCTATGTTTATTTGATCTCAAGGTATTGGGACCTTGAGAGGATAGTTTTTCTTACGAGAGAAGCAGTTGAGAGAATTCCTTGTTGTACCTTCCACTCATAAGCCTTATAAGATACAAGCAGAAGAGAACGTTGCTGCTCGTAAGACTTACAGTGGTGTAAGCAGGAGAGAACGTTGCTGCTTATAAGTCTTGTATACATAAGCAAGTGAGAAGGGTCAAAGGTTGTTTTTCTGCACATAAGACTTGTCGTAAGGGGGAGAGAAATTTCTTATTGAGAGAATATTTCTGCTCGTAGTCTGTTCAAGTACGATTGTTGTTTTGTGGCATTCTGAGAGCCCATTGAATCTTGGAGGTATAGTGAAAATCTTAGTAGGTCTTGATCTCTGAGGACTGGACGTAGGCCTGGTTGTTAGGCCGAACCAGTATAACTCTCTGTGTTCAAATCTTCTCAACTCTACTCTATCTACTATATTTTTCATATCACCACATCAAGCGAAAAATTTATAACATCACCCAATTCACCCCCCTCTTGGGTGAAGCTTGCCTCTTACATTTGGTATCAGAGCCTAGTCTTCTTCGAAGAGCCTAACAGCTTGAGAAGGATCCGACAAATGGCAACAATGGGTAAAAACATTCTTCCAGACGGAGCTTCAATCACTAGACCTCCTGGTTTTGCTGGAGAACATTTTTCATTCTAGAAAGCTAAATTCAGAGTGTTCGTGATGGCCAACGTATATGGATTGTGGAATGTTATTCAAGATGTTGACTATGTTCCAATGAAGAAAATCGAAGATAGAGCAGTCAAAAAGAGCCCAGATGAATTTGACGAGAATGACAAAAGGTTAGTGTCATTAAATAGTAAAGCCATTCTTATGATACAGAGTGCTCTTAGTCAAAAATCCCGGTTTAGCAATATCCCAAATTGTGATTAGGGGTTAATGACTATAAAAGTGGACGTGGTTAGTGATTAATGAACCCTTTAGAGAATATAAAGAGGATTGTAGTCGCTTGTGTTATGAGCAACGCCAAAACCCTGTATTTGAGTTCAATTGTGGATTAACATCCAAATTGACTTAGAATAGAGGGAAGAATTGAATGGGGTATTGTGATGGAAATGGTGTCATGTTGTGGTATTTAATCATTGGAATTGATTTAAATTGGATTGGACACATTGGTTGCAAAACTGGAAATGCTGTCCAGTGTGAATTCTGTCTGGGCAGTCTTCTCGTGTGGACGTTTTTACTAGGCAGATGATGTCATAAAATTATGAAACTTTTCAGTCTTATAGTTCACATCTCAAGCTTCTAAATGGACATATAATTTGTGCCATTTCGTTTTGTGAACTAGGAGATATGACTGTCCAAAGTTTGGGATGGAAACTGAACTCTGTTTTGGGGCAGTGATGAGTTTTATGTAATTCTGGAATTGTGTGGTGATTTTTAGTAGTGGCCAATATTTTTCATATGAAGAGGACTTAAATATCTTTCATTTGGCTTTGGGATCACCTCATTTCGATTTGTCTAGAATTAGTTATGATTTTTCAAAGATTGGGCAGAAAATCTGCCAGAAAATCCGAAAATGCCAATTTTGGGAATTATGACATCATCAAAAGGCAAGATGACATAAGCATGGAATTAAAACATCTTCACATCATCTTCAGCTCTCATTTCCGACGTGCTGCACAGCTGAATATGGAGAGAGGAGTTGAGAGAAAAATAGAGAGAAGGAAGGAGAAATCTCGCAAGGTAAGCCGATTTCTCCGGTGATTTAGCTCCTAACGTGCATAACTCTACTCTTAAGCTTCTCTTCTATGTTCTTGAAGGTTGTTGAAGCTCAGATCTTGGTTAGGAAAGTTAGGGTTTTTCATCCATATTGGGGAAAAGCCAGAAGGAGCTTGAGGTAACTTCTAAACTCTTGTATATTGACTATTCTAGCTGCTGTGGGCAATTTAATCGGTGAAATTTCGCCGGATTGCCGTGGGTTTTAATTTATGGAAATGGGTTGTAGGGGCTGTTATGCTGCCCAAATTGATACTAAATGGTAGTTGTAACCTAATGGAATAGTCAATAAAGTGGTTAGGAATGGAAAGAAACACGTTTACGGAGCCGAAACCGAAAAACCCTAATTTTCCCCTTAAAACCCATATATTTCGGCCAGCATTGTAAATGGGTCTTAGAGCTGGATTTTCAATGATTGGATGATTTCATTGGATTCAGTGGGCGAAAATAGGTGGGGTTACAGTTGGGCACTTTTTCGGAAAAGGCCGAGAAAGCATAATTACAGAAACGCCCCTAAAACCCTTAAAGTGGGGTTGTCAAGGGTAATTTTGTAATTGACATTGAATTTGATAATTCTGAGTCCGGAAATGGATTCCTTGGGCGAAAATATGTCAGAATAGCCCATGTCAAAATTTTAAGAAAAGTACAGCCGGACCGGGTACGGCGGGGCCGGGCCGGGTCCCGGGGGTATTTTAGTAATTTTTCAATATAGCCTCATATAACCCCCAGAAACACTATGGAAGTGTCTAAATAGTACATTTGACATTGTAGGATCGAAAGTGAAGCCCCGAGTTGCTAGCACGCAAATCGAGGAGAAAAGACTGGAGGTAGGGAACTTATCTCTCCTGCATGCTCTGATAACTGTATTAATGTGTTGATGCATGTTATTGCTTTGCTTGATTATGTGGAACATGTATGAATGATTTGAAGCTATGTTTCAATATATGCTATGGCCATATGTGTATCGTTCGAAGCATTGAGCTTATAGATTTGTCATTGTATGTGTGCATGAGTTATGTGATGCAAGCATGTCATGCATTAAAGACTTATCTTGCCTGCATATTGATAATGTTTCCCTACTGAGATTCTCTCGAATCTCACCCTCCCTTACCAACAATTTAGACAGGGCAAGTGGCTCGTGGAGGGAGCGGCAGGACTCATTCGAGATGAGATTGTGTAATCCCCATTTGAAGAATTGTAATGGGCAATTATGCCCTGTATATCTTTAGCAAAGGTATGTACCCAAGATTGCCGGGATGATTATGTTGTGCACTCTGATATTTATATGAATGTGATTTATCTTCGCGTAGTAATTGTATTCGAAATGGGAACATGAGACCAAGTTTATAAATGATTTCGAAAGGTATTTTTGAAAACCCCATCATGTGATGGGTTAGTAAATGTTATTTGATTATTATTGGTCTCTATTTCATTTTAATTGCGTATTTCGGATATAATTACGGAGGGGGGGTTACACATTACCCTTCCATTTGCCCTTCCCTTTCTTTTTCATACCCTTTCCTTTCTGAACCATTAAAACTGTGCTAGGCTTTTTCTTAATGCTTTGCTCAGCAGTTTTGAGCATCCCATGCAGCTCAGAAATTGATTTCTCCATGTGTTTATGTTGTAGTTCATAACAAACTGGTCATAACTCTCCGGGAGTGAGTTGAGGATCAAGTCCGTAGCTAACTCCTGGCTCATGGGAAATCCAAGCCTCTCAAGGTGATCAATATAGCCTTTCATCTTTAACACATGAGTACTAACTGTTGCACCTTCAGCCATTTTGCAGGAATGTAAGGCCTTTGTGGTCTCATACCTTTCTTGCCTTGCCTGTTGCTGGAACATTTCCTTGAGATGTACTATCATCTCATGAGCCTCCATGAGTTCCAGATCTTTTTGGAGCTCTGGAACCATAGTGGCAAGCATCAGGCAACCTACATCCACAGAGTCATCCTTATGCTTTGTGTAAGCATCTCTTTGAGCTCTTGGAGCATTAGCTGCAGGCTCCTCAGGAATGGGTTGATCTAGGACATAAGCCTTTCTTTCCTGCTTGAGAACAATTCTCAAGTTCCTGAATCAGTCAAGAAAGTTTGTCCCATTGAGTTTGTCCTTCTCAAGGACAATCGCAATGATAGTGTAGCAGTATTACTAGTCGACATGATTCTACAATTAAAATATGCAAAGTTAGTTAGTAATCTCCCACTAAATTAACAACCCTCAATATAATAATTAGTGGGCTAAGATCCATATTTGGCTTAAACTTAAGTCCGCTTTGGCAAGACGCTTAAATTCAAGTTATTTAGGTAGGTAACCTATTTACCAATTACATCACATGTAACTCTTAGATCTTTATGGGATTTAATCATCATATGATCTGGCATGTTTAACCCCATATAATGCCTTGAGATTCAAAACCGTTTTGTTAATCTCAATTAAGTCAAAACAATAATGAATATTATGAGCAGCATAATTACTCAAGCTTGTCTCATCAAGATAACTCAAGTGCATCCACTTTGGTGGTTTCCACAATTGAGCGATCTAGGTTTTGACAAGTATTCATTAATTGACGGCATTATGACTTAAGATTTAATTTAGAGGGCTTAATTAATTAGTTTTGTTTATATGGATGCAATCGTGGTCGTATCTCATACAGATAAATACATATAAACGTAAAAGTAATCATGCAATGATCTTATCAAAAGCATAATTTAAACGTGACACAACATGGCTTACCTAACCTAAAATCCTCCCAAGCTAATGAGAGGACTTCTCTAAAAAAAAGAGAAATACATTGAGAGAAACCTCGTTTAAACATTCGAGGGGAGTGAGATGAAAGAGAATGTACATCGAGAGTATTTAGAGAAAGGCACGGCACGCAGGCCGTATTTAAATATTACAACCTTTGTAAAATTCTAAAGCCATGTTGTTCACTATCCCAAACAAGGATAAATAATAAACCACAACAAGAATTCATACAATATGAAAAGCAATAAATGTCATGATCAGATTATATTGTGCTACGCAGAGGTGGTCACGGCGGTCCCGCTAGTTCGGACCCAATTTGAAAAAGGCACATTCCTTTTAAAAGAAATATTTGAAAATTTTAAATATTTAAATTTCAGACCCAATTTTTCAAAACAAGAAAACAACAATGGCCCAGAACGCTTCTGATCCAATTTGTCTTCCCCATAGTTCGGATCCCTATTACCCGAATAGATATCCGAACCTAGACCCAATTTGATTGCCGCCAACTACGATCTCAGGTACCCTACCCAATTTCATGCTTGTTCAAAACGAAAATCACATACATGTTTCAAGATATTCATGTTCGGAATCGATTTCACGCTTGTTCCAAAACAAGAATCACATACATATTCGAGTGTTTCTTATAAACATACGTATACATCCCATATATATCACATGTATAAGAATCATAAACTCAAATTTAAACGCACAATTGATCTGGCTCTAATACCACTGTAGGATCGGTAAGCACAACGGAAGAATTTAAAAATAATTTTCACCGATCCTAATCGAGGATCTATCAACAGTATTTAAACCAAGTTGGAAGGATTCATACCTTTTGATAATTCAGAGTTTTCACGATCTCTAGGAGCCAACACGTCAGGTCCACTCCCTCTACCGGTATCCACACGAATGCTCTCCAACCGAGATTGCGTGCTAGCGCCTCTAATGTCTCCAAGGGTTTAACTTGCGGCTCTCAATTCTGATGTACACTCAGTCTATCAGCTCTATCAAGTTTATAACCCATGAGGGTTATTTTCAAATTTCAAAATTAATCATCATTAATTTCGAAATTAATTAACAATTAATTATCTTGATGAGCTAATTAAATAAATTCAGTTTAAATTAAATCTGTCCAACAGTTTTAATTTAACCTATTTATTTAATCTAAATAAAGAGCCATTAGATTTAATTTATCTTCATAAATTAAATCTGAGATACTATATCTCTATCATGTTAGTTATTAAATTTAATATATCTTAATAAATTAAATTTAAAACCAACACAATATAATAATATCATATAATATATATATACATATATATATATATATATATATATATAATATTTCGAAAATATATATATCTATATAATATTATTAAATATAATAATATAATATATATATATATATAAGATATATATTTCGAACATATATATATATATCTATATAATATTATTAATGAATTTTATATTATATATATATATATATATAAATATAAAATTCATCCACCCTAAATCAAACATTATCTCGTGTTGGACCATTCTTGTGTGCGACCCTGTAGGCCCATATGAAGTTGGCAGTGGCCCAATAACTACACTAACCCAAAAGTCGCAAGCGGCCTCTAGCAAGACATTACGACTACCCAATTCATATGAGGATCGTTATCACGATGCAACATGTCATACAACCATGTCACGTCCCTTTTGTCACATGATATATCGATCAAGGATAAGGCATAGAAAATGTCATCCTCTTGTTCCTGACCATTACTTTCTCGATTCCTGAGTAGCCTAATAACAGAGATAGAAACTCCTTTCATCATAGTATGGCCATACATTTCTCAGACTCACTCATCAAGGGGCCCAGTAATATCTCTCTACTAATGTGAGGGACAAATTCCATCTTGATCATTCATATTCCTCTATGTAATACCCCAAATTTTGAGACTCGAGGTTAGAGAATAAGCCTGAGATTAGTTGATTGCTAAGCCCCGGTTTAGCAAGATCCCAAATTGTGATTAAGGGTTAATGAGTCCAAAAGTGGATGTGGTTAGTGATAAATAACCCTTTTGGAGAATATGATGTGATTTGGCACTCGAATATGATTCGTGTGTGTTGTGAGCAGTGCCAAAATCCTGTATTTGAGTTCAATTGTGGATTAACATCCAAATTGACTTAGAATAGAGGGAAGAATTGAATGGGGTATTGTGTTGGAAATGGTGTCATAGTGTGTTTTGATGTCATTGAAATTGGTTTGGAACTTTGGAATGGAAATGTTGCAATGTTAGGTTTTGAAATGTGAATTGTGTTGACATGTTGAGATTGTTGTGAAAACATGTCAATGTGATGTGAATTTGATTGATTTGGTGTTTCCAATGGATTCCTTGTGAAAATTTATGTGGGAATGATGTTTGGTATGAAAATGGAACCAATGGAAGCAAAGATGCAAAATCTAAAATTCTGTCCAGTGAAACTCTATTCTGGGCAGTCCGTTTGTGTGAAAGTTTTGAATAACCAAATGGTGTCTAAAAATTCTGAAACTTTCCAGTCTTATAGTTCACATCTCAAGATTTAAAATGGACATATAATTTGTACCATTTCGTTTTGTGAACTAGGAGATATAACTGTCCAAAGTTTGGGATGGAAACTGAACTCTGTTTTGGGGCAGTAATGAGTTTTATGTAATTCTGGAATTGTGTGGTGATTTTTAGTAATGGCCAATATTTTTCCTATGAAGAGGACTTAAATACCTTTCATTTGGCTTTTGAATCACCTCCTTTCTATTTTTCTAGAATTAGTTATGATTTTTCAAAGTTTGGGCAGAAAATCTGCCAGAAAATCCGAAAATGTCAATTTTGGAATTATGACATCATCATAAGGGAATAATGACATAAGCATAATATAACATATCATCTTCTTCCTCCAAGCTTCAAAACCGTCAGTTTATTCAGCTGAACAAGAGGAAAAACGTTTGAGATTTCTAGAGAGAGAAAGGAGAAGAGAACTCGCAAGGTAAGCCGATTTCTCCGATGATTTAGCTTCTAACGCGTATAACTCCGATCCTAAGCTACTCCTTTATGTTCTTTAAGGTTTGGAAGCTCTTCCTTTGGTGTTAAAACAGCTAGGGTTTCAGCCAAGATAAGGGAAAAGCCAGAGGGAGCTTGAGGTAACTTCCAAACTCTTGTGTATTGACTATTCTAGCTGCTGTGGGCAATTTAATCGGTGAAATTTCGCCGGATTGCCATTGGTTTTAATTTTTGGAAATGGGTATGTGGGGCTGTTATGCTGCCCAAATTGGTACTAAATGGTAGTTGTAACCTAATAGAATAGTCAATAAAGTGGTTAGGAGTAGAAAGGAACGCGTTTATGGAGCCGAAACCGAAAAATCCCAATTTTCCCCTTAAAACCTATATATTTCGGCCAGCATTGTAAATGGGTCTTAGAGTTGGATTTTCAATGATTTGATGATTCCATTGGATTCAGTGGGCGGAAATAGGTGGGGTTACAGTCGGGCACTTTTTCGGAAAAAGGCCGAAAAAGCATAATTACGAAAACGCCCTTGAAACCCTTAAAGTGGGGCTGCCAAGGGTAAATTTGTAAATTGAAATTGAATTTGATAATTCCGAGTCCGGAAATCGATTCCTTGGGCGAAAATATGTCAGAATAGCCCATGTCAAAATTTCAAGAGAAGTACAACCGGACCGGGTACGGCGGGGTCGGGCCGGGTCCCCGGGGGTATTTTAGTAATTTTTTAAGATAGACTCATATAACCCCAAAAACACTATGAAAGTGTCTAAATAGTACATTTGACATTGTAGGATCGAATGTGAAGCCCCGAGTTGCTGGCACCAAATCGAGGAGAAAAGACTGGAGGTAGGGGACTTACCTTACTTGCATGTATTTGATATCTTTGCTTGTGTAGTGATGTATGTGATTTCTTTACTTGATTGTGTAATCCCCATTTGAAGAATTGTAATGGGCAATTTTGCCCTGTGTATCTTTAGCGAAGGTATGTACCCGGGATTATCGGGATGATTAAGTTGTGCACTCTGATATTTATATGAATGTGATTTATCTTCGCGTAGTAATTGTATTCGAAATGTGAATATGAGACCATGTTTATAAATGATTTCAAAAAGTATTCGTGAAAACCCCGTCATGTGATGGGTTAGTAAATGTTATTTGATTATTTTTGGTCTCTATTTCATTTTAATCGCGTATTTCGGATATAATTATGGAGGGGGTTACACTCTACATGAAAGACCACCAAGCCCGATCGTAGCCTTTATCATCACCCGGTCAAAAGTGACTTTTGACTAGTTCAAAGCTTAGCAACTCTCATGTAGGAATCCATGATGACCTCAGGTCTAAGGGCATTGTGACGTGGTTATACATGAGAAAAGCTTATGACTTGATCCATGTAGCTTTCTCATAGTGGGTCGGTCCGGCACCTTGTACTCTTACAAGTGCCTAAGACTTTGATTCGTATCTCCATATCTTATCAAAGTCATACTGGTCTTGTTTCATCTCTGCTCCCGCATAGATGACCGACCAAGGACATTTTAGGACAATCTTTATGAATTATGCAAGGATACAATTATCACAGTTAACATGCAAATAATATGATAACAGAATGGAGAAATTTCATTAAAATAATAATGTTTAAAGTACAATGATTGGCCCTTAGGGCATAATTTCCAACAGTTTAGGCCTTTAGTAGCCACCTAAAGAGTCCTAAATGATAACCAACTTAGAGTATTATTGAAATATACATATGGAAAAGAGATTGATTGGTTGTCCCTAATTTGATATAGGATTTGATATCTGTCGCCCTCGTGAGACCACGGTACCGGAGCCAGTCAGGAAAGATACAAGTAGTGACTCTTGCTTTATACCTTATGTGATACATTGTATGTGTGCTATATCATTGTGTTGTGATGATTTCGTATGCTGCAAGATAAGTGAAATTGTGGAAGCACGGCTATACCAATAGTCCTTGAGTCGCTAACAACGGTTTGGGTAAGGGCTGTGTGCTTTCCCAGCGGTAAAAGGGGATGAGGTTAGGGTGTGATATATGTGATTATGTGGGTCGAAAGGCTAATTGTGAGCCGAAAGGCTATTTGTGAAGGCCAACGGGCTAATTTTGAAAGCCGAAAGGCTATATGTGAGCCGCAAGGCTATTCTTATGCACTGCCACGCCAATAGTCCCTGAGTCGCTAACAACGGTTCGGGTTAGGACGGTGTGCCTTCCCGGCGGTAAAATGGGATAGGGTAGAGTGTGATTTGTGTTGCTGATATGAGATGATTTGTTTGCATATTATGTGATTGCATGTGGTATGAATAATTTGTTACTACTGGGATTCTTTAGAATCTTACTCTTTCCAAATGACTAACCTTTTCAGACAGGGCGAGTGGCTCGAAAGGGAAGCGGCCAACCAGGAGTGGTTAGGGCTTAGGGACATTTTATATTTGGATATTGGTTATCCTTGTTTTAGTTTTGGGATTACTAAGTGTATATGAAATGTAAATGAATATTTTGGATATGTAATCCCCATTTTGGGAACTTGCAAACCCATGTTATATATGTAGATGAACCCGGGGTTTGCTGGGATTTTAGTTTCCACACTCTGATATTTCTTATGTGATTTGATTTCTCAAGTAGTTATATCCGCCCGTGAATGTGAGACCAGCAATAAGTATGTTTTGGAACTGATTTTTGAAATACCCCATCTCTTGGATGTGGGATTATAAATTGTTATTTCGTCTTATTGGTCTCTATTTCACTTAAATTTTGAAATTTGGGTGTAATTACGATGAGGGGGTTACATTTTTGGTATCAGAGCTGCAGTTCCTGGCAAGGGTAGAATTTGCTAGGATAGCTCCCATAGTTTGGACTTAATGATAGAAGATTAATTGTGAATGGTTGTTTGTATACACCTCTTTGGGTTATGATTGTGGATATATGAGATTTGTAGATATGTGTATACTATAATTATTGGATTAATGTGGTGAGTTCTTTGTAGAATGAAAAGAACAACAAAAGGTCACCCCAGAGTACAACAAGTAGATCCTGAGGTAGAAGTGGTTAATGATAATCCACCAGACCCTATGCAAGAGTTGATGGGCTTGATAAAGGATCAACGGGACATGATAGCTGAGCTAAGAGAAGAGCTCAGAGCTAAGAAAGCTAAGAACAATGAGGGTCGAGGTCAGTCTACTCAAGAAGGGACTCGAGAGGAAACCCGAGAGGAGACTAGACTAGAAGATACTGCTGAAGGGTCGGCACGACCGCTTGAATCGCCTCCTCATACAGAAGCAAATCAAAGGCCGCATGGAAAGTCGGTCAATGAGGAAAGAGACCTTTAGTTTTGGGTCTCCAGGTTCTGTAAACACCTACCTCTGGCATTTAAGGGGAAGTTTGATCCTCAGGCGGTAGAAGATTGGTTGAACCATCTTGAGAAGATATTTGAAGTCCTAGAGTGTCCTTCGGAAGTGAAAGCCAAACTGGCGGTGTACAAGCTTGAGGGTGATGCAGACCGCTGGTGGTGGAACATAGCTCTGTCTTTGAAGAGCAAGAATATACCATTGACTTGGGAAGTGTTTCAGCAGCACTTCAATGAGAAGTATTTTCCCAAGTCGGTGAGGCTTGAGAAGGAGACCGAGTTCTTGAATATCAAGCAAGGGGACACGGAATCCTTTGATGAGTATTTGTCCCGATTTACCCGCCTATCCCGGTATTCTTCCTATTTACAGAAAATGGATGACGAGGAGTTGAGCTCCGACATGTTGATACGGGGTTTGAGGCGTGATATGAGAAAGGGACTCACCACCCACCAGTTCTCCAAGTTCAACAAGGCTGTTGAAGAATGTCGGATTACAGAGAGTAATTTGAGAGAGTTGTATCCGGCGAAGGCTGTTTGTGGTCATGTTGAGCCCAGTAAGGGCAGTGCTCCTCAGAAGTGGAAGGGTTCGGGGTCATCTTTGTTTAGGGGAAGTGGTAAGAAGCCTTATCGGCCCAGAGATCGTGAACCCCAGAAATCGGGGACTGAGTGGAAATGCCATCGCTGTAACCAGTCGCATTATGGTAAGAATTGTCGGGGTGAAGTAATATGTTTTACTTGTAAGCAACCCGTACATCTTTCTAGAGATTGCCAGCGACCGCAAACGGAGCAGAGGCCGAGGGCTCAGGGCAGAGTATTTGCTATGACTCATGAAGAAGCCCGGATATATGACGGTTATGATCGACAATATATCATGGTTTTGAACTATAATATATGAAGGCACTATATATGCTTGGTACAAATAAATAACACTTCTGAACTGTGATTTATTCAGTTTCTATTATAATGTTTCTAATATAACACTGGATATGTATTGAGGTTTGGTGAGACCATGATGTGCATAATCCTGTATAATAAAAAGAGACTCATGTAAACAATCGTTAGATAATAAGTAATACTGGTATAATACATGACGGTCTAATATAAACAATCGTTATTTGTTCAGTAACATGCATAACAATTTTTGAGTAAGAATCATGAAGTTTAATGATAATAAATAACGGGCTCACGTAAACATTTGTTATTTATTTAGTAACATAAATAACTATTTGTAAGTAACTATGATGTATCGATGTTAGACTCTTCAAGTGAGAGTTGTAACACCCATCCTTTATACCCTTTTATCATGCATCCAGAAGAGTTAACATTATTGTTATGGCTCAGGAGAATCTATAGTTAAAGCTCCCAAAGTAAAACTTACATATTTATTTTTGGGTCACTATTCATTGGCAAAAACTGTACTTTTTAGGATCTTATCTTAACTTCAAAAACTCATAGCTTTTAACATACACATCTTCTTGAAGTAATCTACTACTTCATCTAAAGCTTAGGATGTGCGCTTTAAGTTTTACCAAATATCAAGAGCTAACTCATTCATGTAGCTTTTCAAATTTCATTCACAATCTGATAGCTCCAGAATTACTTTTCTATTCTAAACTAGTCAAACATGTAGGTCGTATTGACAAGTTAAACTTGCAAATTCATACTAATTCCTTCTTGTTCACTTATATACATGTCACGGATGACATACCTAACGACATCATTCAACTTGGCATGTTTATACAATTAATCACATCACATGATAATTTACACATAACAAATTATTACATGTAAATCTTCAATTCACCATCACATTTCCCTCTTGTATATCTTCATGAGTTCCTCTTTTTTGCTCAACATACCTATATGGTTGATTGATGGAGGGTGAGATTTGGGAGAATCTGAATAGTAAACATTACCAAATATGCATGCAAGATAAATGCTTAGTGTGTGACATGCTTGTCTTACATAAATTCATGCTGACATAATGACATATTTGCATGCTTAATGTTTCACACATCATACCTATGGCCACAACATAAATAGAAACAGAACTTCAATGATTCATATATGCTCCATACTCTCAAGCAAAGCAATTATACACATCTATTGGAAATTGTGCCCAAAGGGCCAATCATTGTACTTTGAACATTATTAATTTAATGAAATTTCTCCATTCTGTTATCATATTACATGTTAACTATGATAATTGTATCCTTGGATAAATCATAGAGATTATCTTAAATGTCCCTAGTCGGTCATCTATGCGGGAGCAAAGATGAAACAAGACTAGTATGACTTTGATAAAATATGGAGATACGAATCAAAGTCTTAGGTACTTGTAAGAGTACAAGGTGTTGGACGGACCCACTATGAGAAAGCTACATGGATCAAGTCATAAGCTTTTCTCATGTATAACCACGTCACAATGCCCTTAGACCTGAGGTCATCATGGATTCCTACATGAGAGTTGCTAAGCTTTGAACTAGTCAAAAGTCACTTTTGACCGGGTGATGATAAGGGCTACGATCGAGCTTGTTTTTTTTTTTCATGCAGAGGAATATGAATGATCAAGATAGAATTTGTCCCTCATATTAGTAGAGAGATATTACTGGGCCCCTCAATGAGTGAGTCTGAGAAATATATGGCCATACTACGTTAGAAAGGAGTTTCCATTTCTATTGTCAGGCTACTCAGGAATCGAGAAAGTAATAGTCAGGAACAAGAGGATGACATTATCCACGCCTTATCCTTAACCGATATATCGTGTGATAAAAGGGACATGACATGGTTGTATGACAGGTTGCATCGTGTTAACGATCCTCATATGAATTGGGCAGTTGTAATGTCTTACTAGAGGCCGCTTGCGACTTTTGGGTTAGTACAATTATTGGCCCACTACCAACTTCATATAGGCCTACATAGTCGCACACAAGAATGGCCCAACACGAGATAATGTTTAATTTAGGGTGGACGAATTTTATGTTTATATATAATATAAAATTCGTTAATAATACTATATAGATATATATTTTCAAAATACATATCTTATATATATGTGTGTGTGTATTATATGATATTATTATATTGTGTTAGTTTTAAATTTAATCTATTAAAATATGTTAAATTTAATAACTAATATGATAGAGATATAGTATCTCAGATTTAATTTATCAAGATAACTTAAATCTAATGGCTCTTTATTTGGATTAAATAAATAGGTTAAATTAAAACTGTTGGATAGATTTAATTTAAACTGAATTTATTTAATTAGCTCATCAAGATAATTAATTGTTAATTAATTTCGTAATTAATGAAGATTAATTTTGAAATTCGAATATAGCCTTCATAGGTTATAAACTTGATAGAGCAAATATACTTATACACGCATGAGAATTCAGAGCCGTAAGGGAAACCCTAGAAGACATTTAGAGGCGCTAGCATGCAGTCTCTGTTGGGGAGCATTTGTGTGGATACCGGTAGAGGGAGTAGACCTGAGGTGTTGGCTCCTAGAGATCATGAAAACCTTAAGTTGAAAAAGGTATGAATCTTTCTAACTCGATTTAAACGCCATTGATAGATCCTTGATTAGGATCGGTAAAAATTTTAAAATTCTTCCGCTGTGCCTACCGATCCTAACAACATTAATACACAAGCATGCATATCAATTATACGTAATTTAGGTAAGTTCACTACCTTTTTGTATTTATGTCCTCCTTTTGTTCCCTTTTCTTCCAACCATTAAGTTTCTTGAAAAACCTTCCATATCCTCTTTATTAATATTTCATGGCCCTAGATACATAACCACATCATGTGTGTAACTCATTAGAGCCATGAAAGCAAGCCATCACACATGACTTGTTCCCTTACATAATCTTTAATTCCAATAATTGGATTTTCAATTCAATCTTTCTAAAATTAGGACAACATGATATCCTCTTGAAAACTTAATCAAAACTCAAGATACTATATTCAAATAAGAGCTTAAGCTTACCTTTATTTGGTGCCATAGCCTATTCTTGGTTCTTTCAATCTCTACAACTTTTAGATGGTACCAATCTCCTCTTTTCAAGAATCTAAAATAGTAGAAATATTGCTCTCAATGAGAGGGACAAGATTAGTGAAGGCTCTGAAATCTAGAAAAGCGAATTTGAAGGTGGAATCACTCAAGAACACTTTCTCTCTCTTTTGTTCTTCAAGATTCTCCACCTTCTCTCTTTTTTCTTTTTCTCACCATTTTCTCTTATTTTCCCCCTCTCTTAGCTGAATTTAAGGAGTATGAGGGAGTGTTGATTTAATGGCCACATGTATGTCTAAGTGTTAATTCCTTAGGGTGCAAGGCACTCTTCTTTTCCTGGTGTGCCAGGCGCTTTTCTTGAAATCCAACCTCCTCCCTCTCTCTCATGTTTGGCTGACTTCAAGGGTCAGGGAAAGGAGGTGCAATGATTTTTCTAGGCTTCCATATACAGTGTTAGGGGAGAACGGACTTGAGGCCCGATTGGAGACCGATGAGTTGTCCCAGATAAGAGCTAGATGGCGCCACACCACTTAACCAACTCAACAAAAAAGAGCTGAATGGGCTTAGGTGGCATCATCTCATAGTTCCAACCTAAAAGTACTTTAATAAAGTTGCTTTAATAAAGCTACTTTATATGTGTCATACTCAAGGTGGCACCACATGTGCATGTGATCCTGAGAAGATGCCAAGTGTCCATGTAGGCCATAAGATGGTGCCACTTGGGCATGTGACTCAGGGAATTACCGGGTGTGTATTGGTGTGTCTTGAAAAATGCCAGATGTCTGTATATGTGGCATTAGATGTCACTATATGTGCCTATATTCCCCAGAGAAATGGTGCAAAAATAGTACATATTAAGAAGGCGCCAAGTAGGCTAAAGTACACATACACTGGCATATTTTATCTGACTAATTACACACACTGAGCCCTCATGTAATCTAGAGAATTATTTTCTACGCTAAGTGGCTGAATCATATAATCTCTAAAAATCATTCTATCTTTTGGACATTCTTGGGACTCTTGCTAAATTAGGCTTAGTAGTTTACTCAATTTAGACTTATTCTCAAGTTTTTAGGCCTAAAATTTGGGATGTTACAAGAGTTTCTAAGCTAGTTGGACTTATATGTATATAATAGAACAATACTTAGCAGAAATAAAGCTTAGAGAAAGAATTAGAGTATTATTATTGTAATACTTTGCAAATATGATTTATTCAAGTAATGAATATTACATATATAGTGGTCTCAGCTCTCAATGTTCAGTGACACGTATGTGTAACTAATCCTTCCAGTCTAACTAACTTAGTCTCTAATATTCCCTTTGAGTCTTTTCTCTAAAAAATCACAACACTTATCAGAATCATCATCATCAGCATACCAAATGTAACAACCAACATCATTAAAACCCATAACATTGAGTCTGGAACAATAGTAATCAAATAAACCTAAAGTGAATAGCTTAGTAAAGATGTCAGCAACTTGTTCAATAGCTAGAACAAAGCCTACTTGAACCAACCCTGCTACTATTTTCTCTCGAACAAAGTGAAGGTCTAGTTCAACATGTTTAGTTTTAGTGTGCAAAACTGGATTTACAACCAATGTAGTTGTCCTTGAGTTACCACACCATATGAGTGGAGGGCATACTGTAAAGATCTTCATTTCTTTAAGGAGAGACATGACCCACATGACTTTGGTATCTGCATAGCAACACTCCTATATTTATCCTCTGTGGTGTAGCGAGAAAAAAACATGTTATTTATAAGAGACCTATGTAATGGGGTTTGGGCCAAAATAAGTGCAAAAACCACTTATGGATTTTCTATCATCTCTGTTTGTGCCCCAATCAGCATCAGCAAATACCTATACTGGTAACTAAGTGGTAGGCTTTAATAAAATACCACAATGAGATGTACCATCTATTGGAAATTGTGCCCTAGGGGCTAATCGTTGTACTTTGAACATTATTATTCAATCAACTTTTCCATTTTATTATCATATTATTTCCATGTTCATTGTGATAACTATCCTTGGATAAATAATAATGATTGTTCTAAATATCTGTGGTAGGTCATCCATGTAGGAGCAAAGATGAAATAAGACTAGTATTACTTAAAGAGGTATGGAGATACAAATCAAAGTCCTAGGCACTTATGAGAGTATAAGGTACTGGACTGACCCGCTATGAGAAAGTTGCATGGATCATGTCATAAGCTTATCTCATGCATAAACACGTCACTATGCCCTTTGACATGAGCTCATCATGGATTCCTACATGAGAGTCATTCAGCTTTGACTAGTCAAAAGTCACATTTGACCAGGTAATGATAAAGGCTATGTTTGAGCTTCATGGTTTTCATATAGAGAAATGTGAATGATCAAGATAGAATTTGTCCCTCACATTAGTAGAGAGATATTAATGGGCCCCTTGATGAGTGAGTCTGAGAAATGTATAACCATACTATGATGGAAAAGAGTTTTTATTTCTATAGTGAGACTAGTCAGGGATCGAGAAAGTAATGGTCAAGAATAGGAGGATGACATTCTCCATGCCTCATCCTTGACTACAATATCTTATGACAAAAGAGGCATGATGTGGTTGTATGATAGGTTACATTGGTTTATTGATCCTCATATGAATTGGGTAGTCGTAGTAATGTCTTGTTTGAGGCCGCTTACGACTTGTGGGTTAGTATAGTAATTAGCCCACTGCTAATTTCATATGGGCCTATAGGGTCTCACACAAAAATAGCCCAAAACGAGCTATAATGTCCAGGTTCATTGAATCTAAGATATGTCTAGATTTAATGAATGTAATGGTTAATCTAGGGTGAATGAATATATATATATATATATATATATATTCAAAAAGAAAATTAATAATATTATATATACATATATGTATTTTTAAATCACACACACACGTATGTATATATGTATATATATATTATATATGATAATATTATTATATTATGTTAGTTTTAAATTTAGTTTTATGTGATAAATTAAATTTAATAACTAACATGATAAAGATATAATATCTCGGATTTAATTTATAAAGATAAATTAAATCTATTTCTATTGGCTCCTTATTTAGATTATATAAATAGGTTAAATTACAACTGTTGGACATATTTAATTAAACCATATTTATTTAATTTTCTTATCAAAAGACAATTAAGTGTTAATTGATATGATATGGATTTCAAACTAATTAAGATTAATTTTAAAAAATCAATATTCGTCATAAAATAGAAAACTCTGACTAGTTATGAAAAAGGGTGGCTAGGGTTTTCTATGCGTGATGAAAGAAAAAGCAAGATAAAGAGCCATGAGAAAAGAAAACTCTAGAGAGAGACGTTGGTGGCACTACCACACTATTTGTGTTGGATTCCTATTTGTGTGGATACCAGTAGAGGGAGATGATCTGAGTTGTTAGCTCCTTGAGATCGAAAAGACACTAGTACAAAATTCCCCTTTTTGACTGCCATATTTAGATTGGTTCTAGCGGATAAGGTCTTAAAAATTTGACCGGTGGCAGTTTTGTAAATATATAGAACTTCTAAGACCGGTTCTAAAAATAACCGGTCTTAAAATATAAAAATATTTTAAAATGTAAGTATATATACACATTTAATTTGTGAAGGATTTTGTAAGAGTTATATAGTATGAGTATGACATGGTGAAGAATTAGAAATGCCAAGTTCATCTGAATAGGGGGAGTGGCCTTTGATGATAATGACATTGATACGGATGATTGGATAGAGGATATTATTTGTGATATAGGAGAAGATGCTTTTGAGCAATCACATGCATATGGTAATATGTGCAGTGATGCTGAGACATCGCTGTACCCGGAGTGTCAAAAATACCAATTGTTGAAAGCATTATTGAAATTGGTAAGCTTGAAAGCACGACATGGATGGAGCGGCAAGAGTTTTTCAGAAACACTTGAGGCTTTTAAGGACATGCTTCCAAATGATAATGTGTTGCCTTCTCGATACTATGATGCTAAGAAAATACTTTGTCCATTAGGGATGAAGTATAAAAAGATCCATGCATACCTTAATGATTTTATATTGTATAGAAAAGAGTATGAAGAGGAACAAAAGTGTCCGATATGTGAAACCTTGAGGTACAAATCAAATAACGCCCCTGCAAAAGTGTTGTGGTATCTTCCAGTCATACTAAGGTTCAAGCGCTTGTTTGCTAATAAAAATGATGCAAAGAATTTGAGATGACATGTGGATGAGAGAATATCCGATGGAAAGCTTCGACATCTGGCTAATTCTTCTCAATGGAAGAAAATCGATCAATTATTTCCTACCTTCGTGAAGAACCTAGGAACCTTAGGCTTGGGTTTAGCACAGATGGCATGAATCTTTTTTGTAGCCTGAGCAGTATACATAGTTTATGGCTTGTTCTGTTGGTAATTTACAATTTATCTCCTCTGTTATGCATGAAACGAAAGTACATCATGTTGTCTATGTTGATTTTGGGACCAAAACAACCTAGAAATGACATAGATGTTTACTTGGAACTCTTGATCGAAGACTTGAAAGAGTTGTGGGATGAAGGTGTTAATGTTTTTGACGCGAAGAAGAAGGAGGATTTTAAAATGTGAGCCATGATCTTTTGTACTATAAATGACTTCCTAGCATATTCCTTCTTCACAAATCGAACATGCTTTATGGCCTTTAACACTATATCCTGACAAGTTTCAATCTGCTATGATCAACTTCAACATGGAAGAAAGACAATTTATCTTGGCCATAGGAGATTTCTTTAGACGAGGCCACCCATATCGTAGATTAAAGAAAGCTTTTTTTGGTGGACAAGAGTTTGAAGATGCTTCGAAGGCATTGATTGGGGAGCAAGTTTATGAAAAGGTGAATAATATCAATGTTATCTTTGGTAATACTACAAAGAATAGTAATGAAAAAAATAAATGGAAAAAGAGGTCTATCTTCTTCAATCTTCTATATTGGCCCAATCTTGATGTCAGACACTGTATTGATTTCATACATGTGCAGAAAAACGTATGTGATAGAATTGTTGGGACACTGCTTAACATATAAGGTAGTTCTAAGGATGGTGTGAAGGCAAGATTAGATTTGCAAGAAATGGGGATATGAGAAGACTTGCATCCAAAGCCATATGGTAAGAGAACTTTTTGTCCTCCATCTACTCATACTTTGTCTAAAGATGAGAAAAGAAGCTTTTGTGAGTGTTTACATGGCATGAAAGTTCCTTCAAGGTATTCTTCAAATTTAAGGAAGCTTGTGTCGATAAAAGATTTGAAGTTAGTAGGGCTAAAGTCTCAAGATTGTCATGTCTTAATGCAACAACTACTCCCAGTAGCTATTTGTGGCTTTGCCGAATATGATCTTTAACATATTTTGACTAGACTTTGTTCTTCTTGAATGCTATTCGTAGTAAAGTCATTAAGACAAAAAGATTAGATGAACTAGAAAATGAAGGATATCTGATCTTGTGCTAGCTTGAGATGCTTTTTCTTTCTTCTTTTTTTGACATCATGGTACATCTAATTGTTCATCTAGTAAGGGAGATAAAGTTGTGTGGTCCTAGTTATTTACGGTGGATGTACCCAATTGAAAGAACTATGAAAATCCTAAAAGGGTATGTGAAGAATGCAAATCAGCTTGAAGCATCTATTGTTCAGAAATATGTTTCTGAAGAAGCCATGGAGTTTTGTCAAGATTACCTGTCAAATGTAAGACATATTGGGCTTCCTGAACATCATGATGAAGAAGGGGGTAGATGCGGGGCTACAGTAAAAAGTGTTGATTATGATGAATTGCAACAAGTCCACTTATACATCTTGAATAATGTTGATGAAGTTCAAGATTATATTAATGCTCATAAAGAATTTGTCTGAAAAGAAAATAGTCAAATGACAGAACAAAGGTTAATTAGGGAGCATAACAAAACTTTTGCACATTGGTTCAAATAAAAGATTGACGGAGAAGAATATGTTTCTGATACAATTAAATGGTTAGCACGTGGTCCTGAGGTTGTGTCATAACTTGGACTTCATTTATGATCAATGGTTATATGTTTTACACGAAGTCCCTTGATGATAGGAGCACCGTTTATAACAATGGGGTTATGTTAGTGGCTGAATCTATGCACTTCTCTAGTTGAAAAGATAAGAACCCTAGATTGGCAGCAATACCTTATTATGGTTTTATTGAAGATATTTGGGTGGTTGATTATGTTAAAATTAAATTTCCCATTTTCAAATGCAAGTGGGTTAATGTCAATAATGGTGTAATGATTGATTAGTTGGGATTTACATTAGTTGATCTGATTAGTAGAAGTTTTGGAGATGAACCTTTTATTATGGCATATCAAGTGAAACAAGTGTTCTATGTTACCAATCAAGCAAATAAAATGTGGTCTGTAGCTCTCCAAGGAAAAAAGGTCGTTGACATTAAGCAGGAAAAGTAGTTCAATGAATGATCTTCTTGAGACTCCTTTTTCTAGGGGTCTACCAGAATTGAACGAAGAAGATGAAGCAGACAATGAATACGGCACAAGAAACAATCATCATGAAGGGATATGGGAGGATATCCCTTTATAACACTACTTAGAAGGTTAGTTAGCTAAAATAATTATCATGTATATTTTTGTTGGTATATCTATAAAACTACTTTTTTTGTTGTCGTTACAGGAAAATGAATCAAATGAGGTGTCTTAGCTGGGACCGAGCTCAACCTATGAGCAAATTAGGTCACAATGGAGAAATAAACACTCTTAGAGGCAACGTGAACTGGTATGCTGTGAATCAATGTTATTACAAACTTGTACTGTTTTATTATTTAGAAACTAGAAGAATAACTATTTTTTGCATGCATATTTATATTTATATATGATGAAGGCACGTGAGAGCCTACTCAAATGCAAAGAGCGAGCTTAATTTGTCTGAGTCTGAGTTAAAGGGTCTCTTGCCTATTGTTGATGCTAACTCATCTGATTTAAGTGGTTCTAATTTTTAATTTCCATCTATGCTACTACATGTATATCAACAGATATGGGTGAATCTATGTCTACTTGTGTTTTGGATTGTCATGTATGTGATTTGTATAAGATGTTTGTTAAAATGTGTAAGAGAAGAATTTATTTGGATGTCATTGAAATGGCTGCTTGCTGAGTGAAATGTAAATAGGTTACCTACCTAAAGAACTTGATTTAAGCGTCATGCCAAAGTGAACTTAAATTTACAAGAAATATGGATCTTAACCCACTAATTATTACAATGAGGGTTGTTAATTTAGTGGGAGATTAATAACCAACTTTGCATATGTTATTATAGAATCAGGTCGACTAGTAATACTACTACACTATCATTGCGATCAGTCCTTGAGAAGGACAAACTCAATAGGACAAACTTTCTTGACTTGTTCATGAACTTGAGAATTGTTCTCAAACAGGAAAGAAAAACATATGTCCTAGATCAACCTGTTTTTGAGGAGCCTGCAGCCAATGCTCCAAGAGCTCAGAAAGATGCTTACACGAAGCATAAGGAAGACTCTGTGGATGTAGGTTGCTTGATGCTTCCCACTGGGGTTCTAAAGCTCTAAAGAGATTTGGAACTTACAGAGGCTCATAAGATGATTGTGCATCTCAAGGAAATGTTCCAGGAATAGGTAAGGCAGGAAAGGTATAAGACCACAAATGCCTTACAATCCTACAAGATGGCTAAATGTGCATCAGTTAGTGTTCACATGTTAAAGATGATAGGCTATATTGATCTCCTTGAGAGGCTTGGATTTCCTATGAGCCAGGAGTTAGCTATAGATTTGATCTTGAACTCACTCCCAAAACGTTATGACCAGTTTGTTATGAACTACAACATGAACAACATGGAGAAATCAATTTTTGAACTTATGGGATGCTTAAAACTGCTGAGCAGAACATTAAGAAAAGCCCAACACTGTTTTGATGGTTCCTAAAGGAAAGTGTATGAAAAGGAAAGGCAAGGGCAAAGGGAAGTGTAATAGCTCAGGTGGTAATACCAAATAGTCAAACAAGCCTGAAAATAAGCCTGTACCTAAGAAGGAAAAGCCTCTAAAGGAAGGAGTATGCTTCTTCTGTAATGAACCTAATTATTGGAAGAGGAATTGCCAAGTTTACCTCGAAGATCTAAAAAAGAACAAGAAGGATAGTGGGCCTATCTCTTCAGGTATTTGTGTTATAGACATTCATCTTTCTACTTCCTCTGTATGGGTATTAGATACTGCATGTGGTTCTAACATTTGTACAAATGTGTAGGGTCTTAAGGATATAAAAAGCTGAAGAAGGGCAAAGTACACCTATGAGTTAGAAATAGACCAAGAGTTGCTGCTTTGGTTGTAGACACTTATGATTTAGTTCTACCCAGTGGGTTTTTGTTAGTTTTGAATAATTGCTATTATGTTCTAGCTTTAAGTAGTAACATTATTTCTTTTTCTTATTCGGACAAGGAAGGTTATATTTCCATTACTGGGAATGGTATATGTTCTATTTATCATAATGACATTTTCTATGCTAATGGTGATTTGCATGCTGGTCATTATATATTAAATTTGGAACATTCCAATGGTGGAAATATCTATAACGTAACTACCAAAAGGATCAAGTCAAATGAATTGAATCTGACCTATCTATGGCATTGTCGTCTAGGCCATATAAATGAAAAATACATTTCTAAACTTTATCAAGATGGATTTCCTAACTAATTTGATTTTGAATCATAGATACATGTGGATCTTACTTATTAGAAAAGATGACAAAGGCTCCTTTTATTGGGCATAGTGAGAGGGCTACTAATTTATTGGGTCTCATACATACAGATGTATGTGGACCACTAAATATAGCTACTAGAGGAAGTTATCATAACATTTATAGATAACTTTAGTAGATATGTATATATCTATCTAATGAAACATAAATATGAATCTTTTGAAATGTTTAAAATATTCCAAAATGAAGTACAAAATCAACTTGGAAAAATGATTAAAGCACTTCAATCTAATCGAGGTAGTGAATATTTGAGCCAAGAGTTCATTGACCATCTTAGGAGTTGTGGGATATCTCACAATTGACTCCTCTAGGAACACCATAATGGAATGAAGTTTTTGAATGGAGGAATTGAACACTATTAGATATAGTTCAATTTATGATAAGTCAAATAGATCTTCCACCGTCCTTTTAGGGCCATGTCCTAAAGACTGTGTGTTCACACTAAATCATGTTCCATCTAAGGCAATTGCAAAGACACCATATGAGATATTGATTGGAAAGAAACCTAGTTTATCTTTTCTTAAAATTTAGGGATGTGAGGTATTTATTAAGCAACAAGCCTCAGAAAAATTAGTGCCTAAATTCTCAAAATGCCTTTTCGTGGGGTATCCTAAGGAAACGAAGGGATAATATATCTATAATCCCACTGATAACAGAGTGTTTGTTATTCTAAATGGTATATTTCTAGAAAGAGAGTTTATCTCTAAAAGAATCAGTGGGCCCAAGATACATCTCGAAGAAGCTTATGAGTCAAAAGATAGAATAGAACCACAGATGAAAAATAGAGAAGACTCACAATAAGTTGTCGAGCCTCCTCAAGTAACACAAGGCCCATACAGATGTGATAGGACACGACATCAACCTTAGAGATATTGATTTCTGATTACTGAAAGTTGTGATATGTTGCTTATTGAGCAAAATGAGCAGACTATCTATCGAGAAGCCATAGTGGGACCAAACTCTGAGAAATGGCTAAATGGCATGAAGTCTGAAATACAATTCATGTACGACAATCTAGTATGGACTTTAGTCGATCCACCTGAAGGTGTAAAAACCATCAAGTGCAAATGATTTTTCAAGGATAAAACTGACATGGATGGCAATATAAATGTCTTCAAGGTATGGCTGTTTGCAAAAGGATTCACACAAACTCATGGTGTACACTATGATGAAACCTTTTTTCCAATTGTAATGGTCAAATCAATTAGAATCCTTCTTGCCATTACAACATATTATGACTATGAAATATGGTAGATGAACGTCAAAACAACATTCCTTAATGGAAAACTGCTTGAGGATGTATACATGACACAACTTGAAGGCTTTGCTCGTCCAAAGGACTCTGGTAAAGTGTGTAAGCTTCAGAGATCCATTTATGGATTGAAGCAAGCATCCTAGAGCTAGAATCACCATTTTAATGAGTTAGTCAAAGAGTTTGGATTCATTCAAAATATCGATGACCCTTGTGTTTACAAGAACGTTAGTGGGAGCACAGTTGTATTTCTAATACTTTATGTAGATGACATCCTATTCATTGGGAATGACATTCCTATTTTGTAGAGTGTCAAGTCTTGGTTAGGAAAGTCTTTCTCGATGAAAGACTTAGGTGAGGCCACCTACCTCCTAGGGATTAGGATCTATAAAAATAGATCCAAGAGACTAATAGGCCTAAGTTAGAGCACATACATAGACAAGATACTGTATAGGTCAGGATGCAAGATTCAAAATCCATCTTAGCAAGGATCTGTGTCCTAGTATACCTGATCAACAAGATCGCATGAGCAAGGTTCCATATGCCTTGGCCATTGGAGCCATCATGTATGCCATGTTATGTACTCGACCGGATGTCTCATTTGCCTTAAGTATGACAAGAAAATATCAACAAGATCCTGGTAAGGGTTATTGGACTGCTATCAAGAATATCCTAAAGTCCTTAAGAAGAACTAAGGACTTATTCTTGGTATATGGTAGATTGGATGAAGAGCTCTGTGTAATTGGTTATACAGATGCAAGTTTCAAAACTAACCAAGATGACCTTAAATCACAATCTGGATACATATTCCTCCTAAATAGTGGAGTAGTATGTTAGAGGAGCTCCAAGCATAGCACTGAAGTAAATTCTGCAACAGAAGTTGAGTATATAATAGTATCGGATGCAGCTAAGGAAGCTGTTTCGATAAGAAAGTTCATTACTGAACAGGGGTGGTGCCTACCATCTCAAATCCAATAAATTTGTTCTTTGACAATAGCGGTGCTATTGGATAAGCTAAGGAGCCTGGTCACATTAAAGGATCAAGCATATACTCAAGAGATTTCATCTCCTTAGAGAAATCAATGATGAGGTGATATAAGAATATGCAAAGTAGCAAGAGAAGGCAATGTTACTAATCCTCTTACCAAGCAGCTTGGACAAGCAAAGCATGATCATCTTATTAGGACAATGGGAATTAGGTAAATTAATGATTGTACCTAGTGCAAGTGGGATGATGTTGGAAATTGTGCCCTAGGGGCCAATCATTATAGTTTGAACGTTATTTTTCAATCAACTTCTCCATTTTATTATCATATTATTTTCATGTTTACTGTGATAACTATCCTAGGATAAATCATAATGATTATCCTAAATGTTCGTGGTCGTCATCTATGTGGGAGTAAAGATGAAATAAGACCAGTATGACTCTGAAGAGGTATGGAGATACAAATCAAAGTCTTAGGCACTTATAAGGGTACAAGGTGCTGGACCGACCCGTTATGAGAAAGCTGTATGGATCAAGTCATATGCTTGTCTTATGTATAACCACGTCACTATGCCCTTTAACCTGAGATCATCATTGGATTCTTACATAAGAGTCACTCAGCTTTGACCTAGTCAAAAGACACATTTGACCGGTTGATAATAAAGGCTATGTGGTTTTCATGCAGAGGAATGTGAATGATCAAGATGGAATTTATGCCTCACATTAGTAGAGGATATTATTGGACCCCTCGATGAGTGAGTCTGAGAAATATATGGCCATACTACGATGGAAAGGAGTTTTCATTTCTGTAGTGAGACGAGTCAGGGATCGAGAAAGTAATAGTCAGGAATAGGGGGATGACATTCTCTATGGCTCATTCGTGGCTAAAATGTCTTGTGATAAAAGGGATATGATACGGTTGTATGACAAGTTGCATCGGTTTTTCGATCCTCATATGAATTGGGTAGTCATAATGTCATACTAGAGCCCGCTTACGACTTGTGGGTTAGTATAGTCATTGGCCCACTGCCAACTTCATATGGACTTATAGGGTTGCACAAAAAAATAGCACAACATGAGCTATGATGTCCAAATTCATTGAATTTAAGATATGTCTAGATTTAATGAATGTAATGGTTAATCTAGGATGGACATATATATATATATATATATATATTTATATATTCAAAAAGAAAATTAATAATATTATATATACATATATGTACTTTTGAAATGCATTTACATATATGCGTGTGTATGTGTGTGTGTATTATATATGATAATATTATTATATCATGTTAGTTTTAAATTTAGTTTTATATGATAAATTAAGTTTAATAACTAACATGATAAAGATATAATATATCAAATTTAATTTATAAAGATAAATTAAATCTTTTTTCCATCGGCTCTTTATTCAGATTAAATAAATGGGTTAAATTAAAACTGTTGGATAGATTTAATTAAACCATATTTATTTAATTTGCTTATCAAAAGATAATTAAGTGTTAATTGATATGATATGGTTTTCAAATTAATTAAGATTAATTTTAAAAATCCAATATTCAACATAAAATAGAAAGCCCTAACTAGTTATAAAAAAGGGTGAGCTTGGGTTTTTTATGCGTGATGAAAGAGAAAGCAAGATAGAGATCCGTGAGAAAAGAAAACCTAGAGAGAGATGTTGGTGGTGCTAGCACACTGTTCGTGTTAGATTCCTATTTGTGTGGATACTAGTAGAGGGAGTTGATCTGAGTTGTTAGCTCCTTGAGATAAAAAAGAACGACTGAACACATAAGAAAGGTATGCTTCTCTACTACTCAATTTAAACGCTATTGACAGATTTGCAGTAGAGATTGGAAAACTTTTGAATTTTAATTTTCCGTTGTGCCTACCAATCCTAATAGCAATGAGGTAATAAAGCAAGCATTTGAGACACATCCAGTAAGGAAGATGTGGTTCACAAAGGAACTTACTCAAGCGATTAATAGAGAAGGAAATGTTAGGTTTGGTATAGCGCATGTATTGTAATCTACCCAAGATGCTACGATACAACCCGGGATCATGAAATAAATCACCCTCTTTGTGAGAATAGTTGAATACTGAATACCATAGGTGTAGAGGTTGAATTTGCTACAATTAAACCTGTGTCATTTAGAAGCCAGAGGATAAATTTTGCGCTAAGAGAGATATATACCAGCAGTTGATTAAAGAAATTCAATCCCTAAAAAATAGGATAGTTCACCAAGAATCTTTAAGGAAAACATGCTACTTTTGTGATCAATTAACTTGTTGACACTTGCTTCATTAGATCCTATAATAACAAGATCATCAACATTGATGAGGAGATATATATTGTCACGATTATTACTGTGAACAAATAAAACATGGGTAAGCTTTTGAAGGCTGGAATTCCATGGAGCATATAAAGTCTTGAAGTTTAAGTAAACAAGTACGTAGAGCTTGGTTTAGGCCATATAGGGATTTCTTAAGCTTACACACTAAAGGATTACAAGCTGCATCAACAAATAGAGATTCAAATCTAGGTGTTGGATCCATGAAGATAGCCTCAGTGAGGTCACCATTAAGAAATGCATTCTTTCAGTTATTGGTGACTGCAAGAGTAAGCAATATACGAAGTTGCAGCCTTGACAATGGGGCTAAAAGTCTCATTATAATTGGGACATCTTCTTGAGAGGAGCCCTTTCTAAAAATTAAGGCACCATCTACATTGGTTTTCTTTTTAAACAACTAGTTACACCCAATTGTATAATGATCAAGAGTTAAAGGAACTATATCCCAGGTTCTAAATTTAACTAGAGCATCAAATTCTTCTTATGCAGCTTGCTGCCATAGGGGAACAGTCATAGCTTCACTAATAGTTCATGGATAGTTGATAGAGCTCAATATTTATATATTTTTAGTAATTAATATTAGGCTTTTATGGGACTTAATTGAATATTTTGGGCATAATTAAGTTTAATGTGAGATTTAAGTGAAAGGGTAATTTAGGAATTATAGTGGTCATATTATTATGTTTTTAATTAATATTTGTTATTCCTATTATTCATTAGTTGTGAGCAAAAGTATTGCCTTTGTGAATCTAATTTTGTAGGTGATGATGTGGCATAACTTTTGTCAATTGGTTAAGGTCAAAGATATTATTTTGGAGCATTAATGAACAGTGACAAATGAACTAAACAAGTGCATAATTTATTTACATATTTTTTGTAAGAGGAGATTAAATGAATAAGGGTCTTGTTTGGTGGTTGTAATTTTGTGCCTAACCCCAAAGTACATTTTCACTCCTTTTCCAAACATGCCTTAACTCACGTTCTAACCTAAAGAGAAAAAGGGAAAAGTGGCAGCTGAAAAGGGGAAGGGAAAAATTCTAGGAACTTGGACACACAACAAGAGCTCTCACTTTGTTTATCAAATCCCATCTCCTTCCACCTCCAAACCCATCGACATCCTCCACTATCCATTTATCCCACCACCTTATGTCTTTTATAGACCAATTAGAAGGAAGTCACCTAGTTGCTTACCAATTGAAGGAGGAATTGAAGTCACCGAATGGTTAAAGAAAAGAAGGAAAAGGCGATGATGAGAGGGGATGCACCAATTATTAAAAGAAAGAGGAGGGAAGAGGCAAAAGGGAAGAGGTGTGAAGGTGGGGGTTGGACTAATTGAAGATTGAAAAAAAAGAACCAAATGAATTGGGAGGAGCTGACCAATTATTGAAGACACAGATTTTGGACTGACATGTAGAGAAGTAGAGAGGTAAGGACCGATTATGTAAAGAGGTGTGAAGGGTAACTACTAGCTGAATGAAATATTGGAGATTAAGGAGAAAATGCAAGCTATTGAACCATTTATTGAAAACTGACAATTTGAAAGGATATGGCTAGACCGAATTGAAGAATTAAAGAAACATAGAAGAGATGTTCGGTGAAGATAATTAGAGCAGCAAAGGAGGTAGATTCTATAGCTTTCCTTCATCTTTTCATGGCCAATTTTTTCCTCTACCATCAAGCTTCCTCTTCCTCTTCTATGAGTAGGTAAGTTCTAGTGATTTGCTTGAGTTGGGTAATAGTTTAAGCTTCAAATCTTCAATGGAATGCCTTTAAGTATGTGGTTGTAAGATAGATTGTTTTATGCCAAGTGAATATACTTGGTGGTTAATCTAGGAGTTGACTAATTAAGCTTTATATGATTCATATTAGTAGTAGGTTGAGTTGTTTATTCTGACCTAGTTGAGTGAATTTTAAATGAATAAACTGAATGCTTTGAATTTATAATGGTAATTACAATTTAGAACTAGAAGTTAATTATTCTTCTCCTTTAGTCAGATTCCTTATGTTGAATGGTGGTACTCATTTAATTCCTTTGGTAGAATGAATTAAATGAGTATTACAAGTATGGATCTAGTGGTAGCTTGGGTCCATCCTTTTGACTCATTATTGAATTCTTATCATTAGTAAGCAATGAAGACTAAAATCTCAACTCAAGGGAATCCCACTTTATCATTGTATTAATTCATTGAATTTGCCTTATTGTTATTGTTAATTTCAATTCTGTTTATTTCTTTATCTTGAAAAATGAAAAATACAAAAATGTTGAATTAGATTAGATTATTTCAATTGTCTTAGAAACAATTTCTCAAAATGATTTCTTGCAACTTTAAGGTATTTATCACTTAACTATTTAGAAACTTGGAAATTAATCTTCTCGTAAGAATGACCTAGGTTGAGCTACTATGCTACATTTTCAAAGCTACTTTTTTTAAGAACTTATATGACATGGGTTTATCACTAGTCAATGGGTTCAGGTGTTAAAAAAACCTTGGGTTTGAAAATCTCACCCTTGGCATGAGTAGTGTAATATCCTAAATTTTGGGACTAGAGGCTTGAGAATAAGCTTGAATTGAGTGAACTTCTAAGCCCTAGTTTAGCAAGTGTCCCAGGAATGTATAAGAAATAGAATGGCTTATAGAAATCACACACGAAATAAAGTATGAATTTCGGTGAGGTTTAGTTGAAAGAAAATACCCGATTCCTTTTGGATGGGTCAGAATGACATAAAACCTAATTCGGATCCAAAGGAAAACGGAAATGGTGGCTAGAAGGAAGAAACAAAGAGAAATGTAAAGAAAGAAAAGAACTAATGACAAAATAAATAATATTGCTATAATCAAGAGCAAAAGAGACAATTGACCTTTGATCTTGAGGTTAAGATTGGAAACTAAAATGAAGAGTCAATATTTGCTCTTAAAAGTAAGAGTAGAGCCGGGAAAACGGGCTGAGCCCGTCGGGCCGGCCCTGGCCCTTCAAGGGTCAGGCTTGCAAATTGTAGCCTGAAAAGGAAGTCGGGCCTAAAAGGGCCGGCCCTTTAAGCCCATTTATCTTTTTTTTTTTTTTTGCTTAGAAAGGGAATCATGTTACATTTTGAATTGTCTTATTGATCTATATGTCACTCTATCCTCATATTGTATAGAGTATGATTTTTGAGTATATTGTTTTGTCTAATTGAATCATATTGTGATTTTTGAGTATATTGTTCTGCCTATTTAGAATAAAATCATATTATATACTGTTCTCCCTGATGGAGTATGATTTTTTATGGAGGTTGTGATTATTTGACTACTTGAACTTACTACTCAAAGTGAAACACAATCAAATGTCCTTGAAATTGATCATAGTGGAGAAGAAGGTGAAAATGATAGTCGTTATACTCATGTTGCTTAGATGTTAGAGTATTTAGCTTCTTGCCTTTTTATACTTTGGCTTTTGTGTGAGTTATTTATGGACATGATTTTACCTTTGATTATACATTAGTAACTGTGTTTGTTTGTTGCAAGAGACGTGTTATTTAAATCTTAATGTTGACAACATTTATGTATTAAATTAGAACTTTAATTGTTGTTATTTACTAATTATATCTCTCTGGGGAAAATACGCAGGAAAAATAGTTAAATATTGTGAAAAGGACTTCTCGACCCAACGGGCCGGCCCTGGCCTTGATGCTCTCGGGCCGGGCTTTAAAAAACTGCAATTTTCCTACTGCCCTGTTAGGCCCTGGCCCAGATTCCCAGCTCTAAATAAGAGTGATTATAAGGGTTGTAAAGTAAATCAACTCACTCCTCTCATATGGTTAAAAACGTCCAAAAAGGCATACCAAGAGAAAAAAGAGGATTAGTCAACATACTTTACAAGAAGACTTAGTAAAAAATTGTGGTTAAGACACAAAGGAAGCAATAAGAGACTTTTGGGTCAACATTTCCCCTTGAAATGGGCAGCAATTTCATCCAAACAAGAGAAGAGAAGAGGGAAATAAACCACTTGGTCCAAAATTAAGCAAAGAAGAAGCAATTATGGCCAAGTGAAAAAGGAAGAAGAAAAGTCAAATTTACATGTGATTAATTAGCACAAAATAATATATTGTAAGGAGGTGGAGATGATATTTTGATGGCTCATTTATCTTTTCCAAAAGGCCATAATCTATATCCAAACTAGAAGAGAAGAGGAAAGAGAAAGCTTTACCCAAAGTAAAATAACCAACATGGTTAAGTAACCATAAGTGTAAGCAAAAGGATGCAATCTTGGTCACACATTTTTCTCTTTTCCTTTGGCCAATTTCGCCCAAGTGTATGAGAGGGGGGACTGAAGTGAATTAAATTAAACACAATATCACTCTCTCTCACTTGTCTCAAGGTCGGCCAAGCACACTTAAGGGGAGAGAAAAGGAAGACAAGGTTAAGGTGAGATCTTCTACTTGGATTTTGACCTTGTAAACCACTTTTATGGCTTAAAATCTCTTCATGAACATTGATCCTCTTGATGATAGTTTCATTTCTATGGTTTTAGAATTTCAAGGTGAGGTTTTTTGAGTCTTTTAGCAAGAACCAAATTTGGAGAATCAAGAAAAGCGCCTAAGAATGAGCTAAAGGTGATTAAGAGCAACATTTTGTTGTATAAATTGTGTTGGTTGGTGGATTTTTGTGGCTTTTCTCTTGCTGCCCTATTTTTGGTCATTTAGGGTTCTTGGGGTTTCATGATGCTTTGATCATATACAAGTGGTTATATGATGTTTGGGAAGCATATAAACCTAGTTTAGTGGTAAAAAATTTGAGTTGGTGTAGTTTTGCTTAGAAACCTAATTTCTAGTTTGAATAGGGCAGTGGGAGGAGAATGATTTTGCCAATTTTGAGGTCTCCAATTTATTCCTTGGGTAAAAATGTGTAAGAATAGGTTGTTGGCATAATTTTAGAAAGAATGGATTTGAAATCCAAAAATTGAAATTGAACATAGTGATGCCAGATTTTGTTTTCTGAGAGTTAGCTTGGTTCTAGTGAGGTTTTCAATGACCAAATGTTATCCAATGGCTATGAAACTTTCCAGAATAAGGGTAGAATTATCAAGCTTTAATTTGATAAGTATTTGTGCCTTTTGGATCTATACGCTAAGAGTTATGAATTTTTAAAGTTAGGTATTGAATTTGGACATAATCTTGGACCAGTGTGGGTTTGGTTGTGATTCTGGAATTCTGTGGGTAAATTGGCTCTTAGTAATATTTTATCTTTAAAATAAACTCAAATAGCTATAAGTGAGAATTTGAACCACCCCAATTGGAGTTCTATATAATTCATTATCAATTGTTAAAGTTTGTCCAAAATGCTGGTAGCTTTTCGCTACCACTTGAATTTAAGAAAGAATGGGCCAAATGTAATTAGTATGAACTCCAAGGGTAAAAGTAAGCTCATGTAGCTGATGTAGTCTATTGAGAATTCACTTATCATAGCACTTATAATGTGGTATTTATTTAGGGCCATGAGAAGTCAAGAAGAAGAATGAAAGAAGGTCAAGAAGCTACCATAGTTGGAAGAAAAGGGGACAAGAAGAAGGACTTTGTCTAAAGGTAGTAAACTTACTTGCATGTCTATGATGTTTATGCTGTGTATTGATTTGCTGTAGTGCTTTGCTTGGTTATGTGAAGCATGTATGAATGAATAAAGCTTTATTTTTGTTTTTGCTTTGGACATAAGTTTGTTGCACGAAACATTAAGCATGCAGAATATCATTATGTGAACATGAGCCTATGTAAGGCAAGCATATCATGCACTAGTATTCATCTTACATGCATTATCTATAATGTTTGTTACTGAGATTCCCTTGAATCTCACCTTCCCCCACCAACTTTAGAGGTACAGGAATACAAAAGAAAAGAATACTAAAGATAAACAAGAAGGAAAGAAGATGAAGAACTTAGAAAGATAGAATGTGTATTAATTTACTGTATGTAAATTATCTACATGACAAGAATATATGTATGAATACATAACTACGAATGCGCATAATTTTAAGTAAGCTATAATCGGGATCGCTAAACTCATTACAACTAAGAATAAGAACCAGAAAAAGAATGAACTTTGATATCTGGTAAGAATAATAGCTCAATAGTTGAAAATGAATAATAATCCCCAATAAGAATTGTATAGAAAGGCTTCCGTGTATGTAATAAAGGGGAATGTAAGATAGCTATCAGAGTATAGATTCTGGTATTTGGCTAGTATGCTCTACTGTTATGAATAGGTATAGTGATACCTTGTTAATGATCCCATAATTGGAATGAAATATGGGTGAGAGCTAAACCCAGAGAAATAGAATTTTGCTTGACTACTAGTTGGTAAACTAGTTTAGAGGAAGAGGTAGAGCTGTATATAGAGAATGAAATGGAGCAGTAGTGATCTATACTAATTAAATAAGGATATGAGCTCTAGAGAATCTGGTGCTAAGCTGGCTTGTGACTGGGATTCCAGTGAAACTCTGTGGTTAAGCGTGCTCAGGTGAGAGCAATCTCAAGATGAGTGACCCCCGGGAAGTATCATAGAACTTTGAAAACCTCTTAAGTAAAGGCTTCAGTTCCTTGAGGTGTGAAATATGGTAATCTTTAGGGATGCCGTAAGAATGATAAAGTGAATATGACAAAGGTTGAGAATAGGCTTGAATCCAACCTAAGCTAAAATATGGCTTAGGTCGAAATGTGATTAAGTTTGCACTATCATTCTGATACATGAAAGAGTGAACCTTGTATACCTTGTGAGTAATATTGAACTATCAGCAATGCTTTAGGGAATATATGAGAATATTACTTGAATATTATGAGAATAGAATAGAAGGAATAATCCATGATGATCTTAGCATGCTTATTGGGTATAGCCGAGGTTTTAGAATTAGGTTGGTGAACCTAAAATTTGGATAGACATCCCTAGGGTTGTGACTAACTGGATTGTGACCTAAGAATCAAACAATAGTTGAATTGATTCTTTAGGTATTTGAATTGACCTAAACGAACTAAGGTACTAGAGTATGGTACAGATGGGAATGAGGTTTCTGAAGGTTGCTAGCTGCTAATCTAGCATAGGGAAAGATCTTGATCATATAATATTCCCTTAGAAAGAAAGAATCAAGGTTTGTTCCCTGATGGAACAGAGTGATAGAAAGAAAGAATGAGGTAATAGTTATTTGATAAACTAAGAGAAAGAATGAATTTACCTACTATGCTACTAACTTGAACTGATAATAGGAGTCGATTGGTGGACAACAAAAAATGTGTTGAAAAGTATAAGTGGAAAACTCCTATTTAGGGAAGTAGAACTATGCTAGGAGTTGGATCGATATCAAAAGTCCATACATAATGACCCCATATAAGTTGGAAAAATTAAAGAAAGTTGCTTATAGAATTGTTAGAGAAAAGGGTTTGCATGACCTAGTGTATCACTATGGGGTGTTCCAGTGTTGTTTGTCGAAAGAAAGGCAGAATGAAGGTAGAATAGGCTTGACAAAAAAAGTCAAGTGAACTCTTGCTCTTGTGTCTTATGTAATGGTTCTGTGCATATGTATATACCATCAAGTGTATTCGTATTATCAATATATTGTATGCAGTAAGACCAGACATCCCTATGGCATAGGGTGATACCCCAGGTAGTCAGACCTTATGAGCATTCAGTATATAGCTACAATATAGAATCACAGTTGGTTTAGTAGAATATCTACATGATCGTGGCTCTCACCCCGACATGGCCTTGGGCTACGGTAGAGGTTACATAGGCTAGAATTTGCCCTAGGCCTAGAGGCAGTGTGTAAAATCAGTGTCTGAGAATGAGAATTTCCTAGCGCTATGGTAAGGGACAGTTGTCCTTGAATTTACCTAACTTTATACTACTTGTATATCTGGTATTAGTGCTTGTATGCATGTTGGAATTGAACACTTTATGCTATTTGCTTATCTGGTATTGATGCTTATACACATATTGTGAATCGTGACTACCCAGTGCTAGGAGTGGGGACCAATGTGTCACATAAATGCTAAACTTGACTGATTAGGTCTTGTGAATGAATGTGAATGCTTGAGAATGGATGGTTTGTTTTGCGTACTTCATGAACATTACATAAGGGTATGAATGGCTTGAGTAGTAAGGGTTGGAGCCTATAATATATACAGAATGAATGACCTTCTAGATAGTTGTCTGATTCGTATGAATTTTCAGAAATTGAATTTTGAACTAACCAATAAACCTGCTAGTTTTGTGAATTGTATGAACTGAATTGTGAACAGAATTTTTCAAGAATTGAGTTTTTGAACAAAATTATTGAATAAAATTTTTGACCAGTTTGTAGTGGTCATTTTTGAACTATGTTGTCTCAAAAGAAGGAGTCCTTAGAGGAACCCATAATAGTGGGCGCAATACAGAATTGAGAAAGGCCAGAAACTGTTGCAAAAATTCTTAGTTTGCTAGGTCTTGCTAGATGAATTCAGAATTTTTGTTGAATCACTTTGCTACTCACTTGAAAGAAAGAATTACAAAAAGAAATTCTTAAGTGGGATACGAGAGGATTTCATAGGGCTATAGGTAAGGTTGAAACTTGGATCAGTATTGAACATTCTCGATCTGAGAATGCAGGAGCGATTATATTTTCTTTGAAAATGTAATAATGAAAATGTAACATCACTATTTTGTATGATGTGCTTGTGAAAATGTACTATAACCACATGAATTTCGAATATTTAAAAAATAAAAAAAGTTGAATAAGAGACAACATAGATGAATGAAAAAGTATTGCCATGATTATCATTGCTAATGCTTTGAATTGAAAAGTGATGTAGTTAGTGGTCATGGTGAAACAGGAACAGAAACTGATAGAACGGCTTAGAAATCTATACTTGTAAAGTCATATAGTACTTGCTAGCTACAGTGCTAGTCAAGAGAAAAGAAATCTGAGAGCTTGAATTGAAGAAGCTCAAACGTAGGATAGATGGGAAAGGTCTATTAAAATTGAAATATAAATAGAATTGAATAAGAAAACCTCTAGAATTTGAGGTATTGAGAATTTGGAGTATCCTCTAGAATTTGAGGAGTCAATAAAATGTAGAAAGAAAAAAAAAGAAATGAAACCCTCGCTATGATGGTCCTTTTGAAATAATATTAAGAATTGGATTGGTAGCAAATTTTGAGGATAAAATTTATTGAATGGGGAGAGAATTGTAATATCCCAAATTTTGGGACTAGAAACATAAGAATAAGCAAGAATTGAGTGAACTGCTAAGCCATGGTTTTCCAAGTGTCCCAAGAATTTATAAGAAACAAAATGGGTTGTAGAAACCGCACCCGAAACAAAGTATGAATTTCGATGTGGTTTAGTTGAAAGAAAATACCCGATTCTTTTTGGATATGTCAGAATGACATAAAACCTAACTCGGATCTAAAGGAAAAGGAAAATGGTGACTAGGAAGAAGAAACAAAGAGAAATGTAAAGAAAGAAAAGAACTAATGGCACAATAAATGATATTGCCATAATCAAGGGCAAAAGAGACAATTGCCACTTGATCTTGAGGTTAAGATTGGAAACCAAAATGAAGGGACAATATTTGCTCTTAAAAAGTAAGAGTGATTATAAGGGTTGAAAAGTAAATCAACTCGCTCCTCTCATATGGTTAAAAACGTCCAAAAAGGCATACCAAGAGAAAAAAGAGGATTAGTCAACATACTTTACAAGAAGACTTGGTCAAAAATTGTGGCTGAGACATAAAGGAAGCAATAAGAGACTTTTTGGTCAACATTTCCTCTCCAAAATGTGCAGCAATTTCATCCAAACAAGAGAAGCGAAGAGGGAAATAAAAAACTTGTCCAAAATTAAGCAAAGAAGAAGAAATTATAGCCAAGTGAAAAAGGAAGAAGAAAAGTCAAATTTACATGCTATTAATGAGCATAAAATAATATATTGTAAGGAGATGCATGATGATATTTTGAGGGCTCATTTATCTTTTCCAAAGTGCCATAACCTATGTCCAAAATAGAAGAGAAGAGGAAAGAGAAAGATTCTCTTAGAGTAAAATAACTAACACTGTTATTTAACCTTAAGTGTAAGCAAAAGGATGCAATCTTGGCCACACATTTTTCTCTTTTCCTTTGACCAATTTTGTCCAAGTTTATGAGAGGGGGGACTAAAGTGAATTAAATTAAACACAATATCACTCTCTCACACTTGTCTCAAGGTGAGCCAAGCACACTTAAGGGAAGAGAAAAGGAAGACAAGGTTAAGGTAAGATCTTCTACTTGGATTTTGTCCTTGTATACCACTTCTATGGCTCAAAATCTCTTCATGAACATTGTTACTCTTAATGAGAGCTTCATTTATATGGTTTTAGATTTTTAAGGGGAGGGTTTTGAGTCTTCTAGCTAGATCTAAATTTGGAGAATCAAGAAAAGAGCCCAAAAAGGAGCTAGAGGTGAGTAAAAGCAACATTTTGATGTATATATTGTGTTGGCTGGTGGATTTTTGTGGCTTTTCTCTTGCTACCCTACTTTTGGTCATTTAGGGTTCTTGGGGTTTCATGATGCTTTGATCATACACAGTTGGTCATATGATGTTTGGGAAGTATATGAACCTAGTTTGGTGGTTAAAATGTGAGTTGGTGAAGTTTTGCTTGTAACCCTAATTGCTGGTCCAAATAGGGCAGGTAGGAGGAGAATGATTTTTCCAATTTGAGGTATCCAATGAATTCCTTGGGCAAAATCATGTAAGAATAGGTTGTTGGCATAATTTTAGAAAGAATGGATTTGAAATCCAAAAATTGAAATTGAGATCAAGGCATTTATAACCTCAGTGATGACTACTGTAACCTAAGAAGACATAAAGGTATAGATGTTAATGTAAGTTTATGACCTTGAAAAGGTCTATTATGTTGAAAACACTAATAAGCAAATATTTTAAGTATAGTCAAGCTTGATGCAATAGAGTTTCTTATATGGAGAAATACCACCAACAGATTTAGAAGGCCGTTAGTTCAGAAGAAACACGTCCCTGCTGCATAAAGACACACCCTAATCCCTGTCAATTGACATCACTATACACAACGTATGTCAAACTGGGATCAGGTAAAATCAACACAGATGCCGTAGTCAACCTCTATTTCAGCTCCACAAAGCAATTTTCACAATGTTCATCCCACATAAATGGCTAATCTTTTCTCACGAGCTTGGTCATCGACAAAGCAATATGGGAGAAATTTTGAATGAATCTCTGATAATAGCCAGCAAGACCCAGAAAATTACGTACCTCTACAATAGTTTCTGGCCTTTTCCAGTCCAGTACTACTTCTACTTTACTGGGATCTACAGAGACCCCTTCTTGCGAGATAACATAGCCTAAGAATTTCATTTCTGATAGCCAAAACTCGCACTTACTCAATTTGGCATAGAGCTGCTTCTCACGCAACATATTCAACACATTCTCAAATGATGCTTATGCTCTTCTATACTCTTGGAGTATATCAGAATATCATCAATGGATACCATAATGAACTAATCTAAATATTATCGAAAGATATGGTTCATGTAATCCATGAAAACCGCAGGCACATTGGTTAGCCCAAATGGCATCACTAAGAATTCATAATGACCATACTTGGTCTGAGAAAGCAGTCTTCGGAACATCTTTTGCTTTCACTTGCAGCTAATGATACCCCGACCTTAGATCAATCTTTGAAAATACACATGCATCAGATAATTGATCTAAAAGGTCATCAATTCTAGGGAGAGAGTACTTATTCTTGACAGTAATCTTATTCAACTCTCGATAATCAATACACAAACGAAGACTCCCGTCTTTCTTTTTCACAAACAAAACTGGAGCTCCCTAAGACGACACACTGGGTTTAATAAACCCTTTCTCAAGTAAATCTTCAATTTGCTTCTTTAATTCCGCCATTTCATTTGGGGCCATACGATATGGGGCTTTTGATATAGAACCAGCTCCAGGCACAATTTCAATCAGAAACTGAACTTCCCTCTCAGGAGGCAATCCACTTAAGTGATCCGGAAATACCTCAAGGAATTCATTCGCTATGGGTATATTACTCAAAGTTTCACTGGTTTCTCCTTGTACAGAAAAGAAAACCATATACCCCTGACAACCCTTTTTCAAATATTTCTCAGCCTTAGCTGTTGAAAGGAAATTTAGTTTGACATTTTTGTCCTCAATGCTTTGAGAAATAGGATACATTATCCTCTTGTTCCCACAATCTAACAACACATTATTGGCTCTCAACCAATCAAAACCTAAAATGACTTCCAATTGGCAGAGCGGTAAACAAATCAGATCTACCACAGACTCATGACCCTCAACGGTTACAACACAATTTAAACAGGCTTCTGTGGTTACAGCCTTTACACCCATCGGTGTTGACACAATCAAATCGAATGGTAACTTATACACATTCATACCCTGGCACTTCACACAATCATAGGCAGTAAAGGAGTGACTTGTACCCGAGTCGAACAAAGCTTGTAACACATATCCATTGAGAAGAATTGTACCTTGTATTAGCTCTGGGGATTTTCGAGCTACCTGGTGAGTCATAGTAAATACTCGGCCCTGAACCCTCAGTCTCTACTCCTGTCATGGCTGTCCATGTTAGATCTCATGTTTTGATGATAACAAAAGTATGGTATGAAAAAGAATTGATTAATAAATAAGTTTGAACAAAGTAATAATAGAGGGATAAGCATCACTTGAAGTAAGCATTGGAGTAATGAGGAAAGACCAAGAGAGAATGCTGAGAAACTTAAGTAGGAACAATTTCTCTAAGGCATTACTCGAGTACGTACTCGAGTAATGAGACAAAACTTGAAGTAATCAGAGGTACCTTCCAGTAACCTGCCAACGTTACTCGAGTAAGTACTCGAGTAACAGTGTAAGTATTTTCAAGTTGCTCTCGGCCTGCCAATAATACTAAAGTGGCTACTCGAGTAACCAGGTAAAAATTTTCAAGTTGCTCTCGGCCTGCCAATGTTACTCGAGTAGGTACTCGAGTTACTCTGTTTCACAAAATGTGGTGCTCTCGGCATTTTGTACCACTGCCAATGTTACTCGAGGAGCTACTCGAGTAACTTACTATGGTAAGCAAAAACTTGAAGGTAGTACTCGATTAACTTGATATAATTTTATCTCATTTTCCTCGAGTCATTAATCTAGTATGCAAGTATTTAATGTTTTATTTTAAGTGGATTACTCGAGTATGTAGAGTTATTTTAAAAGAAAACTTCAAGTCATTACCCGAGTAAATTTTGCCCAAAAAGTAAGTTTACTCGAGTAACAAGGTAATCTAACTTGATGTGCTCTCGGCCTTGAAATCCTGCCAATATTACTGGAGTAAAGCATCGAGTAACCAAAAGTTTATTTGAAGGTTTACTCGAGTTGGTACCCGAGTAACCCATAAAGTTGTGAGTGTATTACTCGAGTAGGTACCCGAGTAAACATACATTTCCAAAGGTTTGAAAATTGGTTATTCCATGCACTACCCGAGTAATCTTATGTTTGTCTGTTGACTTGCAGTTGATCAAAGTTTTCCCGATGATACTTGAGTAAGTACTCGAGTAAACTTCAAGGAATACTCGAGTAGCTACTTAAGTAAGCAAAACCAGAAATCCAGAAATCATTCAAACGTTCATTGATTTGTTTCCTATATAATTAATCTTTCATTGTATATTAGTATTCTTAGCCTATTTACAGATGAACAAAGAAGAAATCATATCAAGTAATGGAAGTCAAATGAAACGTTCAAATGCCAACCACCGCCAACGGATATTTTTCAAAAACTGGAAAAGTCAATAGTGGCTGCATACTCTCCAACGGACGAAAGGAAAATGTTCCAATGGTCTTCACCAACATATCTATATATATAGGAACATCCAAACAGAGTAAAAATAACAAGAACAGACACAAACGTATCATCAAGTCCATTGCTCTGTTTTCACGTTGTAATTATATTTCTATGCTTCAGTGATTCTTATTCACTCTGTAAGAGAGATATTTCATTCAAACTCAATATTTGTTATTGAGATAACTTAAGGTTGTGGAACCTTGAGTTGGGATTGGATTACAACTTGTAAGGGGGAGCGAGTGTCCAGGCGAAGGAACTTGCTTGTACTGAGGTGCCAAGAACCCATTGAATCTTGGAAGTTATAGTGAAACTCTCAGAGAAGCTCTGAGGACTGGACGTAGGTCAAAGTGGTTGTGACCGAACCAGTATAACTCCCGGTGTACACTTCGGTGATATTTCTTCTTATTCCTTACTGTTTTAATTTCACTGTCAAAGTTTTACATTTCCGACGAAATTTTAGTATCACCCAATTCACCCCCCTCTTGGGTGAAACACTTGCTTTAACATTTGGTATCAGAGCGTAGGTCTTCTTGTTAAGGTTTAATAGCCTAAGAAGGATCCAATGGCAAGCATGGGTGAAGGAATTCTTCCCGACGAAGCATCCATCACTAGACCTCCCAGTTTCAATGGAGAACACTTCTCTTTCTGGAAAGCTAAATTCAGAGTGTTCGTAATGGCTACTGAATATGGGCTATGGGATGTAATTGAGAGTGGAAACTATCAACCTACAAAGACTGTAGATTCTCAGAAAATTCCCAAGACGCTAGCGGAATATGATGAGAATGACAAGAAACTTATCACTCTCAACAGCAAGGCAATTCTGATGTTACAAAGTGCTTTGAGTCAAACTGAATATTTCAAAATTTGCACACTCTTAACAGCAAAGGAAATATGGTAAGCTCTGGAAATAGCTCATGAAGGAACTTCGGGAATAAAGGAGAATCGAATCAACACTTTGGTCACTGAATTTGATCTACTTCAAATGAAATCAGGTGAGTCAATTTCTGAATTCGAACTTAGATATACTCACCTTGTTAAACAACTTGCAGCTCTTGGGAAAGTTATGATCAGCACACCCAAGTTCGAAAGATTTTGAATATTCTTTCTAAAGAGTGGGAAGCAAAAGTTACTGCAATAGAAGAAGCAAAAGGAGAATCAATGAGATCAGTTGCTTCTCTATTTGGAAGTCTTTCTGAATATGAAAGCAAACTAAAGTTCAAACAAGAACTAGATGACATTAGTGACAAGAAAAAGAAAGGTCTAGCACTAAAAGCGAAAGAAGAGAATCAGGATGAGGATGAGGAGTTTGACGATGATGAAATGGGCCTAATCATAAAACGATTCAGGAAGTTCTACAAGAAAGGTCAAGGATTCAAACACTTTCAGAAAGGAGGAAATAGCAACAAAGATCATATCATTTGCTATGAATGTGGAAAACCAGGACATATCAAATCAGAATGTCCAGATCTGAATCAAAAGAACAAGGAAAAGAGAAAAGGCAAATTCTTCAACAAAAAGAAGGCCTTCGTATCTGCTATATGGGGTGACAGCTCTTCAGACGAAGAGAGTGATGAGGAAGAAGTAGCTAATATATGTCTTGTTGCTCAAGAAGAAACAGAAAAAGAGGTAAATGATTCTGAACCTACATATGATGAATTATTTTCCGAATATAATGCTTTATATTCTGAATTCATCAAAGTAGTTAAAGAATTGATTGTTTTCAAAAAGAAAAACAAAGCTCTTGAAACTGAACTTAAAGAAAAGGATTGTGAAAATTGTTCATCTTTGAAAAAGAAAAACATTGATCTCACAAAAACTCTTGAAAAATTTACACAAGGAAGTGAGATGCTAAATGTTATTTTAAAAGCTCAATGATTTGTAAACGATCGATATGGAATTGGATATGATCCAAAATCAGATAGAAGGAAAGGTAGAAAGAAAGCAGGAGGTAAGTCATATTTGAACTATTTCCAGCATTCTGTGCATACATCAAATCCTTTTGCCTTTTGTAACTACTGTAATAGAAAAGGACATTATACTTCTTCATCCATTCATAAGAAGAAAGGAATAATAGGAACCTATAAATGGGTACCTAAAGGTTCATATATTCAGAAAATTATTTGTACTAACCCAAAAGGACCCAAAAAGATGTGGGTACCTAAGACTTAGTCATTTGATTACAGGTATGTCTCAAAGCATCCAAAAATAGCAAGTGGTACATAGATAGTGGATGCTCTAGACATATGACCAGAGATTTCGAAAGTTTTACCACATTACAACCTAAGGAAGGTGGAAAGGTAAAATTTGGAGGAAATCAATTCGGAAGGATAGCAGGAATTGGTGAAATAAAAAATGACAAAGGAATACAAGTCAAAGATGTATATTATGTTGAAGGCTTGTGTCACAATTTGCTGAGCGTAAGTCAAAGTGCAGATAAAAACAACTGGGTAATATTTGACTCAGAAGAATGCTTAATTATCAACAAGAATGACTTACAGCTTGATAAGAAGAATATCAAGGCTAAGCTCAGAGCAAAAAGGGAAGGTAACTGTTATACTCTAGATATTAGTAGAAATGAATCTGAAAATTGTTTTCTGAGTAATGCTGATGAAAGTTGGCTATGGCATAAGAAATTGACTCATGTCAATATGCATCAACTAGGAAAACTACTCAAAAAGGATTTAGTGCTTGGATTACCCAAAGTAAATTTCAAAAATGACTTGATTTGTGATGCATGTCAAAAGGGTAAACAAACTAAATCATCTTTCAAATTGAAAAATGAGATTTCAATAAATAGACCATTACAATTATTGCATATGGATTTAGTTGGTCCAGCAAGAGTAAAGAGTCTTGGTGGCAACTTATATTCATTGGTCATTGTTGATGATTTCTCTAGATTTACATGGGTTATTCTTCTATCATCAAAGGATGAGACCTTTGAAGAATTTATTGTTTTTGCTAAGAAAGTGCAAAATGAGAAAGGTATGTCCATTGCAAGTATTAGGACCGATCATGGTGGAGAATTTGAAAATCAAGCCTTTGAAGAATATTGTGATACTAATGGGATTGATCACAATTTCTCTGCTCTAAGGACACCTCAACAAAATGGAGTCGTGGAACGAAAGAATAGAGTTCTTACTGAAATGGCTAGAGTAATGTTGAATGAAAAGAATGTGTCTCAAGTATTTTGGGCTGATGCTATGAGTACCGCATGTTACATTTCAAATAGAGCATATATCAGAACAAAACTTGGAAAGACACCATACGAGCTATACAAAGGAAGAAAGCCAAACATTGCTCATCTACACATCTTCAGTTGTAAGTGCTTCACTCATAATAATGGTAAAGATAACTTAGGAAAATTTGATTCTAAAACTGATGCAGGAATTTTCCTAGGATATTCTAACCGAAGTAAAGCATATAGAGTTTTCAATAAAAGAACTTGTGTTGTTGAAGAATCAATTCATGTTGTATTTGATGAATTTGAATCATCTGACAAAACCATTGATGAAGAACAGGAAGTTATTTTAAATCAAGAGAATAGTCAATCTATTTCTAAATCTCTTATTCCAGAAGTTGATGAAACCAAGGAAGAAGGGCAATCCCTAGGACAACCTAGAGCTTGGAAATACAATAAAAGTCATCCCTTAGATCAAGTCATAGGAGATGTGAATGAAGGGATCAAAACTAGAAATAGAATTTTCAATGAAGTAAGTTTTTCTGCATTCATTTCTGAGATTCAACCTTCTAACATTGATGAAGCCCTATCAGACAATGATTGGGTTATAGCAATGCAAGAAGAACTAAATCAATTTGAGAGAAATCAAGTTTGGGATTTGGTACCCCGACCCAAGGATCATCCGATCATTGGTACTAAATGGGTATTCAAGAACAAACTCGATGAATCCGCAATTATTGTCAGAAACAAGGCAAGATTGGTGGCCAAAGGCTATAATAAGGAAGAAGGAATTGATTATGAAGAAACGTATGCTCCAGTGGCTAGATTGGAAGCTATACGTGTACTTTTAGCCTTTGCATGCATCAAAGGATTCAAACTCTATCAAATAGATGTTAAGAGTGCATTTTTAAATGGCTACATCATAGAAGAAGTGTATGTAGAACAACCTCCAGGTTTTGAGGATGTTACTAAACCTGACCATGTTTTCAAACTCAAAAAGGCTTTATATGGTTTAAAACAAGCTCCTAGAGCCTGGTATGAAAGGCTCAGTAAATTTCTTATTGATCAAGGTTTTATACGGGGAAAAGTTGATACAATACTCTTCATAAAATGAAAACACAACGATATTTTAATTGTTCAAATATATGTTGATGATATTGTTTTCGGTGCTACTAATGAATCTCTGTGTAAGGAATTTTCTGAGATAATGCAGGGAGAATTTGAGATGTCAATGATGGGAGAATTGAATTTCTTTCTTAGTTTGCAAATCAAACAAAGAAAGAATGGATTCTTCATATCTCAAACAAAGTATTTGAAAGAGCTATTGAAGAAGTATGGAATGGATGAAGCAAATGGCACGGACATACCATTGAGCTCAACTACGTTACTTGATGCTGATGTCAAAGGGAAAGACTACAACATCATGAAATATAGAGGAATGATTGGATCATTACTCTATCTCATGGCAAGCAGACCAGACATCCAATTTAGTGTTGGCATATGTGCAAGATATCAATCGGCACCAAAGGAATCACATGCTGAAATGGTCAAACGAATCTTTAGATACCTTGCTGCCACACCTGAATTGGGTCTATGGTATCCCAAAGGAAGAAGTGAATATCTTGTTGCATACTCAGATTCAGATCATGAAGGATACAAGACAGATAGAAAGAGTACCAGCAGACAAGGACAATTTCTTGGAGGATATCTTGTATCATGGTTTAGCAAGAAACAAAACACTGTGTCTCTTTCATCAATGGAAGCCGAATATGTAGCTGTCTCAAGTTGTTGTGCACAAGTGATATGGTTAAAACAACAACTACAAGATCTTGGTATTTATTTCAAAGAAATACCAATCTATTATGACAATACTAGCATGATAAGCTTGGCAAAGAATCCAGTTCAACACTCTAGAACCAAGCATATCGATGTCAGACATCACTTCATCAGAGATCATGTTCAAAAGAAAGATGTGAAAGTGATATTCATTCCTACTCATCTTCAACTAGCAGATATCTTCACAAAACCTCTTGCAAAATATCAATTTCTATACATTAGAAGAGAATTGGGAATGGTAAATCCCAATGAGTTATAAGTTATTTAAGCTTTTCATAATATTAGATGAAGTCACCTGATAATGTTTTGATGATCACTAACTTAAGCATAGGAGTATATAAAAACTTGTTTTGCAGGGAGTTTGAAACTCTGTTTTGTGAAACAAAAACAGAGATTATCAGAGGACACCATTACTGGAGTACCAACTTGAAGTAATGACTAACGGAGAAGCAATACCCGAGGAACAACTTGAAGTAAAGTAACACTTTACTCGAGTATGTACTCGAGTAATGGCCCCCAAAACTAGAAGTAATGGATCAAGTTACTTGGAATTTAAATCTAACGGTTCAGTTACAAAGAAATGAAGAGTCAGAAGTTGAAAAGACAGGTTACCCGAGGCGAGCCTCGAGTAAACTTGAAGCTTACTTGAGTAAGGCCTCGAGTAAGAACCAAGAATCTTTCCTTCACAGATTCCTCAGAGTCCCAAAAACAACGTGATCCTCTTTTTTCTCCTCCCACTAAGAGAAGAAAACTTACCCCGAGATCAAAAGCCAAAATTCATACTCAACCTCAATCTCAACCAAAACCCAAATGAGTGGTGATTAAAGAGCCTATTGTTACAAGGGCTCAGTCCAAAAAGAGTACTTCAACTGGGAAAGGTAAGAGTACCAAAACTTCCTCACCTACTCCCTCTGATTCCTCTACCCCCTCTTTCACACCTAAGCCTTCTAAAAAGCCCAAGTATGACAAAAATGTGGCTAAGGCTATGGCTGGAATTTTAGAGCAAATGGAGAAGGGACAATCTTCCAAGAAGTCCAAAGTGCCGGAAGAAGAGATCACCAATCCACCAAAAGGATTCAATGTCAACAAGTTGGTGGAATCTCTAAAGTATCTGTCTCAGTTCTCCAGGAGGAAAGTGTGTAAAACACACTATATAGATCTCAGATTACTTCAAGAGGTAGGAAGCATGACCTTAGTCCTTATTTAGACCCTTTCATGCCTCGGCTATCCATTAGATTACCATTTTATACTAAAGTGATCACACACTTTTATTGTAATCTAGAGATTATAGATGAGCCAAACAGAACCTCAGCTGAGGAAGAGATGACCACTACAGTGAGAGGACAAAAGATTCTCATATCACCCTCTAGGATTAACTTGTGGTTAGGAATAGAGAATCCCCCGGATGACATTTACTCCCAACTTGAACCAAACCAAATCTTTTCTATTCTTAAACCTGGTGAGTTAGTTGGCCCTCTAAATTTCAAACCCAGTGATATGTGTGATCATCACAGAGTCTATGGTACATCTATTCTAGGTCCCTAGTGAACAAAGCCAACAATTATACCCACTTCTCTGATAGGGACTTTAGGTGGTTTGCTTCACTTCTCTTGAAGGAACAGAAGGATTTAGGGGAGTATATCTTCTCTGAGATGAAGAGGTACAGGGTGGGTGGAAAGGCTATAACATCAATGCCATATCCTCAAATTGTATCACTGATCCTAAAAGAAAATAAGATATGGTATTTGGATAGCAAGGAGCCCATTGAGAGGTTGACTCCGGTTGGGAGAAACCAGATTGGGAAATTAAACATTGACATCCCTCTCAAAGGCCCTCTGGAGTCTGGGTCAAAGAAGAAGAGGAAGACCACTGAGGCAGAGACCAGCAAGATGGATGACACTCAGTCATCGGCTCCAGCTGCTACCACATCATCGCCATCCTTCCTCAATGCCACTCTCCAGCACTTTATGGAAAATATGCTGAGAGGATTCCATGTGGATATCGCCAACACGAATGTTGAACTGATAACCCACATGAATACCAAAATGGGAGATTTGGTGGAGAAAATGGACAAAAGGCATGAGGAGTTGCTAGCTGATCAACATGCCCAGGGTGAGATTCTGAGATTAATTCTGGCACGACTGGACTCTTTAAGTCCCGGACCTTCTGCCGGTCCATCTTCTTCTGCACCACCACCACCACCTCCAATGAACCCTCTTTCTGACACTCCTATCACTGAGGCTGAACCATCTACCCCTCTGGTATCTAGTTCACCTGAGTCTCAAGCCAAAGACATTCTATATATAGTGGATAACCCAGATACCAATGAGACCATTCATATCGTCATTGATGATTCACCTCCCAAACCTCAACCTGAACTTGCTCCTAAACCTATTCCCTCTCCTACCCACACTGAGGAAATATCTCCCTCCTCCTCCTCTGAACATCATACTCCAGCAGCTGAGACCACTATGGTTGTCTTCCAACCTTCTTCTATTCCTCCTAGAGATGACATCCAAATTCCCCCAGTCAATCTCCCTGAACCAGCATCTTCCAGCTCCCTTGACTCATCCAGTTCAGATGATGGCTTAGTGCTTCCTGTGAAGCCTATCTCTATGGTCAAGCCTTCTAGTCCTCCACTTGATTGATGATGCCAAAAAGGGGGAGAAGAGCTTGAGGGTGATTTTGTGGAAGCTTCTAAGTTTCTTTGGGTATTTGGGTGTAAATGGGTTCTAGGGAGTCTTTTGTTAAAACTTTTATCGTTTTTAAACTTGTTAAGTTTTATCTTGTTATCTTGTAATATACAACTTTTAAGTTTAATGCAAGTGTGTTTAAGTTATGATTTCATTTTAAGTCCATTTAAGCTTTGAATTATGATACATTGTTGGACTAATGAAGTTGTTGTGTATGCAAGGTGTATGCTATAAATCAAAACTTAATAAGACATATTTAAATTGAAAATTCAATTTAAAAAAAAACCATGTTCAAAATCATCAAGTTTTGTCATCATCAAAAAGGGGGAGAATGTTAGATCTCATGTTTTGATGATAACAAAAGTATGTTATGAAAAAGAATTGATTAATAAATAAGTTTGAACAAAGTAATAACAGGGATAAGCATCACTTGAAGTAAGCATTGGAGTAATGAGGAAAGACCAAGAGAGAATGCTGAGAAACTTAAGGAGGAGCAATTTCTCTAAGGCATTACTCGAGTACATACTCGAGTAATGAGACAAAACTTGAAGTAACCAGAGGCACCTTCCAGTAACCTGCCAACGTTACTCGAGTAAGTACTCGAGTAATAGTGTAAGTATTTTCAAGTTGCTCTCGGCCTGCCAATAATACTTGAGTGGCTACTCGAGTAACCAGGTAAAAATTTTCAAGTTGCTCTCGGCCTGCTAATGTTACTCGAGTAGGTACTCGAGTTACTCTGTTTCACAAAATGTGGTGCTCTCGGCATTTTGTACCACTGCCAATGTTATCGAGGAGCTACTCGAGTAACTCACTATGGTAAGCAAAAACTTGAAGGTAGTACTCGATTAACTAAATATAATTTTATCTCATTTTCCTCGAGTCATTAATCTAGTATGCAAGTATTTAATGTTTTATTTTAAGTGGATTACTCGAGTATGCAGAGTTATTTTAAAAGAAAACTTCAAGTCATTACCCGAGTAAATTTTGCCCAAAAAGTAAGTTTACTCGAGTAACAAGGTAATCTAACTTGATGTGCTCTCGGCCTTGAAATCCTGCCAACATTACTGGAGTAAAGCATCGAGTAACCAAAAGTTTATTTAAAGGTTTACTCAAGTTGGTACCCGAGTAACCCATAAAGTTGTGAGTGTATTACTCAAGTAGGTACCCGAGTAAACATACATTTCCAAAGGTTTGAAAATTGGTTATTCCATGCACTACCCGACTAATCTTATGTTTGTCTGTTGACTTGGAGTTGATCAAAGTTTTCTCGATGATACTCGAGTAAGTACTCGAGTAAACTTCAAGGAATACTCGAGTAGCTACTCGAGTAAGCAAACCCAGAAATCCAGAAATCATTCAAACGTTCATTGATTTGTTTCCTATATGATTAATCTTTCATTGTATATTAGTATTCTTAGCCTATTTACAGATGAACAAAGAAGAAATCATATCAAGTAATGGAAGTCAAATGAAACGTTCAAATGCCAACCACCGCCAACGGATATTTTTCAAAAACTGGAAATTCAATAGTGGCTGCACACTCTCCAACGGATGAAAGGAAAATGTTCCAACGGTCTTTACCAACATATCTATATATATGGGAACATCCAAACAGAGTAAAAACAACAAGAACACACACAAACGTATAATCAAGTCCATTGCTCTATTTTCACGTTGTAATTATATTTCTGTGCTTCAGTGATTCTTATTCACTCTGTAAGAGAGATATTTCATTCAAACTCAATATTTGTTATTAAGATAACTTAAGGTTGTGGAACCTTGAGTTGGGATTGGATTACAACTTGTAAGGGGGAGCGAGTGTCCAGGCGAAGGAACTTGCTTGTACTGAGGTGCCAAGAACCCACTGAATCTTGGAAGTTATAGTGAAACTCTCAGAGAAGCTCTGAGGACTGGACGTAGGTCAAAGTGGTTGTGACTGAACCAGTATAACTCCCGGTGTACACTTCGGTGATATTTCTTCTTATTCCTTACTGTTTTAATTTCACTGTCAAAGTTTTACATTTCCGACGAAATTTTAGTATCACCCAATTCACCCCCTCTTGGGTGAAACACTTGCTTTAACAGTTCACACTCAATAGATGTATGCCCCACTTGCTTGCACTTAAAACAGATCACCCAACCATCACAAGTCTTGCCATGATATGGCTTGTTATATCGAGGACATGTCCATACCATAGGAGCTCTCTGTTGATCACGACTCCCAGACTAATAAGGCTTCTTACCACTGCCTCTATATGAGAACGATCCCGAGCCCTTCTACTTATGAGAAGCACTGCCCTTACTGGGCTCACTATAACTACCAGCAGTCTTACTCGGATACAACTCTCTTAGATTGCTCTCTGTAATTCGACATTCCTCAACTGCCTTATTGAAATCGGAAAACTAATGGGTGGCTATTCTCTTCCTCATATCACGCCTCAAACCCCATACAAGCAAGTCTGAGCTCAACTCCTCGTCATCCATCTTCCGTAAATAGGATGAATACCGTGATAAACAGACGATTCGAGACAAATACTCATCAAAATACTCCTTGTCCCCTTGCTTGATGTTCAAGAATTCAGTCTCTTTCTCAAGCCTCACTGATTTGGGAAAGTATTTCTCATTGAAATGTTGCTGGAACACTTCCCAGGTCAATGGTATATTCTTACTTCTCAAAGATAGAGCAATATTCTTCCACTAGTGGTCTACATCTCCCTCAAGTTTATACATCGCCAATCGGGCTTTCACCTCTGAGGAACAGTCTAAGACCTCAAAAATCTTCTCAAAATGGTTTAGCCAATCTTCAGCCGCCTGAGGATCAAATCTCCCTTTAAATGCGGGAGGTAAGTGCTCATAGAATCTGGAAACCCAAAACTGAAGATCTCTCTCCTCTCTAACTGGAACTCCATATGATTCAGGATTTGGTCTATCACGAGGAGGTAATTCAAGTGGTCGCACCGACCCTTCAGCCATTTCTTCTCTATGAGTCCCCTCTTGAGTCTCCTCTTATGTTTCCTCACGAGTAGACTAACCTCGGCGCTCATTATTCTTTGCTTTCTCAGCTCTAAGCTCTTCTCTAAGCTCAGCAATCATATCCCATTGATCTCTTATCAGACCCATTAACTCTTACATCGGATCTGGCGGATTGTCATTAACTTCTTCCACCTCTAGGTCTACTCAAGGTATACTGGGGCGAGCTCTTTGTCTTTTTCTTTCTACAAATAATTCACCCTATTAATCCAACAATTTGGTATACACATAATCTCACAAATCATATAAGTATCCATATAACAAGAATACATGTGTATACAGTAATCATTCAAAGATGATCTACTATCACTAAGACCACACTATAGGAGCTATCCTAGCAAACTCTACCCTTGCCAGGAACTACATCTCTGATACCAAAAATGTAACCCCCTCACGGTAATTATATCCGGATTATGAAATTTAAGTGAAATAGAGACCAATAAGACAAAAATCACATTTATAACCACTTATCTCCAAGAGATGGGGTGTCCAAACAAAACGTTTAAAAGCGGAATTCATCTGGTCTCACATTCACTTTCGAATACAATTACCTGTGCAGTTATATCACATAATAAATATCAGAGTGTATAACCAAAATCCTGGCAACCCCGAGTTACCTGTATATATATACTATGGGTTAAAGTTTCCCAAAATGGGGATTACATATCCAAAAGATCCATATTTACATCATATACATACAGTAATCCCAAAATCCAAAATCTAAAACAGATAACCAACAATCCAAAATCTAATATGTCCCTACTAATCCTAACCACTCCTGGTTAGCCGCTTCCCTTTCGAGCCACTCGCCCTGTCTGAAATGTTAGTCATTTGGAAAGAGTGAGATTCTAAAGAATCTCAGTGGTAACAAATCACTCATACAATATATAAACATAAGGCATGTATGTTCATCATGTCCAACAACAATACTATGAGTTATGACTTGTGCCACAAATGACAACACTCAAGGCTATATCACAATGCACTATGCCAGCTTTTATGGTAATCACTATGCCAGCTTTCGCTGTAATCACTATGCAGCAGCATCACAAGGCACAAAGCATCACAAAGCTCCACAAAGCATCTTAAGGCACAATGTATCACAAGGCACAAAGCTCCATAAGGCACAAAGCTCCACAAGGTATCTCAATGCATCTCAAAGCAGCAGCAGCAACACACAATGCATGATAGGCCAACATACAATACATTTACACAAAGTATAAGAGAGAAGTCACTACCTGTATCTTTCCTGATATTCTTCGGCACAGTGGGCTCACATGTCTGACAGATATCAAATCCTATACCAATTTAGGGACAATTGATTAATCTCTTTCCCAAACACTTATTTCCATAATACTTTAAATTGGTTATCATTTAGGACTCTTTAGGTGACTATTAGAGGCCTAAACATATGCCTAAAGGGTTAGGAGAAACTACCCTGAAGACCCCTTTTTCAAAAGGCAAAACATTGATTTTTGGCTGGCTTACTCGAGTGAAGATAACCTCACTCGAGTGATGAGAGACTTGCACTCGAGTGAGACTAGCTCTCACTCGCGAGTGTTTGACAATGGGCAACCATCAAGGCCAGAAAGTGCTCACCACACTCAAGCATGGGATTTTGCACTTGGGTGATAACTCCAAAATCACTCGAGTCCTCAAAAGTGCAACACAAGAAGTAACAACCTGAGAGCACAGAAACATCAGAGGGAAAAGCTCACTGAGCATACCCCCAGCATTCGGGTGAGAAGGTTTCACTTGCGAGTGTCAGAACACACTCTTGAACATCAACCAGCGAGTGACAACCCAAGAGTAACCCTAACCAAGAACTCACACCATCACTCGAGTGATCTCATGCACACTCGAGTGATAACCAACATCACTCAAGGTGAAGGAAGTGCACTCGAGCCCCCTTATGAGAACCCAGGAAAAAAATAGAGAAAAGGGAAAATACACGGTAGCACTCAAGTGAGTTCCTCCCTCACTCGAGTGAGGCTATCAGATTGCCAGATCGCAACAACTGATAGAATTTCCCAGATTGGTCAAAATCACACCCAATGGTTCCCAAACTCCACACAATGCTTATACTCACTCAAAATGACATAGGGAACCCATTGGTAACCTCCAAAACTCTCAAATACCATTTTAAACACAATCTATGCCCTTGGGTCTCTATGACACACAATACCCAATTCCAATCAATACACTTCCAAATTTCAAAACTATTACCAACACTCCAATAACCTCACAACATACCATTTCCAATATTAATCACTATGAAATTCATACATTCAAAAAATGGACATAAACCAGGGCAAATTCCAAAATTTCTCAAACTTATCCAAAAATCACAACATATATATCAAAAAGCATCAAATGCTTACCTCTTCACTTTGCCACAACTAGAACTTTGATTCTTGAACTTTCAAATTGCTCCAATACCCAAATCACTACTTTTCAGAATTCTGAAACAACCAAAATGAAGCTCTTTATACTATGAACAAATTTAGTGAAGAGGATTTGAGCATAGGAGGACCATTACTCACCAAAGATTCAACTTTCTCTTTTCTCTTCCCTTGCTTGTGTCCGCCGGAAATGGGAGAAAGAGGAGAGAGATATGGTGAGATATGGATATGATGATGATGAAGTGTAATCTTTCCCTTCCCCAAAGCACATAACCGAATAGGAGAGAGAAGAGAGAGAAAAGTAAATTTTTGTCTTTTGTGCCACATCCAATGGTCCACCAAATGCCACTTGGCAACATCTTATCCACTTGTATCATGAGCTCACCTAGACGCAAAGCATAGGATTCTGACCCATGGTCAATAAATCTCAGCCATTGATCTTTAATCTCCAAAAACACTTATATCAATTTACATCATATTTCTCCAAAAGTGTTTAATTACACTAATTACAATCAATATCGGAGTCATTAGTCCTTAATCCCAAATTGGGTCATTACACACAGCATTCCAAACTTAGCCAATTTTTTCCAAATTTTCTAGATTTTGCCAATTGGCTTCCAATGGTTCCTAATTTCAAACCAAATACCATTCTCATACGATTTTGCATAAGGAATCTATTGGAGCCATAAAAAAGACCAAATTTCATTCACATTTGACATGTCCACCATAAACACAACATGTCACACCAAAACTCACTAAGTAACCATATTGCAATCCATTCCAAACCAAAATTCTAAACCAATTACAAATGCACAAAGACACAACTTGACACCATAAACAACACAACATACTCACTATCTCATACATTTTGAAATTCACCAAAAATTAGGGCAAAATAACAAATTCCCAAGACTCAATCAATGGTTACAATGAATACACCAAAATGTTTCAAATACTCACCTCAACTTCTTCCCAAAGCTATCTCTTTGATTCTCCCACTTTTAAATTCCCACAAGTTCTCAAACTCTATTAATCAAAAATATGAAACTGTAGGAATAAAGCTCTCAACCTCTTGAATAATATTGATGAAGAATACTTGAGCATTCCAAGTTATTTCCTTACCTAAAACCCAAGCTTCTTTTTTCTCTTTCTTGATTGATGGTGAACGAAAATGGAGGAGAGGAGAGGAGAGAGATGAGATGAGATAATGAAGATGAAGGAGAGAAGGCATATTTTTGAGGTGTGAAGGCCTCTTTGGCCGACCTTGACAAGGGAAGATAGAGGAAAGAAGGTTGAAAAGTTGACTCCCATCCATGGCTTGCATTTGGACACTTGGCAACATCTTGTTACCCCTTCCATGCACTCACATGCACACTCATACACCCAATTCCATCTCTTGCTCACTCAACCCTAGCCATTAATCTCAAGTTACCTATGAGTTTGCTCTTCAGTAACTGACCAATTTATCATTTTGCCCCTGATTATGGCAATTTCTTTCAAATCACTTCTAAACTCATTCATATCATTCCATTAACATCACTATGCACCCTCCCCTATATTTCAACCCATTTAGACATTAATCCATACTTAAGCATAAATATAGGGCTTATGCATTGATTAAAATACATTTGCATTGAATTCTCAATAATTACATCACTTCTAACATAATTAGCCCTTAATCCCAAATTGGGTCATTACACAACTGATCGCACATCATTCCTAGAATTATTATTTATTGGACACTGTCACATAATCCTACTAGTTTCACTGGGCTAACTTCAAAAATACATCATTCTTTGTATACATGTCCAAATAGCTCATATGACCTATCAAATTAAAGCTTAGAATGTCTAATTTTAGTATGTAAATTCCATATTTATTGGGCATCATTTGATTATCCAAAACCGTATAACAATCTCACTGCCTCGCAGAAAATTTCACTGGCAGCATTTTTCAATCACCAAAATTTAGCATTTATTCAATTTATTGAAATAAATATATACTAGATCTTTGGTGTATGAATTTTGAGATATTACAGTGCCGCCTACTCATTACAAAAACAAGAAAGGAAACTTTGATCTGTGCAATAATGGGTTTTCCAAAAAAACATAAATTCACAAAAGCAATTTAATGTCACCTTAAGTGCTTTATCGCGTCATGACTTCACAAAAGTTAGTATTCGCTTGTTCATGTATGACTCTTGATACAACTGAACTAGTTTATTCATCACTCCCTACTGATCTTTTTGGAAGTAACTTCTTGAAATATAAATACCTTCAATCAAAGCAATGGGTTAACAACTTTCTATAACAGGAAAGAAACCTTTGATCTGAGTAATAGGTTTTCCAAAAATAAAAACATAACTTCACAAAAGCAATTTAATGTTACCTTGAATGCTTTATCGCATTGTGACTTCACAGAGGTAGCCCAATCAATTAAGCTGTCAACTGCCAGTAATAGGAGAGGAACCTTTGATTAGAGCAATGGGTTTAAAAAAAACAAAACTTCACAAAAACAATGTAATGTCACCTTGAATGCTTTATCGCGTTGTGACTTCACAAAGGAAGCCTAATTGGCCAGTTGACAACTGCTAGTAATATAAGAGGAACCTTCGATCAGAACAATAGGTTTTCAAAAAAAAGAGAGCATGACTAATATGAAAACCTAACTAGGCAACATGAAGTGAATAATGGAGAATGCAGAATGGATAATACAAAATGGATAAGGGAAATCATACCTATAAATAAGGAGAACACAACACCAAAAGGAATGAAACCTAGCTAGGGCTCAAGAACAAAAACACGAGTTAGGTCAAGTGAAGCAACTCTTGTGGTAGACACTGAGACAAGTGTCAAGTGTATTCACTAGCACGGTTGTTGCTGAGAAGTCATACGAAGGCTTTTGATGGTATAGTTTGATTGAAAAGAACTCTTAACAGTAGGAAAAGGCAACAGGAGTCGTAGGGTTCTGATATTGGTGGGTTTCCTTTGACCAGACAAAGTGTCAAGTGTATTCTGTTTCAGACGTTTAAATAGAAGTAGACTAGTAGATTTGGGGGTTATCATGCCTAAAAATTTACATCACAATTCGTTCCTAATAACCGCGAAGCATGTTATATTATGAAAAGCCTATAGTTAGCAGTTTTATTGTAAGAACTATTATTTATTTGATTACATTTATCACAGTTATTTATTAAGGAATATCTAATTTATAGGTCCTTGTTTCAACCAATTTCTATTTAGGTCCCTATAATTTTTTTCTTTTTATCTAGTCCTTATAGTTTTACTTGGCTTTAATTAGGTCCTTATGACTTTTTTTCTCTTTTTATCAAATCCTTATAGTTTCATGTGATTTTTAATTAGGTCTTGTTAGTTTTTTGTTATGTATTCAATAAATTATAATAATAATATTATATATATATATATAAAATAAAATAATTAAAAAAATCTGAATAATCTAAATCTCAAATCTTAGCTTATGCAATAAGAAGTGATTTTGAGATCTAGATAACATATCATAAAATTGCTGAAGAAAAGCTACACTTTTATGAGATCTCATAATAAAATCCATATCTCAATAATATATAAGAAGATAGATTTGGACAATCGAAGAAAAAATTCATATATAATAAAATTGTAACAAACAATCGAACAATAACAAATAGTAGAAGAATATAAAATACTAGATCCAAAGAGATGATACATTCAAGTTTGAAAGAAATGATCTTGATTCATAATGGTTTAGACAACAAAAGTATATTTGATAAAATAAAAAAAATAGAAAAAGAAATTTGAAGCATTAGCACCAAAGATAAGCATAGATTTGGCAATGATGCGATGAGAGCTTGTGATTTTTACTACTTCTTTATCAGCCTCCTTTTTTTCTCCTTTATTATGTTAAGTGTAACCCCCTGCCTTGATTAGCGTAATTATAATTCGATAATGCATAATTAAAACGGATTAGAGACTGTCGGATAATTTAAACTCATCTCAACTTCCTACCTTACGATAGGGTTTTCACAAAATCTTTCAAAAAATTTTCCCCATCCTGGTCTCAATTTCAAATTTCGAATATAATTACCTGTGCAGTTAATTCACATTTCTACATATCAGAGTGTATAACCAAATCCCCAACAACTCCCGGGTTTCATACGTATATAAACTAAGGGATTTCAAATCTCCACTAAGGGATTACATGACCAAAATCAAATGTAATATTTACATCTCAAAATATACAGTAATCCTAAGTTCAACAGTAGATAGCCAACATCCCAAAATCAAAGATACCCCAGAGGGGTCCTAATCACTCTTGGTTGCCCGCTTCTCCTTAGAGCCACTTGCCCTGTCTGAAAAGTTAGTAATTGGAAAGAATGAGATTCAAGAGAATCCTAGTAGTAACAAATCACTCACACAATGCATAAACACATAGCATATATGATCATGTTAAGCAGCATTACAATATAGCATGGCTCACGCCACAAATGATAGTACTCATGGCTGTAAACTCTATACGTCAGCTTTTGCTACGATCTCTATGTATTCACAAAGTATTCACAAAGTATTACTATGCGTCAGCTTTCACTGCGATCTCAAAGCATCCCAATGTATTCTCAATGCATGACAAACATACATACAATGTTTCACACACAGTATAAGAGAAAGAGTCATTACCTTATCCTTTCCTGATGTTCTTTGGCACCGTGGGCTCACGAGGGTGGCAAATATCAAATCCTATAAATCAAATCAGGGACAACCCATCAATCTCTTTTCCAAGTTCTTAACTCCATAGTACTTTATGTTGGTTATCATTTAAACTCTTTAGGTGGCTATTATAGGCCTGGACATATACCTAAAGGGTTGGAGAAAGACTGCACGAAAGACCCTCCTTAGAAGCTCAAAGTGCAAATTTCCAATGGTTGGCTGTGGCCAACCACCTTAGGCCGCTGCCAGAGTCAGGTCAGAAGTCTTGGGCCATGGCCAACATATGGCCAGAAGGTTTTAGGTCACGGCTAGGCTTATAGGCCACGGCCAACCTATAGCACTGACTCCTGGCTGATTTCAAACACTCATAACTTTGTGCACAAAACTCATAATAACTCAAACTTTACATAGATGGAAAGCTTGAAATGTGAACTACAATCCTGGAAAATTTCATAATATTTCAATACCACTTGCTAGGTCAAAATACCATATAAAGTTGGCCTCCTGCACACACTATTCTTACACAATTTTGCTCAAAGAACTCATTGGAGCCATCAAAATGACCATATTCAATGTCCATTAGCATGTTTCACCACAATCACAACATGTCACCACAACTTTCCCAAACATCATACACATTGCAATTCTTTCCAAACCAAAATTCCCAACCAACTCCAATGGCACAAAGACACAATTTAACACCACATTCTACACAAAACACTAACCAATTCAAGCATTCAAATTAGACCATAAATTAGGGCAAAATTCTCAAAACCAAACCAATGACTACAACAATTATACCAAAAGATATCAAATACTCACCTCAACTTCTCCCAAAGCTATTTCTTTGATTCACTTACTTTCAAATCCCCACATGTTCTCAAACTCCACTAATCAAAAATCTGAAACCATAGGAATAAAGATCTCAACCCCTTGAAAAATATTAATGAAGGTGAGTTGAGCATTTAGGGACAAAACCTTACCTAAAACTCAAGCTTCTTCTTTTTCTTTCTTACTTGATCTTGGCGATAATGGAAGATGGAGAGAGATGAGAAGATGATGGAGAAATCAGATTTTTGGGGTGCAATAAGGCCCTTGGCCGACTTGAAATGGAGGAGGGAAGAGAGAGTTGCAATTGTTGACTCTTTGACCTCAATCCATGGTTCTTGTGTTGCCATGTGTCAACATCTTGTTCCTCTTTCTAAGCACTCACATGATCACATGCACACACCATCCTACTCCCTTACTTATTCAATCTTAGCCATTGATATCAATTATCAATGAGTTTTCTCTTTGGTAACTGTCCAATTGGTCGGTGAATTTACCATTTTGCCTTTGATTGTCATAACATATATGGTACCATCATCAAGCACATTTTACATCACAATTCATATTATATCCTTCAAAAATACTTAATTAACATTAATTACATCACCTTGAAATTATTAGCCCTTAATTACAATTTAGGATATTACATTAAGAGCCCAGGGACCTTTGCTGCCACCACCACCTTCTTTTTTTCCTCCACCACCTCATCCTCCTCCTCCACCTCATCCTAAAATAGAGGTTGTGATGTAGATGTTGGCAAGCCTTGATCACCACATAAGGCGTCTGGCAGCATACGCTAACAAGCTGAACAAGAAGTTAAACCTCAAACTTCATCATAATGATGTTGAATATGACTTGCAGTCAGACCCTTCATCTTCTTCTTTTGATGATGAGAATGAGGAGGAGGATGAGGTTGAGGACAACTGTCCATAAATAAGTCATAAAATTCATAAAGTGCATGACAAAAACTTGACAATGATTCATAAAAATATCTCAACATCTTTATCACAATCTCAAGGCAAACATAGAAGATTGAAATCTTCCATACAATTCCACAAAGCTAAAGTGGGGGTAACAACATGATTAAATTATGTTATAATACAAAAATACAAGATTATAGATCCCATATATAATACACACACCAACAAGTAAAATTACAGCTCATGCAATTTCTATTAATTAAAAAACATTAACAGAACAAGAAACTATTAAAAAATTAATGAATGAATAACTTAAGCAAAAATGAGGGTTGAACTTATGAGTTATAACTATTAGTTATATAAGAGTATAAGATTATATAATATTAATTTATATATTTATATAATATAATGACTTGCAAATGAGTTGTTGCAACACCAATTTCATATGGGATGGTATAGAGTGTAGAGAGGGTGTTGAGACTGCAAAAGGAGGATTACAAAGGTAAAATGGTCATAGTATTAATCATTTTGAAGTGGCATTTGAAAGAATCGGGTTGAAAAAGAAAATTGTAGATATTGTAGTCTTATATTCTGAAACATACCATATATATAGTCCATACAGAAAAATCATCATCTCCAATTACCACCATTCTTTGCTAAAGATATAAATCACTATGAAGATAGAACATATATAATCTAGAAAAATAAGTCTATGATGATCCCAATTCCCATTCAACTCACTTGACAATTACTTCCATATCATAACTTAGTAGTCTAAATCTTTCTCTCTTTTTACTCCTAATATTTGCAGGAGGACTATCTTCTATCTCCTTTTTTTTCCTTTTAAGAATGAGATTTAAGAACTATCCTTTGTTCGTATTCTATAAATAAGATCTATCCTACAGCTAGTCTTATTCATAAATTCTTAGCTTTACTTTGCTACTAAAGCCACCTATTATATAAGGATACTTATTATCTATATTGTTGTCCATTTGGCCTCACATCTTAGGCCATTTATATTTTGTAAACTCTATATTCTCTCATCTGTATTCTTTCATCGAGACACATTTTCATATTCCTAGCATTACTCAAGACTAGTTCTCTCATTTCCCTCAAGGTAGTATCCTTATATTAAGGTCAAGGTGGGTTGCTTAAGTATTACTATTGTTTTGACTTGGCATCTCTCTATTAGTGACGACAGTATTCCTTAATGCAACACTCTAATGTCTTCTAGGCATTATTGTTGAAGCTCGGGCAGGATTCCTATGGGCAGTAACCCTACTGGAGGAACTTATTGTCTCTTATGTGCTTTGTAGTACTTTGTCCAATCTACATCATACTTTTGAAGAGCTCGTGAGAGTCAAAAGTAACATGGATTAGGACTTAGCCTATAGGTTCAGCTAGAGGAAATGAGGAGGATATAAAGATGGTTAGGGGCTAATAAAAGATAAAGAATTACTACTACAAAAAGCACTTTTAACATCCGTTTTTAGGTCCTTTCTACCACTATGTCCTATTTATAAGTCCTCTTTGACCAAAAAATTTGGTCCTATTTATAATTCCAGTTTCAGTATAGTTAATGAGATTGTGACAATTTTGCCCCTATTTATTATACCAATGAAGAAATAATTTAAAGATAGATAGAGAAGAAAGAGTTGAAAAGTACCCATTCATAAGTGAGGGCATAGTTGGAAATTTACCCTATAATCATTGAGTTAACTACCTCTCCTTGGTATGTGAGATTTAGATAAAAGACTTATAAATAGGACTAAAGTGGTACGTCCTTTTACAAGAGGACGCCTATATGAGTGACATAGTAAAATATGGGAACAACGTCAGTTATGGCATACCTTTCTTAAAGGATGTTGAAAGGGATTTATTTAAAAAAAATCTGTTTATATTTTGGCATCTTGATATCTTAAAACTTAACATTCCATTATTCAAATTTCAGACACAGACTATACAAAAATCACATTAGGATTCCATTCTCATTTTCTTTCATGTTTGGTGTACCTGTTTCATGAAAAGTAACTCCAAGATTAAAGATGGAGCCTAAAAACTTGTGATTGTCATAATCCCAACTTCCTCCATTCTTAAAGAAGGTAGGAGGAAAGAAAAATAGAGAACAAAAATAAAGGTAAAAATAACTACCTAAGGTTTAAAACCTTTTAATTGACTGAGCATTCAATCAAAAATAGTGATTCAAACAAAAGTTGAAAATTAAATAAATTTTTCAAAACTTTACAATTTATATACATGTCCAGTCAGTAACATTACAAGACGAAAATATATCAGCAGAGCCCTAATCATCATACTCTTATACATAAATTTTTTAGACCTAAACTCTTACGACATTTCCCAAAATTTGGGGAGTTCTTTCTTGTGAATAAGCGCCATGTAACTATCTCCTGCTTAAACCTCAAGGCTAGGATCCAACCTTTTCTATTGACTTTCAAATCCTGCTCTACTATCTACAGCTTATGCTTAGATAGGCTCTGTCATTCCACTTCCATCCTTACCTAGGCTTGGCAATCAAATTATTCATGAAACAAGAGGAAACAAAACCCAAATATGAGAATGTTAGTATCCTTCAACAAATCTGATGTGAAGAAATACTAAGTATCGAGGGGCAGTACAAAATATAAACAAAAAAAACAAACCTGCAACTGAAGGGAGGGCTAACTGTGTAGAGGGAGAGGAAGAGAGGGAGGAGCTCGGTGTTAGTATGCTATTGAAGAGGGAGGAATGGCAGTGTTGGTGTACCACTGAGGAGGGAGGAGCAATGGTTATGAAAGGGAGAGAGGAGCTCGGTAGTGAAAGAGAGGAAAGACGGTGGTGAGGAAGAGAAAGGAGCGACAGTGGTGAGAGGGAGATAGGAGCTCGGTGTGTGTTGGCGATGAGGTGGTGAGAATATGGTAGATGAAGGATCAACCTTTTAAGTGGGATGATCGATGTGAGAAGAGCTTACTAAGCTGAAGGTGAGGTTGATGACATCTCTAGTATTGATTATACCTGATCCCAGCTTGACTTATATTATGTACAGTGATATGAATAAGCAGGGATTGGGGTATGTCTATATGCATCAGGGCAGAGTGGTGGCATATGCCTCCTGACAACTGAAGCCTCACGAAATAGACTATCCCACCTATAATCTGGAACTTGCAATGATTGTGTTTGCATTAAAGATATGGCAACGTTACCTGTATGGTGTGACGGTAGAACTATACTGTGACTATAAGAGTCTCAAGTATTTGTATGATCAGAAAGAATTGAATATAAGATAGTATAGGTGGATGGAATTGCTGAAAGATTACAACATAGAGATCCAGTATCATCTAGACAAAGCTAATATTGTTACTAATGCAGTCAATTAGAAGGCAGTGCAAGTTGCAGTAATGATGACACAAGAAGGGAAATTGATAGAAGATTTTCAGGATCTAAATCTCTCAAACCAAATCATATGTGCGAGTTATGGTATTATCGAAGGGGAGAGTGATTTGATGTCTGATATTGAAGAGGCTCAAAGCTAGGATGAATGAGGGCAATCCATCCGAATCATGATTGAACGAGGAAAAGACCTCTAGAGTGTGAAGTCAGAGATCACATGTTCTTGAGACTGTCTCTGATCACGGGAATCGATAGAGTGATCAAAAGAAAGAAGCTAAGGGCATGGTATATTAGTCCTTTTAAGATTCTTAAGAGAATCGGACCTATAGCATACTGGATAGCCCTACCCCTAAACTTGAGCAGGCTTCATGATGTGTTTCATATCTTGCAATTGAAGAAGTACCAACAAGATCCTAAGCATGTTATCGAGTGTGAAGGTGTTGACATGAAAGACAACTTCACTTATGTGGTGGAGCCAGAGCAAATCATTAATTAGCAAGAAAGGCAACTCAGACACCAAAGATACCATTTGTGATGGTGGTCTGGAAGGGATTGTCTCAGAAGGATGCAACCTAGGAAGCCAAAGCAGACATGAAAAGGTGTTACTCGGAGTTTATGTCTCAAGATGTGTAACAAATTTCATGGACAAAATTTATTGTATACGGGGAGAATTGTAATGCCCCAAAATATGTATAAGGGCTCATAACTCAAAATAAGAATACAATGAATGTTGGATGAATACTTTTAGGGAATAAAGTGAGTTATAACCCGAACAAGTAGTAGAAAGTGCCCAAACCTAGTATTTAAGCTTAGTTATGGTGACAAAGCCTAAGTTGAATTAAAAGTGAAGGGAAGTTTTGAATAAGTAAATGGTATCTTAAAATTTTGAAACTTTCCAGCTGAATAGAGGATGTATCAAGCTTTAAATGATATAAAATGAGTGTCATTCTGATTTGTGTGCTGGAAGTTATACATTTCCAAAGTTTGAGGTTAAAACTAGAGTTTATTCTGGAACAATATGGAAATTCATTGGATTCTGTATTCTTGTAGTTGTATATTGTAGTGGTTCATATTTTTTCTGTGTAGAGGACTTAAAAAGCTTTAAGTAAGACATAGAATCACTCCATTTTGATTTTTGTAGATCTAATTATAAATTTTGAAGGTTTAGTCAAGAAATATATTTTTTCTTGGCCATGGCCAAATGGTTTTTGGCCGTGGCCCAAAAGCTTCTGACCTAGTTTTGGTCGCTTCCAAAGGTTATTGGCCACAGCTAAAAAGTTTCTAACCATTTCTTGGCCGCGGCTAAGGGTTTTTTAGCCGTGGCCAATCCCAATTTCAGCATTTTAAACTTTTAAAAGATGGTTTCAGATCTAGCTCTCCCTAACTCGTTTAGACTCTTATTTGAGCTTCTTATAGCCACATAAGGGACTCAAATGATAACCAACCTCAAGTGTTTTAGAGTTATTTAAGAATTGAAATAGGGAACAACTTATCATCCTTAATTCTAATTTATAGGATTTGACATCTATCCTGAGCATAAGAAACCTGTGCCTGAGCAAGAACAGAAAGAATAAGGTAGTGACTCCTTCTCTTATATCATGTATTATGCTTTGCATGTATGTGTATATCATCTATTGTGACAAATATGAATGCTGCTGTGTGAAGAATGTCACAAATATGAATGCTGCTATGAATGCTACTATATGACAAATGTCACGAATGTGATTGTGACTGTGTAAGCTTTTATGTGACAAATGTCATAAATGTGTATATAGCTGTGAAAGCTATTATGAATGCTACTGTGTAACGAATGTCACGAATGTGTATACAGCTGTGAAAGCTGTCACAAATGTAATGACCCAATTTGAGATTAAGGGCTAATGACTTTGAAATTGCTTGTAATTAGTATAATTAAACACTTTTGTAGAAATGTGATGCAAATTTGATATAAATGTTTTTGGTGATAATTTATCCAACATAGTGGAAACCAGGGGCAAAATAGTAAAATTGGAAGTTTACCGACCAGTTGGTCAGTTACCAAAGAGGAAACTCATTGGTGATTAAAGATCAATGGTTGAGATTCATTGTCTATAGGTCGGAATTGAATGCTTTGCATCTGAGCTCATGAAAGAGTGCCAAGTGGCTCAATATTGACTAAAGGATCATGCACATAAGTCAAAAACTCACTTTTCTCTCTCTTCTCTCTCTTATTCAATTTTGGGGTGTGGACCAAGGGAAAAATTTTGTACTTATCATCATCTTCATCATCGCTCTTTACACCTCCATTTCTAGTGAGCTTGGATAGGAAAGAGAAAGGGAAAGCTTGAATTTTGAGTAGGTAATGGTCCTTCTATGCTCAAACACTCTTTACTAATCTTGTTCATAGTGTTAAGAGCTTCATCTTGATGGTTTCAGAATTTTGAAAGGTGGTAGTTTGAGTGTTGGAGCATATTTGAAAGTTGGAGAATCAAGGTTTTGATTTTAGCAAAGTGAAGAGGTGAGCATTAAGATCATTTTGGTGTATTTGTTATGATTTTTGGTTGAGTATGATGAATTCTGGAATTTACCCTGGTTTTATGCCAATTTTTGAATGCATGAATTATATGATGAATAAGGTTGGAATTGGTTTAGTAAAAATTTGTTTGAGTATGGGATATGGTTTTCAATTTTGGAAGTGGATTGAATGAATTTGAGTATTGTGTGTTAGAGACCCAAGAGTATGAATTGTTGTTAGGATGGGTTTTGAGTGTTTTGGAGGTTGCCAATGGGTTCTTTATGGGATTTAACTTGGTATGAGCTTTGTGTTAAGTTTGGGAACCATTGGGATCCGTTTTGGCCAATATGTGAATTTCTGTCTTTTGCTGTGATCTGGCAATCTGATAAGCCTCACTCGAGTAAGGATGAGTCTTACTTGAGTGTTGTGCATATTTTTGCTTAAAGTTCATATTTTTGCTCAAAGTTCTTTTAGTTCTTGTTACACTTCCATGCCTAAGCATGAGTGCACTTCCTGATTCGCAAGTGATACAGGACATCACTCAAGTGAGCATGGGCTCACTTGAGTGTAAGTGTAATGCTATGCTAAGAGTTGATCTTGGCCAAGTACTCACAGGCCATTTATCAAGAGTGTGATCTAACACTTGCAAGTGTAGTCTTCTCACCTGAGTGCCAAGGGTTGTACTCGAGTGAGCTCCCTCCTTTAAAGTTGGTTGTGCTCTCGGGTTCTCACTTCCTGTATTGCACTTTTGGGGACTTGAGTGACTTTAGAGTCATCACCCAAGTGCAAAACCCCATGCTCGAGTATTGTGGGCACCTTCTAGCCATAGTTGTTACTTACTGTCAAACACTTGCGAGTGAGAGCCATTCTCACTCGGGTGCAAGTCTCTCATCACTCGAGTGAGGTCATCTTCACTTGATTGAGCTATTCAAAAATCAGTATTTTCTTCCTAAAATTGAATCTTTGGGATAGTTTCTCTTAACCCTTTAGGCATATGTTTAGGCATCTAATAGCCACCTAAAGAGTTTAAATGATAACTGACTTAAAGTACTAAGGAAGTAAGAACTTGGAAAAGAAATTGATCGGTTATCCTTGATTTGGTTTATAGGGTTTGACATTTGCCGCCCTCGTAAGCCCACGGTGCTGAAGAATGTCAGAAAAGAACAAAGTAGTGACTCTTTCTCTTACATTGTGTATGAAACGTTGTATGTATGTTTGTCATGCGTTGAGATACATTGAGAACCATTATGCTACTTTGTGATATATAGAGATTGTAGCGAAAGCTGACGCATAGTGTTTACAGCCATGAGTGCTGTCGCTTATGGCATGAGCCATGATACATTATGATGCTGACTAACATGTGTTAGATTCCAAGTTTTGATTATAACAAAAGGTAATTGTATACAAAGTATGTTTTTACAAGTCCAAAGAATGATTACAAAGTTACCAAGTGCATATGGAAAAGTTTTGTAATGTCTGCTGTCAACTTTTACTGATGCACTCGAGCAATAGAGTTAGAACTCGAGCATGAAGCTATGTTGCACTCGAGCAGATGCGAGTTTGGACAGAAAGTATTTACCCGAGAGTAAATTGCTATCAGATCTACTGATGCACTCGAGCACTGGAGATTGCACTCGAGCATCAGGCTCTTTTACACTCGAGCATATGCAAGTGTTGGACAAGAAGTGTTTGGCCGAGAGCAATTACTGTCAATCTTACTGATGTACTCGAGCACTATAACCAACACTCGAGCATGAAGCTGGTTTGCACCTGAGCACTAGCGAGTGAGGGACTGCAAATGCTTGGCTGAGAGTCATAAAGAACAGAGAAGAACAAGCATGCCCGAGTGAGAGTTCATATGCCCGAGTAATACATCAGTACTCACGAGTGAGAAATCTAACTCTCCTAATTTTTATGCAAGTGCTGAAGACAAGAGTATATTACAGAAGAATATTCTTCTCACTCGAGTAGGAGTATGTATGCTCGAGTGAGGGCCCACATCACCTGCGAGTACAAAATCACACTCTTGCTAAAATGGTATGCGAGTGTTGTCCAGAGACGTGACTCTTAGTGTAAAATACAAGGACACTCAAGCAGGAGGAGTTGTGCTTGACTGAGGACCCACATCACTCGCAAGTGTGAAAATGCACTGTCTAAAATAATGTGGAAGTGCAAGTGTAAAACTGAAGCAAAAGAAGAAAATATAGTAGTTCACTCGAGTGAGCCCCCTCAGTGCTCGAGTGAGACTCTGCCAGAAGCCAAAACGTACCAGTTTTACAGCGTTCAATCCGAATATGGTTTAATGATATTTATTCATTATATTTTCACTTATTATTATAATATAACATTATTTAACATGTATTATAAGTGTGATACAGGAGTTTGAACGTTTGAATTAGAAACACACTGAGGAAGTCAAACAACGGCAGACAGCATCATTACGACCATCCAAGCACATACCTACCGCGTTCAAAGATTTCAAACGTACGCATGCCGTTCCACAGTAACATGCCCTGCTCCACAATGATCATTATTCAAATGGGCAAAATGGAACATCTATAAATACAGAGTTCCAAAGATCATCAAGAACAACGAAGTACAAGAATTCACTTAAGCAAATTCACAAGTCTCTGTTATTCACATTTTCTCTATATTCATATCGTTTTTCAGTGTTTATCATATTTATTCTGTAAGAGAGTCTGTATACACTTCAAATTCTATTTTCGTTTGATCTCAAGGTATTGGACCGTGAGAGGGTAGACATCCTTACGAGAGAAGCAGTTGAGAGAATTCCTAGTAAAACTTTCTACTAATAAGACTTACAAAATACAAGCAGTAGAGAACGTTGCTGCTCGTAAGACTTACAGTGGTGTAAGCAGGAGAGAACGTTGTTGCTCACAAGACTTGTATACGTTAGCAAGTGAGAAAGGTCATAGGTTGTTTTTCTGTATATAAGACTTGTCGTAAGGGGGAGAGAAATTTTTGAGTGTTAGAATATTTCTGCTCGTAGTCCATTCGAGGACGATTGTTGTTTTGTGGCATTCTGAGAGCCCATTGAATCTTGGAAGCATAGTGAAAATCTCAATAGATCTTGATCTCTGAGGACTGGAAGTAGGCCTGATTTTTGGGCCGAACCAGTATAACTCTCTGTGTACTAATCCTTTCAACTCTACTCTATCTATAACTATTGTCATATCACATCATCAAACGAAAAATTTATCACATCACCCAATTCACCCCCTCTTGGGTGAAGCTTGCCTCTTTCAACATGATCATATATGCTGTGTTTGTGCACTGTATGAGTGATTTATTACTATCAGGATTCTCTTGAATCTCATTCTTTCTAATGACTAACATTTCAGACAGAACAAGTGGCTCAAGAGTAAAGTGAATCACTCGGAGCAGCTAGAATCTTTTAGGGACATTTGAATGGGTTGTTGGTTATCCATTTTGTATTTGGGATTATTGTATATGAGTATTATTTTGGGAAATGAGGTATAATCCCCTATATGGGAAATTTAAACCCTTAGTGTAAATAAAGATAAAACCCGAGGTTTGTCGGGATTTTTGTTGTATACTCTTATATATGAATGTGCCATACCTGCACAGGTGATTATATTCTATATTTGAACTTGAGACCAGTATAGGAAAGGAGTTTTTCAAAAACGTTTTGTGGAAATCCTACCTCAATGAAGGTATTTAAAATGAATTTTAAATTATCTGTCAGTCTCTAAACCATTTCATTATGCGTTATCGAGTTATAATTACATTTATTTAGGAAGGGGGTTACAAAATGTTGTATGATGAGTTTCACGAATGTGTATACAGCTGTGAAAGCTGTCGTGAATGTCAAGAATTGTGATGAATATGACAAATGTAGATACTGCTATATATGCTACTGTGAAAGTTGTTATGAATAATGCTATGTGATGATTGCTTACATGCTTTATGAAATTATATATCATATGAGTGAAATATTACTACTGAGATTCATATAAACCTCACTCTTTCTAATGATTAACCTACAACCAGGGCAATTGGATCAAAGGATAAGTAGGTAAACAACGGTGGCTAGTGCTCGCGGCTAGGGGATTTAAGTTTTGTTAGTTGGTTATCAAACTTGTGGATGAATGTATATGATGAAATTATAAGTACAATGTAGTAAAGGTAGGCGTACTTATCATAGATTTCGGTATCTGTATGTAATCCCCGATATGGGAAACTAAGATGGGCGAATATACCCTGTAGACCCTACTAGTTATTGAATATAACCTAAGGGTTTATCTGGAAATTTTGTTGAATACTATGACATTTATGAATGGAACAGAATCAAACAGGCCAAATAGATTCGAAAAGTGGAAGTGAGACCTTATTAACCAGGTTTTGAAATTTTTTTTTGAAAGCCCACTTTATTATAGGACCGAATCCTATCTTGAATTCAGGACCTTTAATGAGTTTAAACTTATCTGTTGGTCTCTCGTTTCCTTTATGACACGTTTTCAAACTATATTCACGGTTTTCAAGTAGGGGTACATATGGTATCTGATTATTATTCCTATTTAATCTAGCATCTCACAAGTGGTGCTAGTAAGTATGGTAGGTAGTGATTACATTATAGAGACAGTGGTCTCATCCTGTTACTCTCACATTTTTTCAGGTGAGAGCTCGAGGGGAGGCATGACTGGGAAGGCACCATATGCTTGAGACTATTGTGACGAGTAGCCCATTGTTCATGATTATTTATTTTATTAATACTTAGGAACTCTTTCTAATTTATGCTATATCATTTTTACTTTTTGGGTATTTATTTAGCTTCTTTAGTTGAAAGCTATAGGCCTAGGCTTGTTCATGAACTTGAGTTGTTATTTGAAATTTTGTAGTAGACAGCAAGCAGCCCAGAGTGTTACTGATTTATTTATTTGTTGTTTTGGATTTGATAACATTTAATTGAGAATTTATGATATGACTAGATTGATTTGATTATGTAATACATTATAGGCCTAAGGCTGGAGCGGAACTCCTTTTGATTGAAATAATTGTAAAGGGATATGTGTTTGTTATAGCTTCTATATGTGTGTATTCAAACATTTTAATTAACCATGATAGATTGCATGCTGTCTATCCTTTTTCTATCATGGTTAATAATTGAAAGAGTGACGTCACCAAATTTATGACTTTGATAGTCACGTAAAAATGTGTCAGTTCTTTTCTATCAATATCATTTATCTAAAAAGTTTTGAAACACTAAGTTGTGGTGTAGAATTATGGTGTTATATTTTTGGTATTAGAGTCATGTTGGCCCAACTGCTAATGCTCTATGTTACATTGCCTTTAGAATATATGGGATTACCGGGATAGACCTTTTTGGTTTATGTGCATGCATACCTCTTCAGGGGGAAACTCAAGTGAGTTAATGTATATAGTTATGAGACTATGTGAATGATATTATATGCATCGCTATTTTATATCCCACTTGACACTTCACTAGCATATGTTGGTATATACGATGAGTTAGAATATTAGTTATTGAGGCTTTTGTCTCACCTATTGCTCTTAACATTTTCATGTGATAGTTCTCGTGATGGGGCATCTAGAGAGTTCCTTAGGTTTAGACATCTCTGCCTATCTTTGTATAGCCTCTTTTTTATTTATGTGTAGATTGACGTATATTGCCATTTATAGAGGTCATTTTGTAAACTCTGATTTAACTGCATACTTTTGATTAAAATATCAGTGTTAGATATGCTGGTAGAAGGCTAAGGCCTTAACCAGGAGCGTGTGGTAGAGCGGTAAGGGCTCTTCCACCCTTAACCTTGGTCGGGGGTTCGATCCCTAGCCTTGGGTATGGAGCAGCGTTAAATCTCCTGGCCAGCTGTTCTACCCATCGAGGTACCTACAAATCAGCGGGGGGATTAGTCGGTTGCTCGGACGGCCCGGTTCCGGGGTCCAGATCTAGCGCCGGATACCTCTGATCAAAGATCAAAAAAAAGAAGGCTAAGGCCTTTAGGGGCGTATGTGATTAGGTGTGGATCCAAAAACTCATATTTTGGGAACTTTTGATTTTCATACTATGATTTGGATAGTATGCAATAATGGGTTTATGTTCTTGGACTTATGGTGACTTTATATTCTAAGTTTTGAGAAACTCTAGATCCAAGTGTTGTTCTATAAATCTGGGCAAAAGAGGAGTTTTATTTAAATATCAATGTTAAGTGGGCTTTGCCTTCTTTCTAACATGGTTTAATGTGTAAAATGTTTAAAAAGGTTATTATCCATGATTACTTTAAAGTGTTTATATTATCTCTTTTCGATCATGGATAACTTTAGTTTAAATGGGGAACTATTTATAATCATGGTAGATTCTTTGAATATTTCATTAAACTCTTTTTCTACCATGGTTAGCGATTGAAATATGAGTTGAAATTATGAATTTAAGGAAAGGATTTTACAACCAAGGATTCAATGTTTAGGAAGGAAGATTTCTCAAAGCACATGAACAGGCTTGGGAGATTTCTTAAAGTACTCCCTTTGTTGCATTCTACTATGGAAAAGAGATATATAGCTTACTAGTCACCTCTAAGGTTGTACTTTGTATAATATTTGAATAGGCCTTAAAAGTCACAATCCACACATATAAATTAATCAGTATCAGTGTATTACAAAATAGTTATATTGAAAAAAGATAGAAAGTAATCAAATCAAAGGGAATATATATTTGACTTAACTCAATCAAGAAAATATACCCTAATTGAACAAATAAGAGAAGGTGTACAATTTTGTATAGTTCTAGAATTTAGTGTGTCCATTCGTTCCATTCATGGAAGTGTATACCACACAAAAAATATAACAAAAAAATCATAATTGAATAGCTACTGGAAGAAGCTCACCACAAAAAGAAAGAGACGGGAAATAACTTGCTGAGTTAAGAAAGCATCACATATTAGAGATTGAATGATAGATGAAAGCGGTAGCTCTGAGAATAAAGAAGGGTGACTATGTGTTTAAGCGGCTAGGGAAAAGAGTAATATAAGTATGACTAGGTGGAATGAATTAACGAAATATCAAACCAAATAAATGTTAAATTATAATATAAATTAAAATCAATAAGATACATATTTAAAAATATTAGCAGGTTAAGCATACAGGATATAAGCTAGGCTTTAAGAAAATAGCTTGACCTATTTAGCAAACAAGCCAGGCTTGAATAAGGCCAGGCTATAGGTCGCTTTCCACCCCTAGAAAACAGAGCCATGAATTCAAGCAATTCACATCGGCAAGTAGAGTCCTCACCAAAGCAAATAGCCTAGAAGAATAAGAAGTGACATACTAATGCAAATGGCATAATGAGTGGGCTTCCCTCTATGTGTCACTTGCCCAAGCAAGTCGTTAACTTTTATAAAAATAAAAGGCTTGTGCTAACCTCATCATTTTACAAAATCTAACACATAAAGATGGAGAGCTCTGATAGGGTTTCATTTAGGGAACTCCCAAAAGGTTCATAATCATTGGGTACACCTCTCTTATCTCAATTCCTCCTCCTCTTCTTAGAATTTGGAACTTATAAGATGCTAGGCTAGGCTTGAAAAGCCAAAATTGGAGATTTTTCTAAGAAATAGGTTCTGAGTGTTAGAACAATTAATGGATCAAGAATGTTAGACAAACTTATTCTAAAGTTGCATTAGCATCAATTCTCATATCTAGCATAGTTTCCTTATATTATAGCTTCTCGTAAGAATTCTGAGCAGTCGTATTAGATAAGCTTTGAGTTACTTAGATGGTTGTGATTTTGATTAGACTTCCCATTACTCAGTAGATTGAATTCATAAGTCAAAGGACCACTTTTCTTCAGCTAGTAGCTTGAAGACTCCAAGTAATATGGTTTCTATTCGCTTTATCTGTAGTATTGTTTGTAGGGGTTTTTGAGAAAACAATATAGCTTAGGATTATACTCATAGTAGAACTTGGTATGTTCCCTATGATTTTTTATGCCAATACTATGCCTTGTGAGACTTGTTTAAAAAGGAATTAGGATCGGATCATATTAGAAAAAAGGTGGTAAATCTATATATAAGTGTGTAAATTGTTCCTATTTAGTATGGGTGTGGCTACGCTGTAATACCCCGAATTTTGAGACTTGAGCTTAGAGAATAAGCCTGAGATTAGTGGATTGCTAAGCCCCGGTTTAGCAAGATCCCAAATTGTGATTAGGGTTTAATGACTACAAAAGTGGACGTGGTTAGTGATTAATGAACCCTTTTAGAGAATATAAAGTGGATTGTAGTCGCTTGTGTTATGAGCAACGCCAAAACCCTGTATTTGAGTTCAATTGTGGATTAACATCCAAATTGACTTAGAATAGAGGGAGGAATTGAATGGGATATTGTGATGGAAATGGTGTCATGTTGTGGTATTTAATCATTGGAATTGATTTAAATTGGATTGGACACATTGGTTGCAAAAAAATTGGAAATGCTGTCCAGTGTGAATTCTGTCTGGGCAGTCTTCTCGTGTGGACGTTTTTACTAGACAAATGATGTCCGAAAATTATGAAACTTTCCAGTACTAAAGCTCACATCCCAAGCTTCAAAATGGACATATAATTTGTGCCATTTCGTTTTGTGAACTCGGAGATATGACTGTCCAAAGTTTGGGATGGAAACTGAACTCTGTTTTGGGGCAGTGATGCGTTTTATGTAATTCTGGAATTGTGTGGTGATTTTTAGTAATGGCCAATATTTTTCCTATGAAGAGGACTTAAATATATTTCATTTGGCTTTGGGATCACCTCATTTTGAGTTTTCTAGAATTAGTTATGATTTTTCAAAGATTGGGCAGAAAATCTGCCAGAAAATCCGAAAATGCCAATTTTGGGAATTATGACATCATCAAAAGGCAAGATGACATAAGCATGGAATTAAAACATCTTCACATCATCTTCAGCTCTCATTTCCGACGTGCTGCACAGCTGAATATGGAGAGAGGAGTTGAGAGAAAAATAGAGAGAAGGAAGGAGAAATCTCGCAAGGTAAGCCGATTTCTCCGGCGATTTAGCTCCTAACGTGTATAACTCTACTCTTAAGCTTCTCTTCTATGTTCTTGAAGGTTGTTGAAGCTCAGATCTTGGTTAGGAAAGTTAGGGTTTTTCAGCCATATTGGGGAAAAGCCAGAAGGAGCTTGAGGTAACTTCCAAACTCTTGTATATTGACTATTCTAGCTGCTGTGGGCAATTTAATCGGTGAAATTTCGCCGGATTGCCGTTGGTTTTAATTTATGGAAATGGGTTGTAGGGGCTGTTATGCTGCCCAAATTGATACTAAATGGTAGTTGTAACCTAATGGAATAGTCAATAAAGTGGTTAGGAATGGAAAGAAACACATTTACGGAGCCGAAACCGAAAAACCCCAATTTTCCCCTTAAAACCCATATATTTCGGCCAGCATTGTAAATGGGTCTTAGAGTTGGATTTTCAATGATTTGATGATTCCAATGGATTCAGTGGGCGAAAATAGGTGGGGTTACAGTTGGGCACTTTTTCGGAAAAGGCCGAGAAAGCATAATTACAGAAACGCCCCTAAAACCCTAAAAGTAGGGCTGCCAAGGGCAATTTCGTAATTTGACATTGAATTTGATAATTCCGAGTCGGGAAATGGATTCCTTGGGCGAAAATATGTAAGAATAGCCCACGTCAAAGTTTCAAGAAAAGTACAGCCGGACCTGGTACGGCGGGGCCGGGCCGGGTCCTCGGGGGTATTTTAATAATTTTTCCATATAACTTCATATAACCCCCAGAAACACTATGGAAGTGTCTAAATAGTACATTTGACATTGTAGGATCGAATGTGAAGCCCCGAGTTGCTGGCACGCAAATCAAGGAGAAAAGACTGGAGGTAGGGGACTTACCTTACTTGCATGTATTCGATATCTTTGCTTGTGTAGTGATGTATGTGATTGCTTTACTTGATTGTGTAGAGCATATTTGAATAAATGAAGCTCTGTTTCTGTTTTCGCTGTGGCCATAGTCTTGTTGTATGAAACATTGAGCATGCAGAATTATCATTATGGGGTATGCATCTAGATAAAGCTAACATGTCATACACATAGCATCTATCATGCATGCATTATGGTATCTGTTTCCTACTGAGATTCTCTCGAATCTCACTCTCCCCTACCAACAATTTAGACAGGGCAAGTGGCTCGTGGAGGGAGCGGCTAGGACTCTTTCGAGATAAGATTGTGTAATCCCCATTTGAAGAATTGTAATGGGCAATTGTACCCTGTGTATCTTTAGTGAAGGTATGTACCCGGGATTGCCGGGATGATTAAGTTGTGCACTCTGATATTTATATGAATGTGATTTATCTTCGCGTAGTAATTGTATTCGAAATGTGAATATGAGACCATGTTTATAAATGATTTCAAAAAGCATTCGCGAAAACCCCGTCATGTGATGGGTTAGTAAATGTTATTTGATTATTATTGGTCTCTATTTCATTTTAATAGCGTATTTCGGATATAATTACGGAGGGGGTTACATTTTGGTATCAGAGCTGCAGTTCCTGGCAAGTAAGGAATTTGCTAGGATAATGGCAGTAGTTGCTGCCTTAAGTCATAGAAGATGACTTTGTTTGTTGTGGTATACACATTATGGTCCCTGCTATTTATGGATATATGAGTTTAAGGGCTATGTGTATACATTAATTGTGTTGTGGATATGGTGAGTCAGTATGATTCACCCGAGGATTTGAGGTGTAGACCTAGAGGTGGTGGTAATCAGACCCATCGTCTGATTAGAGAACTAAGGAAAATGATTTCCTAGATGTGTGATATTGAGATTCTAGGTATCGTGACTAACCTAGATATTGGGTGAGAAACCTAAGGTGGTATGATGTTACATGTAGTGATGTCATACTGAGCTTGTATGTTTAAAGGCCTTAAGACCTAGGGGACCGGTGTGCCCAAGGCTGGCATGATATTTGGATTTGTGTTGGAGTTGTGATGCTCCGTGGAAAAGAGGGAAGTGATTTCCCAGTTCAACTGAGGTTGAAGGCTTGAAAGATAAATTGTGATCCAAGGATCAGACTCAATAGTCAAGCTGGTCCTAAGGAGGTTGATATGACCTATATGGTCTGTGGTACTAGGATGTGGTACTAGATTGGCATTGAAATGTGTATCAGGTATCCTGAGGTTGCTAGTATTAATCTGGCATAGGGAAAAGTGATTCTGTGGAGAATTTGAATTTGAAAGAGTTATCTACGATGATTCGAAGTAGAGAAGGCAACCTACGGGGAGTTCTGATCGGAGAGGGCTACCTACGGCAACGTCTGATCGGAGTGGCTATTTGTGTTTTTATTACCTGCGGCCCACTGGGGGTGTGTATGGCACACAGTGGGAGGACCGTGCCTTCGGGGCGGTGGTGATACGGGGAATATGTGAGTCCTGGGTGAAATGTGAGTAACCCAGCTGCCTGCTAGGCTCAGTATAAGGGCCGGCCAGCGGAGCCCTGGTACGTAGTTGATCAGGGGGGTGGGCACTCTGAAGGGGTGTGACAATATAAAAAAAAATTTGTGACAGCCGCCGTGACGACAAACCCTAGTGTGCAGCTGCCGTGACGATGAACCTTAGTGTGCACTCGCCATGAGTTGAATCATAGAATAGAGCTCTGGGAACGTTGGGAGTATGGGATCTCAACGATGTGCTGGTTGTGGCTTTGAATGATTAAAGTTGAATTGGGCCAAGGTCTGACACAGATGAATATATGTTGTGAATGTTATCAGTTGTGGTAGGAGATTCCTATGAGACTTCTGTTAAATCAGCTTGACATTGTTAAAGCACAGATGAGGAGATTGACCTCAGAGTGTGCAGTGGAAGCGTGAGAATGTGATATGTTTGGGAATTGTGTTGAGCAGAAGCTCGAGGTTACCGTGAGAATGATGTGTTAATCATGGCTTCGGGAGGTAAAACTTCAAAGTCCAGATTATTTTGTGAAAAAGGGGTCTTGAAGGATCCTAGTTTGGTAAAAAGAATTTGTGGTGGGTGGAATTATTAAAATGCCTGGTTCCAGCTTGTTGCAATTGTGCATTGTGAGTCTCTCACCTGCGGCCGCATGGGGTAATTCCTATGGCGGAGGACCGTTCCGCTGGGGCGGTAGTTACGGGGGATTGACTATTTGTGAGCTGCGAGGCTATGTATATGCACTGCCACGCCAATAGTCCCTGAGTCGCTAGCAACGGTTCGGGTAAAGACTGTGTGTCTTCCCGGCGATAAAAGGGGAAGAGGGTGGAGTGTGATTGTGAATCTGTGATAGTTGTAAACAAGCTGGGATTTAGGTGTGTCGTAGCAGAGCAGGGCTAGTTTAGCTGATGGCGAATTCGACTACATGATCGGGGATTCTTGTTTGTGAGGGTAATTACCCCGGCATGGCCAGCCTGGCTAGCCACCATGTTGGTTGCACTGGTGTTGACCCAAGACCGAAAGGCAGTGCATAAAATTAGAGTCTGCAATGTACGTTTGATAAGGAAGTGGATTTTCTTGTGAGTCCTGGGTGAAGGGTGAGTAACCCAGCTGCCTGCCAGTCCCAATCAGGGGACGGCCATCGTAGCCCTGGTACGTAGTTGACCAGGGGGTGGGCACTCTGAAGGGGTGTGACAATAAAATTGTGAGTCCGGTGACCCACGGGCATCCATCGGACGGGTGTGATGTGGGAGCCAGCCACGCAGTGGAAGCGTGGGCACCCATTAAGTGGGTGTGACAATAAAAGGTGCCTGGATAGAAGAGACTGAGACTCTAGGTGGGCCATTACGGTCGGGTATTTTGGATAGAAGAAATTGAGATTCCGGAGTGACCAGATGATGTGATATTGTGTTGATACCCAAAAGTCCCGGTTACCACTAGCGGAGTCACTGGTGGGTGTACGGGTGAGGGCTACACCATGAAAGTTGATACAGAAGTAATATTGTGGTTGAGACCCAAAAGTCCCGGTTACCACTAGCAGAGTCACTAGTGGGTGTACGGGTGAGGGTGACACCGTGAAAGTTGATACGGTGAAGTAATATTGTGTTGTGAATTCCCAAAAGTCCCGGTTACCACTAGTGGAGTTACTGGTGGGTGTACGGGTGAGGGTAAAGCTGTGAAAGTGGATATAGTGAAAGTTAAAATGTTTGTGTATACAGCTAAGGCCGTCGTTTGATGTATTGAGGTTGTGGTGTTTTAGGGTTACTCCCGGGAGGGGTAACTAGTTTGAGTTAAGCAGAGTAGTGGCCTATGCCGCCCAACTGCCAAGATCTTATGATATGGCTCATAAGTTAGAGCCTCCAGATATCGAGATGCACTAGCCACTTAGGAATTAGGGGGCTTGCGATGATTGTGGTTATGTTATGATGGTTTTGTGGCAATCATATGTGGAAGCGATTGCATCTGTTTCGCAAAAAAAAAATGGTGATTTGGTTTGCGTGGCAATCGTGAAATGGGCCGATTGCAGTTTGGGGCAATTGAGTTGCATTCATTGTTTGAGATTCTTGCGAGAATCGAATTTGTGGAGTATCATTTGTGTGTGGGTGGTCTAGAGGAGACCATCCCAAAATGAAATGAATTGTGAAACGGAAGCTGTCGTGAAGAAGCATCCGTTGTTTTTGGATTAAGTGGTATCACAAATTTCGAGGACGAAATTTATTGAACGGGGGGAGAAATGTAATACCCCGAATTTTGAGACTTGAGCTTAGAGAATAAGCCTGAGATTAGTGGATTGTAAGCCCCGGTTTAGCAAGATCCCAAATTGTTATTAGGGTTTAATGACTACAAAAGTGGACGTGGTTAGTGATTAATGAACCCTTTTAGAGAATATAAAGTGGATTGTAGTCGCTTGTGTTATGAGCAACGCCAAAACCCTGTATTTGAGTTCAATTGTGGATTAACATCCAAATTGACTTAGAATAGAGGGAGGAATTGAATGGGATATTGTGATGGAAATGGTGTCATGTTGTGGTATTTAATCATTGGAATTGATTTAAATTGGATTGGACACATTGGTTGCAAAAAAATTGGAAATGCTGTCCAGTGTGAATTCTGTCTGGGCAGTCTTCTCGTGTGGAAGTGTTTACTAGGCAAATGATGTCCGAAAATTACGAAACTTTCCAGTCTTAAAGTTCACATCCCAAGCTTCAAAATGGACATATAATTTGTGCCATTTCGTTTTGTGAACTAGGAGATATGACTGTCCACAATTTGGGATGGAAACTGAACTATGTTTTGGGCCAGTGATGAATTTTATGTAATTCTGGAATTGTGTGGTGATTTTTAGTAATGGCCAATATTTTTCCTATGAAGAGGACTTAAATATATTTCATTTGGCTTTGGGATCACCTCATTTTAAGTTTTCTAGAATTAGTTATGATTTTTCAAAGATTGGGCAGAAAATCTGCCAGAAAATCCGAAAATGCCAATTTTGGGAATTATGACATCATCAAAAGGCAAGATGACATAAGCATGGAATTAAAACATCTTCACATCATCTTCAGCTCTCATTTCCGACGTGCTGCACAGCTGAATATGGAGAGAGGAGTTGAGAGAAAAATAGAGAGAAGGAAGGAGAAATCTCGCAAGGTAAGCCGATTTCTCCGGCGATTTAGCTCCTAACGTGTATAACTCTACTCTTAAGCTTCTCTTCTATGTTCTTGAAGGTTGTTGAAGCTCAGATCTTGGTTAGGAAAGTTAGGGTTTTTCAGCCATATTGGGGAAAAGCCAGAAGGAGCTTGAGGTAACTTCCAAACTCTTGTATATTGACTATTCTAGCTGCTGTGGGCAATTTAATCGGTGAAATTTCGCCGGATTGCCGTTGGTTTTAATTTATGGAAATGGGTTGTAGGGGCTGTTATGCTGCCCAAATTGATACTAAATGGTAGTTGTAACCTAATGGAATAGTCAATAAAGTGGTTAGGAATGGAAAGAAACACGTTTACGGAGCCGAAACCGAAAAACCCCAATTTTCCCCTTAAAACCCATATATTTCGGCCAGCATTGTAAATGGGTCTTAGAGTTGGATTTTCAATGATTTGATGATTCCAATGGATTCAGTGGGCGAAAATAGGTGGGGTTACAGTTGGGCACTTTTTCGGAAAAGGCCGAGAAAGCATAATTACAGAAACGCCCCTAAAACCCTAAAAGTAGGGCTGCCAAGGGCAATTTCGTAATTTGACATTGAATTTGATAATTCCGAGTCGGGAAATGGATTCCTTGGGCGAAAATATGTAAGAATAGCCCACGTCAAAGTTTCAAGAAAAGTACAGCCGGACCTGGTACGGCGGGGCCGGGCCGGGTCCTCGGGGGTATTTTAATAATTTTTCCATATAACTTCATATAACCCCCAGAAACACTATGGAAGTGTCTAAATAGTACATTTGACATTGTAGGATCGAATGTGAAGCCCCGAGTTGCTGGCACGCAAATCAAGGAGAAAAGACTGGAGGTAGGGGACTTACCTTACTTGCATGTATTCGATATCTTTGCTTGTGTAGTGATGTATGTGATTGCTTTACTTGATTGTGTAGAGCATATTTGAATAAATGAAGCTCTGTTTCTGTTTTCGCTGTGGCCATAGTCTTGTTGTATGAAACATTGAGCATGCAGAATTATCATTATGGGGTATGCATCTAGATAAAGCTAACATGTCATACACATAGCATCTATCATGCATGCATTATGGTATCTGTTTCCTACTGAGATTCTCTCGAATCTCACTCTCCCCTACCAACAATTTAGACAGGGCAAGTGGCTCGTGGAGGGAGCGGCTAGGACTCTTTCGAGATAAGATTGTGTAATCCCCATTTGAAGAATTGTAATGGGCAATTGTACCCTGTGTATCTTTAGTGAAGGTATGTACCCGGGATTGCCGGGATGATTAAGTTGTGCACTCTGATATTTATATGAATGTGATTTATCTTCGCGTAGTAATTGTATTCGAAATGTGAATATGAGACCATGTTTATAAATGATTTCAAAAAGCATTCGCGAAAACCCCGTCATGTGATGGGTTAGTAAATGTTATTTGATTATTATTGGTCTCTATTTCATTTTAATAGCGTATTTCGGATATAATTACGGAGGGGGTTACATACTCCCGTCAGCAAATCACATGCTTGCCAAAGTGAGTTTGTTATAAGTTCACCTCGATGAGAAACACTTTTAATGAGGCAAATGGGGCATTGTTGTCCTTATGAGAGATACACTTGTCGATGTGAGTAGCCCTGCATAAATGAATAATTGATTGATGCCTATGCGTAGTTGAACAAGAATTTATTGTGATGAATCTACATACTGATTGATTAAGAATATGTTGAGAATATAATTGCTGATGATTATCTTATGTAATATTGAATGAGAACCCTGAGATGTGAATAATGTTATTATAGGAGGTAGAGTTGAGTTAAGTTGTATATGTATATTCTATTACCACATAGCACGCTGCTATGTCTATATTGTGCACCATAGCAGTCACTATTTAGTATGGTTGTATTCCTTGATATAACACTTTAAGAGCTAGCAGGTAGTATTCCCAAAGCTAAGGGCAATATTCCTGAGGTCAACATTCCTTACTCAAGGAACCCATGGTTCCTCATGTGCTCTATAAGAATTTAGTCAATCTACAATACACATGTAGAGAGCTCATAAGAGTCACCAGTCACATGGCTTAAAACTTAGCTCATAGGTTCAGTAAGCAAAAATAAGGGATGGCTATGGGTTTTGATTTCAAAGAATATGATTTACAGAACCCTTTGATATGGTCTGACTATATGGCATGTGTGTGTGTGTGTTATTATACACTACTAGAAAAAAGGCCTATAAGACTACCACATCTAGACCTCTTATAGGTGGAGACGGTTTAAAATATGACTTGTGACATTTTTATAAATTGATACAACTTAAGATTGGTCACACTTTCACGTGGTCTAAATAATATTTTCTAAACTAAATGTAGTATAATATGGTCTTCGTAAGTAATAAATATTATCAAATTTTCAAAATTTAAATTCTTCTTAGAATGGTTGCTCACCATTAAACATCCTTTTAGAGACTATCGTTTCTTTACAACAAGTCTTCAATGTTTTAGAGTTTCTATTGTTTCAGCTTCCAAAGTAATCTTTCCAATACGTCTCTTCAAAATCTGAAGCCACTTCAATCAATGTACTCTTCATCCATTATGTCTATTTAAACTCTTCTAGTCATTTTGTTTCCTTCAAACTTGTCTTACAAGCTCCTTCTTCTCTTCTATCAATCCATGTTATGGTAAGGCTCTACATAAGTTTGTCATTCAATCCTCCCTTTCCTCCTCTATGTTCACCGTGTGACACCTTTATTTCCAAAGTTAGCTGATAAGCTTTTATACAATGAGTTTGAACCACTAAGCTAGGTTTTGATCTTGGGACAATTACACCTTTGAAATAAGTTTAAATATTTCAACATAGGGTACGTAATTGTATTTGAATGGGATTTTTTCAAAAATTTTAAACTTTTAAAACAGTTACATAGTGGTTCACAACTTCATTACAACTCATTAGTTCTGAGCTTCATTTACTAATATGAGAGTGCTTCTCTGCTTGTAAACTAGTATCTTATTCACTAGCTTAAGGGTCCTTATCAACAATTGTCCAATTCTAGTTTAGTTATTGTGTTAAGGGAAAATATCGATTTGCTAAACATGTTATATTACTATCTCTATTACTATGATTATGTCTTACATTTATATACAATACATGTGGTCATGTACGGCTACCAAAACATCATACATCATAGCAAATTTTATGTATAGATAACCAACAAAAGGCTTAAATCCTTCATCTCAATCTTCTATTTTTCAGCATTTACCTTTTTACCCTTAGAGCCGCTTGTCTTCCCTGTATGTCAATTATTGGAAAGGGTGAGATTCACGAGAATCTCAGTAGTAACAATAATCAATCATAACATATGCAAGTTCACAAAGCATGCTAAACAAACCATCATATAGTCAACATTAAGCAAACAAGATGCAACACAATATCAATTACGGGATATACTGGTCCAAGACCACAACGCTTGGTAAAATCAGGTCTTACAGCCCAGGGTCACTGCCCCATACATATCGGGTTTTACTGCCTCAGGTCAGTGCCCAACATAATTCTGAATGCATATCGGTCTGACTATCTCATGACTCACTAGTGCAACATCAATGCCATATATATTCATGAAACAAATATATTCGATGTTACAAACATACATGTAGAGTAATTACATAATATAGGAGAGAAAAAGTTACTACTTGACTGCCTTTCCCGTACTATACCTTGACCGACAAGCTCCTTTTTTAGGTTTGGGCAAATGTTGAATTCTATAATTTAAAATTCATGAATAGATGGGTCATTACTTGTTTCAATTCTATTGACATAATAAAGATTATGTTATTCTTTGACCCATCCTTATTCTTGTCCTTTATTTAACTTTTGCTTGTTATCTTTACTACTTCTCTAGTGCTATGAAATATCTAATCTAGGATATGTTAGACGTTTTCCTCCCTTGTGATTTGGGTATTAAATATAGTCATATTAGTCTCTAAAACATGTTTCTAATCCTTATGTTCCTACTAATCACGATTCCCTTCAAAACTGAAAATTACAGAATCAACCCTAATCTGCTAGATTTCATAAGAAAACTTTGAAAATTCATATAATAATCTAGAAAACTCCAAATAGTTCAAGTTCCTATGTGAAGCTCCTTAAGTCCCCTATATAAGAAAAATGCTAACTAGAACTAATTCCATACATTAAATTCTAGGATCCATGACCAACTTAACTGCCTCAAAATTCTTTCCAGTTTTGATACTTAAATTTTAAAATTCATAACTTATAAACTACTCATCCAATTAATGCATTCTATGGCTCATTTTAAATATTTGGGTGCCTACTATTAACTTGTAAATTCTCAAAATCATTAGACAAGGTTTGACAAACCAAAATCGAACCTCAAGCAACTTAACTCCCAGGAAACAATATGGTAGCATTAATCCTCAAACAACCTTTAACTCCAATTTTTGGCCTTTCAATCCAACTCTTCTAAAATTGCTTCTACAAGCTATTCCTACATATTTTTTTTATGTAGAATCCATTTTCAATCTCATATTTGGCAAAATCCAATTCCTTCCCTATCAACCAACTAGGACCAAAACTTAGGGTTTTTTTGGCGAAAACTCCTATTTTCAATTCCAATTCTTCTAAAGTCACTTTCTCACCTTTATCCTACACAATTTTTCATCCTAAAATCATTGGAAACCTCAAAATTAATAAAATCTCATTCCTTCCTCTTGCTCTGCTCTCACCCGAAATATCCCATAGGTCACAACAAAGTAATTTTACAATTTTATCCCATAAAACTTACTCTACTTCATTCCTACCATACTTAAACCTCTTCTAACATCATGCTCATGTTCACAAGATCATTAAAACCCTAAGATTACATTTGACCCAAAATTAAGACAGCATACTAACCTCATGAAAATTTAACCAAATTTCAATATACTCGATTCAAATCAAAGGTTATACCTACCTCTATCCTTTGCTATATCTCTTTCTTGATTCTCCTAACTTTTACGCCACCTAGATAGTACTAAAATCCTATTTTCAAGAACTAAAACTATAGAAATGTTGCTCTTGTTAAGAGGAACAAGATTAGTGAAGACACTTTGAGCTAGAAATGCAATTTTGGGGATGAAGTTGGCTCAAGAACACTTTATCCCCCTTGTTCTTCAAAGTTTTGGTTACCTTTTCTTCTTTATTTTTCCTCATATTTTCTCTTCCTTGGCCAAATTTTAAAGAGTAGAAGAGTGTTATAAATTAATGGTTACATGTGTGCATAAGTGTTTAGCCTATAAGGTGACATGTGTCTTCTTCCTCTGTCCCTTGGTATCCCTGGCCTACTTTAACCATCAAAGGAAGGGAAGTCTGTTGATTTCATCTGGCTTGTATGTGTGGTGTCTAGGGAGGGCAACCATGTCACAAAATAGAAGTAAGATGAGTTGTCATGTTAATCATGCATGTGTTTATGATGGAACTTAAGTGGCGGCTTCAAGTGGTTCCAACCCAAAAGTAAAAGTTAGGTAAAAAGCTACTTTATATGAGTACACCTAAGAAAGTGCCATATGGGAGTGTATCTTAAGAGGGTGCCAAGTGTGTGCTTGTATACATATGCACAAGTATATTTTATCTATCTAATTACACACACACTAAGCAACACCAGTGATAGAACTCAATATTTATATCTTTTTATTAATTAATCTTAGGCTTTTGTGCGATTTAATTGAATACTTTGGGCATAATCAAGTGTTAGTGTGAGAGTTTAGTGAAAGAACAATTTGGGAGTTAAAGTAGTTAAATTGTAATATTTTTAATTAATATTTGTTATTCCCATTATTCTTTAACTGTGAGCAAAAGATATTACATTTGTGATTATAATTTTGTAAGTGATGATGTGGCATAACTTGAGTGGTCAAGATCAAAGATGTTATTTTGGAGCTTAATGAGGACAAAAGTGGAACATCACAAGTGGAGAATTTATTTTCACATTTTTTTCTAAGAGGAGATTAAATGAGTAATGGCCTTGTTTGGTGGTTTCAATTTTGTGTCCAATGCCAAAACAGATTTTTATCTCTTATCCAAACAAGGCACATATCACTTTTTAACCTAAAGAGAAAAGGAAGGATGAGAAAAGAATTGAGAGTGGCGGCTGAGTTAATGAGAGAGGATACTGAACCGAAAAAGGGAATAATGGAATTGAAGAATTGGAGACGGCTGGACCAAATGAAAGAAAAGAAGAGAATTGTGGCTGTGAGGAAATGATAAAGAAAGAGGACCGGATTAATTGAGGAGATTTGGACCGTGCAGAGAAGGAGAGGAGACCGAATGTGAAAGGAAAGAAGAAAGGAACAGCTGGGATTGAATTAATTGAAGAAAAAGCATGGTTGACTGAAGAGGAGAAATGCTGGACCGAATTGGAGAAAGTGTAACACCCCGAATTTTGAGACTCGAGGCTAGAGAATAAGCCTGAGGTTAGTGGATTGCTAAGCCCCGGTTTAGCAAGATCCCAAATTGTGATTAGGAGTTAATGACTACAAAAGTGGACGTGGTTAGTGATTAATGAACCCTTTTAGAGAATATAAAGTGGATTGTAGTCGCTTGTGTTATGAGCAACGCCAAAACCCTGTATTTGAGTTCAATTGTGGATTAACATCCAAATTGACTTAGAATAGAGGGAAGAATTGAATGGGGTATTGTGATGGAAATGGTGTCATGTTGTGGTATTTAATCATTGGAATTGATTTAAATTGGATTGGACACATTGGTTGCAAAACTGGAAATGCTGTCCAGTGTGAATTCTGTCTGGGCAGTCTTCTTGTGTGGACGTTTTTACTAGGCACATGTTGTCATAAAATTATGAACCTTTCCAGTCTTATAGTTCACATCTCAAGCTTCGAAATGGACATATAATTTATGCCATTTCGTTTTGTGAACTAGGAGATATGACTGTCCAAAGTTTGGGATGGAAACTGAACTCTGTTTTGGGGCAGTGATGAGTTTTATGTAATTATGGAATTGTGTGGTGATTTTTAGTAATGGCCAATATTTTTCCTATGAATAGGACTTAAATATATTTCATTTGGCTTTGGGATCACCTCATTTCGATTTTTCTAGAATTAGTTATGATGTTTCAAAGATTGGACAGAAAATCTGCCAGAAAATCCGAAAATGCCAATTTTGGGAATTATGACATCATCAAAAGGCAAGATGACATAAGCATGGAATTAAAACATCTTCTCATCATCTTCAGCTGCTCATTCACGCACAGCACCTGAACATAGTGTGAGAAAGTTGAGAGAGTTTAGAGAGAGAAAGAGAAGAAAAATCACAAGGTAAGCCGATTTCTCCGACGATTTCGCTCCTAACGCGTATAACTCCGACTCTAAACTACTCCTCTTTGTTCTTTAAGGTTTGGAAGCTCCTCTTTTGGTGTTTTGAAGTTAGGGTTTTCAGCCACAAGAAGGAAAAGCTAGTGGGAGCTTGAGGTAACTTCCAAACTCGTGCATATTGACTATTCTGGCTGCTGTGGTTGATTTAATCGGTGAAATTTCACCGGATTGTCTTTGTTTGTAAATTTGGAAAATGGGTTGGCCTAGGTGTTATGCTGCCCAAATTGATACTAAATGGTAGTTCTAACCTAATGGAATAGTCAATAAAGTGGTTAGGAGTAGAAAGGAACGCGTTTACGGAGCCGGAACCGAAAAACCCCAATTTTTCCCGGGGAATTGAGAATTTCGGCCAAGCCTGGTTTGGAGGGGTTAGAGATGGATTTTCAATGATTTGATGATTCCATTGAGTTCAGGAGCGAAAATTAGGTGGGGTTACAGTTGGTCACTTTTTCGGAAAAGGCCGAAAAAGCATAATTACGAAAACGCCCCTGAAACCCTTAAAGTGGGGCTGCCAAGGGTAATTTTGTAATTGACATTGAATTTGATAATTCCGAGTCCGAAAATGGATTCCTTGGGCGAAAATATGTTAGAATAGCCCATGTCAATATTTCAAGAAAAGTACAGCCGGACCGGGTACGGCGGGGCCGGGCCGGGTCCCCGGGGGTATTTTAGTAAATTTTCAATATAGCCTCATATAACCCCCAGAAACACTATGGAAGTGTCTAAATAGTACATTTGACATTGTAGGATCGAATGTGAAGCCCCGAGTTGCTGGCACGCAAATCGAGGAGAAAAGACTGGAGGTAGGAAACATATCTCTTCTGCTTGTATTTGATATATGTGTTAGTGTGTTGGTGCATGTCTTAGCTTTGCATAATTATGTGTAATTTGAAGCTATGTTTCAATTTATGCTATGGCCATAGGTATATTGTTCGAAGCATTGAGCTGGCAAATTGTCATTGTGTTATCATGAGTTGTGTGATGCAAGCATGTCATGCATTAAACATTTATCGTACATGCATATTGATATTGTTATCCTACTGAGATTCTCTAGAATCTCACCCTCCCCTACTAACCTTTCAGACAGGGTAGTAGATCGATGATGGAGTAAGCAGCCAAGGGCGATGAGGACTTCCTTCAGTAGTTGTTTTGGTAGTTGGTTATCATCCCAGATGGGAGTATATAGATTTGGATGTGTATATAAGTATGTGGATGAGGATTTGCTATGTATTTGAGAAGACTTTGTGTAATCCCCATATGAGGGCTTGTATGGGCGAATGTGCTCTATAAAGCTTGAGTTAATATATGGAAACCGGGATTGCCGGGATTATTGTTGTGTACTCTGATTTGTTATGAATGTGATATTCCGCGTAGTAATTGTATTCGGAAATGTGATTCTGAGACCAAGTTTATAAATGATTTCGAAAGGTGTTTGTGAAAACCCCGTCTGGTAGATGGGTTTATAATATTAAATTTTGTTCTTATTGGTCTCTATTTCACTTTATTGCGTAATCCGAATATTAATTACGGCAGGGGGTTACAGAAAGGATGAAGAAACCAAGCCGAAATTATTGACCGGTTGATTATTCCATCTTGCTGAACCAATGGGAAAGCTAAACCGAGAGGGTTGAAGAAAAGAGAGACCGATGGAATAAAAAGAAAGGGGGAGGGAGCAGCGGCTGTGTGTGAAGAAGGGGATAAAGACCAAGCAAATAAAAGGGTTAAGAAGTATGTAATAGAAGTGAGTGTGCGGTAGCTGTGTGAAAGGCGTGGCTGTTGTGCAGAATTGAAAAAGGGGAAGCAAGCTGCATCTTATCTCCATGGCTAAATCCTTATTTCTTCATCAAGCTTCATCCTTCTCTTCTTCCATGAGTAGCTAAAGTGTTGGTGATTTCCTTGAGTTGGGTAATGGTTTGAGCTTCTAAACTTCAATGGAATTGCTTTAAGCTCTCTTTTTAGTTCATGATTATGTAGCTTGGTTAAGTAAGTAATTATGATCTAGATTGTTATGCCAAGTGAATAAACTTGGTGGTTGAGCTAGGAGTTGATTAATTAAGCTTTGTATGATTCATATTATGAGTAGGCTGAATTGTTTATTCCAACTTGGTTAAGTGGATTTAAATGATTAAACTGAATGTTTTGAATTGTTGTAATGGTAATTACAAGCTAGAATTGGAAGTTAGTTATTCATCTCCTTGAGTCACTATTAATTGATAATACTCACTTAATTGCTTCGGTTGAATAAATTAAATGATTATTGCAAGTATGGAGCTAGTGGTAGCTTAGTTCCATCCTCTTGGCTCATTATGGAATTCAAATCATTAGCAAGCAAGGAAGACTAAAAGCCCAACTCAAGGGAATCTCGTCTCATCATTATATTAGTTAATTGAATTTATTTTGTTGTTAGTGTTAATTTCAATTCCTTTTGCTTCTTTGTTTTGAAAACGAAAAAAATACAAAAATATTGCTTTAGCTTAGATTACTTCATTAGTTTAAGAATGCATTTCCTCCAAATGATTTCTCCCAACTTTAATGATTTTTATAACTTTACTACTTAGAAACTTGGGAATTAATCTCTTCACAAGAACGACCTAGGTTGAGCTACTATGCTACATTTTCTAACCTAGTTTTATTTTGAGAACTCACACGACATGGGTTCATCAACCAGTTACTAAATTTTAGTGTGTTAAGAACTGCCTCCACTGCTGCCTTCTGTAACCCCCTCTGTAATTATATCCGAAATACATGATTAAAGTGAAATAGAGACCAATAATAATAAAAAATCATTTAAAATCCCATCCTTGAGATAGGGTTTTCAAAAATACCGTTTAAAATCTAATTAACTTGGTCTCATATTCACATTTCGAATTCAATTACTACGCGAAGATAAATCACATTCATATAAATATCGGAGTGCACAACATAATCATCCCGGCAATCCCGGGTACATACCTTTGCTAAAGATACACAGGGCACAATTGCCCATTACAATTCTTCAAATGGGGATTACACAGTCTCATCTCAAATTCATAACTATATATTCAACCGAGTTATATACAGTCTTCACAACTCATTGGTAACCAACTACCAACTCTCATCTCGAAGGAGTCCTAGCCGCTCCCTCCACGAGCCACTTGCCCTGTCTAAATTGTTGGTAGGGAAGGGTGAGATTCAAGAGAATCTCAGTAGGGAAACATTATCAATATGCAGGCAAGATAAGTGTTTAATGCATGACATGCTTGCATCAGATAACTCATGCACACATACAATGACAAATCTATAAGCTTAATGCTTCGAACAATACACATATGGCCATAGTATATATTGAAACATAGCTTCAAATCATTCATACATGTTCCACATAATCAAGCAAAGCAATAACATGGATCAACACATTAATACAGTTATCAGAGCATACAGGAGAGATAAGTTCCCTACCTCCAGTCTTTTCTCCTCGATTTCTGTGCCAACAACTCAGGGCTTCACGTTCGATCCTACAATGTCAAATGTACTATTTAGATACTTCCATAGTGTTTCTGGGGGGTTATATGAAGCGATATGGAAAAATTACTAAAATACCCCCGGGGACCCGGCCCAGCCCCGCCGTACCCGGTCCGGCTGTACTTTTCTTGAAATTTTGACATGGGCTATTCTGACATATTTTTGCCCAAGGAATCCATTTCCGGACTCGGAATTATCAAATTCAATGTCAATTTACAAATTTACCCTTGGTAGCCCCACTTTAAGGGTTTTAGGGGCATTTTCGTAATTATGCTTTTTCGGCCTTTTCCGAAAAAGTGACCAACTGTAACCCCACCTAATTTTTGCTCCTAAACTCAATGGAACCATAAAATCATTGAAAATCCAACTCTAAGACCCATTTATAGCCATAACCGAAATATACAAGTACTCTGGGGAAAATTGGGGTTTTTCGGTTTCGGCTCCGTAAACATGTTTCTTTCTACTCCTAACCACTTTATTAACCATTACATTGGGTTAGAACTACCATTTAGTATCAATTTAGGTAGCATAACACCTAGGCCAACCCATTTTCCAAATTTACAAACAAAGACAATCCGGTGAAATTTCACCGATTAAATCAACCACAGCAGCCAGAACAATCAAAGATTGAAGTTTCAGAGGTTACCTTAAGCTCCTTCTGGCTTATCCTTCTTATGGCTGAGCCCTAGCCTCTTTAAACAATGAAATTCCTTGCTTCAAGACCTTAATTCACATAGAGGAATAACTTAGGAGAAGGATTATACACGTTAGGTATGAATTCATCGAAGAAATCGACCTACCTTGTGAGATTTCTCCTTTCTTTCTCTCTCTAAAAGCTCTCAAACTTTCTCTCTCTCTTGGCTTCTGGTTCAGCACAAAAATGAGAGCTGAAGATGATGAGAAAATGTTTTAATTTCCATGCTGATGTCATCTTTTATTTTGATGATGTCATACTTCCCATTTTCGGATTTTCTGGCAGATTTTCTGCCCAAACTTTGAAAAATCATAACTAATTCTAGAAAACTCAAAATGAGGTGATTTCAAAGCCAAATGAAAGATATTTAAGTCCTATTTATAGGAAAAAATATTGGCCATTACTAAAAATCACCACGCAATTCTAGAATTACATAAAACTCATCACTGCCCCAAAACAGAGTTCAATTTCCATCCCAAACTTTGGATAGTCATATCTCCTAGTTCACAAAACAAAATGGCACAAATTATGTGTCCATTTTGAAGCTTGAGATGTGAGCTATAAGATTGGAAAGGTTCAGAATTTTTAGACAACATTTGGTCATTCAAAACCTTCACACAAACTGACTGCCCAGAATAGAGTTTCACTAGACAGAATTTCAGATTTTGCATCTTTGCTTTTATTGGTTCCATTTTCATACCAAACATCATTCCCATATAAATTTTCACAAGGAATTCATTGGAAACACCAAATCAATCAAATTCATATCACATTGACATGTTTTCACAACAATCGCAACATGTCAACACAATTCACATTCAATTCTTCCCTCTATTCTAAGTTAATTTGGATGTTAATCCACAATTGAACTCAAATACAGGGTTTCGGCGCTGCTCACAACACACACGAATCACATTGGAGTGCCAAATCACATCATATTGTCTAAAAGGGTTATTTATCACTAACCACATCCACTTTTGAAGTCATTAACCCTTAATCATAATTTAGGATCTTGCTAAAATGGGGCTTAGCAGTCCACTTCTCTCAGGCTTATTCTCTAACCTCGAGTCTCAAAATTTGGGGTATTACACCTTCAATAAGGGAGGTTCTCGATGAGCTTCATATAGGGTCAAATGTATAGAGCGAAGTCTTGCAAGAATCGTCACTCAACTGCACACTATTAATAAGAAGTTTAATATTATACAAGGCGACAATGAATTGAATATAATCTATCTTCTGACCCCTCTTCTCCTTCCTCTTCTTCCTCCCATCCCTCTAGTGATGATAAGGAAGGAAGATGATTATTTATTACTTTTTATGTATGCATGTAATCTACTACCTTTCGAGAAGCTAGCGAATTATATTAATGAAAAAAGTTTATTTTTAATCTTGATCTTGAACATCTCTTATTTCAATGATCAGTTGTTGTTTTGTCTTTAGCTTGACAAGCTAGTTTATTTCTATATATATAATTATACATGATATAGTAAATTATATTATTTGAATATTGTTAATTATATAACTTTTTATGCTTAGACTAGTTGTAGTGGCACAAGGCCAAAATAGGTCAATCTGAATTGTCATTTAATTCTTGATCGATATAAATGTCGTTTAATCTTCTAATGTATACTTTTAATTTAAACCGGTTAAGTTGTATATGTTAGGATCGGTAAGCACATCGGAAGAATTTTAAAATTTTACCAATCCTAATCGAGGATCTATTAACGGCGTTTAAACCAAGTTGGAAGGATTCATACCTTTTATGATTCAGGGTTTTCATGATCTCTAGGAGCCAACACGTCAGGTCCGTTCCCTCTACCGGTATCCACACGAATGCTCTCCAACCGAGACTGCGTGCTAGCGCCTTTAATGTCTCCTCAGGTTTCCTTGCGGCTCTCAATTCTCATGTGTATCTCAATATATCTGCTCTATCAAGTTTATAACCTATGAGGGCTATTTTCAAATTTCAAAATTAATCATAATTAATTTTGAAATTAATTAACTATTAATTATCTTGATGCGCTAATTAAATAAATTTAGTTTAAATCAAATCTGTACAACAGTTTTAATAGAGACGGAAACTCCTTTCCATCATAGTATGGCCATACATTTCTCAGACTCACTCATCGAGGGGCTTAGAAATATCTCTCTATTAATGTGAGGGACAAATTCTATCTTGATCATTCATATTCCTCTGCATGAAAAACTACCAAGCCCGATCGTAGCCTTTATCATCACCCAGTCAAAAGTGATTTTTGACTAGTTCAAAGCTTAGCAACTCTCATGTAGGAATCCATGATGACCTCAGGTCTAAGGGCATTGTGACGTGGTTATACATGAGAAAAGCTTATGACTTGATCCATGTAGCTTTCTCATAGTGGGTCGGTCCAGCACCTTGTACTCTTACAAGTGCCTAAGACTTTGATTCGTATCTCCATATCTTATCAAAGTTATACTGATCTTGTTTCATCTTTGCTCCCGCATAGATGACTGACCAGGGACATTTTAGGACAATCTTTATGAATTATCCAATGATACAATTATCACAGTTAACATGTAAATAATATGATAACATAATGGAGAAATTTCATTAAAATAATAATGTTCAAAGTACAATGATTGGCCTTAGGGCACAATTTCCAATAGTATACCCAATCTCATTAATATTATTTAGAACACATTTTAGAAGACAAGGAGTCTAAATAAGTAACGTTACAACTTCCAACTCAAATCATCACATCTCATTATTTATTTGACGTTTCCAGCCATCATTCCTAATTATAAATTCCAATATGCCTTTAGTTCTGAAGTTCAAATTCAAAAGTCTCTTTCTAAATTTATCTTTCTTCTTTGAGCGGCATGTTAGAACAAAAAGGTAGCATTAGCGGCAACAGCAATCTCTTCTCAGCCCCCTCCACCTTTCCTTAGAGGAAATCATAGAGGCCATCTTTTGCCTCTAGAGCACCATTCTATAGGTCATGGAGAAGCAAATCTCTTCTCTTGACAACTGGAGGAGTTGGCGGAAAAGGTGGATGGCATCCTGAACTATTTGGCCTAAGGAGTCTCTACTGAAATGATGATGATTATCTGGCCTAGGTTTCAAACCATTTTGTTTACATATTTAGGTGTAATGGTTATTTTGTGCTCGATCATCATCATATATATATGTACTATAGCCTCTAAGTGAAAAACATTAATGAAAAATTTTCAATCTTTTTTATTTCTTTTGATCAGTTCCTATTATTTCTCATTGATGATCTTGATCAGTTTGTGTTATATGATTATGCAGATTGTTTAAGTTCTTGTTTCTAAATTTTGTTTCTTAAATTTTATTTCTATTTTTAAAAATTAAAAATTAGACCAATCATTTATGAAGTTGGTCTAGTTATGATTTAAATATATATATATATATATATATATATTTTACATATTTACACTGGGTGTAAGGAGGACTGGTCTAGAAAAGTTTGCCCTAGTATTTATACTCATGTTCGCACTTAGACTTCATCTCTCACCTTGTAGAGTCGCACGTACACTGTTCATCTCGATGTTGCCTCTGGTAGTTTTGCTCTCCTTCTCTACTATTGGGTTGCCTTGGTATTCCTTTTTGTCAAGCTCTCCTTTTCTATTATCATCGTTGTGCACTCTTGTTTGACAAACATCGTTGGCTTTCATAAACCCTCACTAGCCATCTTTTGTAAGTATTCTTGTTTATTATCTTTGCTTGCATAGAGGTTTTAATCGGTTGATCCTGATGGTTACTCCTTTACTTTCTTTATCGAAACCCTGAGTATGTACTTGCTGAGAAAAGATAATAGTAGACATGATATTGATGATGTGGGTTTTCTTATTGAGACTTCAGTGGTCTAGATGTGGCTTCTACATCGATGTTAAACTTATCTGTAGTACATTTTCTTCGCTCCATTTTTTCATTTGTGCTACACAGCTTATGATACATGAAAGTTTGTATTTTTTGATCTTAAATCCACATAAATGACAAGAATGTTGCCTATTTGTATGTTCACTTTAGTGTGAAATTTTTTTTGCATAGTCGATATTCTCTATGGTTGTTGCAGTTATTATATGTGAACTTTTGTCCATTGAATTCGTTATAGTTAGGATTGTTAAACTTGTGATTATGACAATGATACAATTTCTTTGAATCATTCTCATAATGATAAGTTTCACAGATCCAATCATTATGAATTCAGTGGTCAAAAATTAGCATACATGTATGTTTCAAATATATAATGATATTACTGGTGGCTGGTAGTTTATGTGTTTATTTGTATATATAATTATGTGTTGTATTTATTGCATGAGAATTTTTATCCATAGAATTTCTTTTTATTAGGACTGCGAAACTTGTGATTATGACAATGATGCAATTTCTTTGGATTTTCTCATAATGGCATATTTCACCAATCCAATCATCATGAATTCTATGGACAAAAGTTTGCATACTTGTATGTTTCATGTATGTGGTTGATTAATTGAATCTTGTGTTTGCCATACCTTTATTCTTTTCCAAGTTTTTTTGTTGTTTGGATGCCCTACTTTGAAAGGGCTTAGATCTTTATTGAGTGTTGGATGGGAGTGTATAGTGTATTTTTAACCCAACGTCTAGGAGCTATTGATGCATGGTTCGTATCATAGGCCATCCTTAAATTCTAATATAGTGACCCTTAGGTTTATTGCTAAGTTCACTAATCTTAAGCATTTTGGTTCTTTTGGGACTTTAGATAGAATATGGCTCTTCCCTATCTTGGTTTCAAGTGAAAAAGGAGAATTCTCTTTTTTTTTTTATTGAACCTGCATCTAATTAACATAGTTAATATACAAACTTGAGAATTCTATTTTGTGGATGGTTGAGTATGGTCGTGGAAGAGGTATTAATTGATAGGGAAATCATACTGAAGGACAATAATAAGAAGCTACCCGACCAGTATTTTCATCTACTTTGTTACTTCCTTGTTATTGGCCTTTAGCGTGTTTTCAACTCATCCAAAACCTTCTCACGATATCATATTCACTCGTATAAAATCCAATTCTCATATTTTTATATTAACTCTGTTATACATAGCTTCTTTAAATAAGAATCTTCTCTTCTATCACCTAAGATCGGGGTAAGGTAGAGCTATATTTCATATTTGAGGTCCATAAGGATCAAAATGCATAAGAATAGTAATCTAGCACTAAAGACAAGGGTCACAACATTCAACTTTAACAAGTCTTACAATATGAATCATGCATCAACAACATGCAGATGCTGGGTCTAAAATTTCATTCACTATATCCAACACTAGAAAATCCTCTAACTCCTTTAGAGGTGGGAAAAATGCAAGCAACAGAAAAAGGTATACCTTGAAAAAATAAATGCTGGAATTAAGATTCAATTAATAATATTGGTAAAATTCACGTGTTAGTTATAATTATTTTTTATATGGAATGCATTTATGTTTTAAGATCTATTTGTTGAATTTATATTGCATAATATAGCTTTTAGATATAAAAAATCCAATAAGGGCTCTATGAAACAAAATAAAACGCATATATTTAAAAACAATTTCCCACTTTTAGATCTGGTATGAAATTACCTAGTCTGAAAAATGGGTTTTATTATTAAAATGATACTTTTTAAGATTGGTCAATAAAAAAATGGTCTTAAAAAGTAATTTTCTAGACCAGTTGTAAGACCAGTCATAATAAGGACAAACTTTTTAAATTAGTCGATATAAGAACGAACTTAAACCCAATCTAAAAAGCCAACTCTAACCGATTTAAAAGGCATTTTTCTAGTACTGATACTTTGTTTATGTCTTTATACTTGTTAGTCCCATCAGGTGTAATACCCCGAATTTTGAGACTCGAGGATAGAGAATAAGCCTGAGATTAGTGGATTGCTAAGCCCCAGTTTAGCAAGATCCCAAATTGTGATTAGGTGTTAATGACTACAAAAGTGGACGTGGTTAGTGATTAATGAACCCTTTTAGAGAATATAAAGAGGATTGTAGTCGCTTGTGTTATGAGCAACACCAAAATCCTGTATTTGAGTTCAATTGTGGATTAACATCCAAATTGACTTAGAATAGAGGGAAGAATTGAATGGGGTATTGTGATGGAAATGGTGTCATGTTGTGGTATTTAATCATTGGAATTGATTTAAATTGGATTGGACACATTGGTTGCAAAACTGGAAATGTTGTCCAGTGAAACTCTATTCTGGGCTGTCAGTTTGTGTGAACGTTTTGAATGACCAAATGGTGTCTAACCATTCTGACAATTTCCAATCTTATAGTTCATATCTCAAGCTTCAAAATGGACATATAATTTGTGCCATTTCCTTTTGGGAACTGGGAGATATGACTGTCCAAAGTTTGGGATAGAAACTGAACTCTGTTTTGGGGCAGTGATGAGTTTTATGTAATTTTGGAATTGTGTGGTGATTTTTAGTAATGGTCAATATTTTTCCTATGAAGAGGACTTAAATATATTTCATTTGGCTTTGGAATCACCTCATTTTGAGTTTTCCAGAATTAGTTATGATTTTTCAAAGTTTGGGCAGAAAATCTGACAGAAAATCCGAAAATGGGAATTATGACATCATCTCAATAAAAGATGACATCATCATGGAATTAAATATCTTCTCATCTTCATCAGCTCTCATTTTCTGTCGTGAGTTTCAGCTGAAATAGAGAGAGAGCATATGGGATCTTTAGAGAGAGAAAGAGGAAGAAATCTCGTAAGGTAAGCCGATTTCTCCGACGATCTAGCTCCTAACACGTATAACTCCGATCCTAAGCTACTCCTTTATGTTCTTTAAGGTTTGGAAGATCTTCCTTTGGTGTTAAAATAGCTAGGGTTTCAGCCAAGACAAGGAAAAGCTAGTGGGAGCTTGAGGTAACTTCCAAACTCTTGTGTATTGACTATTCTGGCTGCTGTGGACAATTTAATCGGTGAAATTTCACCGAATTGTCATTGGTTTCAAAAATGGAAAATGGGTGTGTGGGGCTGTTATGCTGCCCATATTCGTACTAAATGGTAGTTGTAACCTAATGGAATAGTCAATAAAGTGGTTAGGAGTAGAAAGGAACGCGTTTACGGAGCCGAAACCGAAAAACCCCAATTTTTCCCGGAGTACATGTATATTTCGGCCAAGGCTATAAATGGGTCTTAGAGTTGGATTTTCAATGATTTGATGATTCCATTGAGTTCAGGAGCAAAAATTAGGTGGGGTTACAGTTGGGCACTTTTTCAGAAAAGGCCGAGAAAGCATAATTACGAAAATGCCCCTGAAACCCTTAAAGTGGGGCTGTCAAGGGTAATTTTGTAATTGACATTGAATTTGATAATTCTGAGTCTGGAAATGGATTCCTTGGGCGAAAATATGTCAGAATAGCCCATGTCAAAATTTCAAGAAAAGTACAGTCGGACCGGGTACGGCGAGGCCGGGCCCGGTCCCCGGGGGTATTTTAGTAAATTTTCAATATAGCCTCATATAACCCCCAGAAACACTTTGGGAGTGTCTAAATAGTACATTTGACATTGTAGGATCGAATGTGAAGCCCCGAGTTGCTGGTACGCAAATCGAGGAGAAAAGACTAGAGGTAGGGAACTTATCTCTCCTGCATGCTCTGATAACTGTGTTAATGTGTTGATGCATGTTATTGCTTTGCTTGATTATGTGGAATATGTATGAATGATTTGAAGCTATGTTTCAATATATGCTATGGCCATATGTGTATCGTTCGAAGCATTGAGCTTATAGATTTGTCATTGTATGTATGCATGAGTTATGTGATGCAAGCATGTCATGCATTAAACACTTATCTTGCCTGCATATTGATAATGTTTCCCTATTGAGATTCTCTCGAATCTCACCCTCCCCTACCAACAATTTAGACAGGGCAAGTGGCTCGTGGAGGGAGCGGCTAGGACTCCTTCGAGATGCGAATATGTAATCCCCATTTGAAGAATTGTAATGGGCAATTGTGCCCTGTGTATCTTTAGCGAATGTATGTACCCGGGATTGCCGAGATGATTATGTTGTGCACTCTGATATTTATATGAATGTGATTTATCTTCGTGTAGTAATTGTATTCGAAATGTGAATATGAGACCAAGTTTATAAATGATTTCGAAAGATATTTTTGAAAACCCCATCATGTGATGGGTTAGTAAATGTTATTTGATTATTATTGGTCTCTATTTCATTTTAATCACGTATTTCGGATATAATTATGGAGGGGGTTACATCAGGCATCTTGCTGGCGGCGCTAATAAGTAGGATGGGTAGAGAATATGTAACTGAGACAGTGGTCTTGTGATTTCCTTAAATTCTTAGGACCTAAAGAGTCATTTGTGGCTTATGATATATATAATTAAAGAGTATGAAGTAGGTTGTGATAAGTGATTTTTTAAAAAATAATAATTTTAATATTATTATAAAAAATTAAGTTTATTAATAATGTTAAATGATACTGATAAGAATACAAAAATTTGTAAGGGTGATACCTTTATAAAATAATCTAGATCCATATGTGCAACAAGGAAGAAAAAGAAAGAAAAGAGATAATAAATATGTGTTATTATAATTTTTAAAAAATAATATTATTTTAATAACAGAGACAAATCTTAATTTTCACTCTCTTATAAATACCCTATCCCCTTACTTCCTGAGTATTGGCGCCGTACTTCATGTTCCTCTTTTCTCTCATTTACTCTTCTTATTTATGCTCCCATAGTCACAATATGCTTATCCATGTCTTTTTAGTTTTTCATCTTTTCATTCTCTTGTTTTCTTCTTTCATTTCTTCAAGAAAATCTTCATGTCTTGTCATTCTCTCACTAATATATTTATATATGATTGCTAGTGTTGATGTAGGTGTATAGGTGAATTTATATATTTAACACTTTTCAAAACTCCCTTCATCTTCTCATTTTTTTTATCTATTGTCAAACCCACCTCATGATATTGTTTTGTGTGTCAGGTCTCCTTCTTTCAAAGTCTCCTTCTTTCTATATATATAATATTTGTAAAGGGTAATTGATACCTTTGACTCCTATTCGTCCTTTCCTTGTGTATAGGTATTTTCTTTTATTTATTTTCTTCATAAACATTCCAACTTCCTTCAATAGTATGTGTTAGTTGTTAGATCTCATATGTTTTGAGGATAAAAAGATTGGAGTAATGATAAAAGAGGATATGATAACAAACAAATAAATTTGAACAAAGTAAATAAATGACAGACAAAGCATTACTTGAAGTAAGTACTAGAATAATGAGACAGCAGTAGCATATTTTGTCATGGCTTACTTGAGTGACTACTCGAGTAAGGGAAGCTGTTACTCGAGTAAGAACTCGAGTAATCATATAGAATATCATCCAGAGAAGCACTACCAAAATTTGAAAGAAGTTACTCAAGGGGCTACTCAAGTAATCAGCAAAGTTATATGAACCATTACTCGAGTAGCCACTCGAGTAACAACATGAGCATAAGGCATTACTCGAGTAGTCACTCGAGTAACCAGAGCAAATATCTTCCAGTAGCTCTCAGCCAAGAAATGCAACAATTTACTCAAGTAGCTACTCGAGTAACTAGGTAAGAAAAAGGCATTACTCAAGGGAGCACTCGAGTAATCTGTAGGTTATTTTGAAGCATTACTCGAGGGGTCACTCGAGTAATCAAGTCAGCAAAAAAGAGGTACCGTCGGCCAAGAATTTGATGCAATTACTCGAGGGAGTAATCGAGTAATCTACAAACTTATTTGAAATTTACTCGAGTGCTCACTCGAGTAACTTATGAAGAAAAGACATGGTTACTCGAGTAACCACTCGAGTAATCTGGTATTTCTAAGGTTTGTGATATATCTTACTCCATGTCTTACCTGAGTAATAGTTTATGAAAAATGTTGAATTACTCTCTGCCATGTGTTGGATAGGTTTACTCGAGGGACTACTCGAGTAATGAAGTCCAGGAAACATATCTTTAATCCAATGTTTATAGAATTGTTTTCTATATGATTAACCATTCATTGTATTAGTGTCCAAGTATATTTAAAGAGAAATAATGAAGAGATCATGCCAGAAGTGAAAAGTCAAATAAAAGGTCCGAATGCTCACCTACCACTACCTACCACAAATAGATAGTTTTCAAATTAGAAGAATGGTCAACTGTTGCTATGCGAATCTAACGGATATATTTGAAATGCTTCCAATAGACACTACAAATCACCTATATATATGGAGCATTCAAAGAGCATAGTACAACAACAACAACTGAGAACAAGCAATCACACATCGATCAACATACTCTTTGTGCTATGTTTTCTTATATTCATTCATTATATTTCAGTGATTATATATTTTCTCTGTGAGAGAGTATTTCATTACAAAACTCAATATTTGTTATTGAGACAACTTAAGGTTGTGGAACCTTGAATTGGGGATTTGATCACAACATGTAAGGGGGAGCGATTGTCCAGGTGAAGGAACTTGCTGTGTACTGAGGTGCCAAGAACCCACTAAATCTTAGAGAATATAGTGAAACTCTCAGAGGCATTCTGAGGACTGGACGTAGGTCAAAGTGGTTGTGGCCGAACTAGTATAACTCCTGGTGTACACTTCGGTGATATTTCTCTTTACTCTCAACTGCTTTAAATATTCTATTAATTTTCTTATACGCACGAAATTTCTGGTATCACCCAATTCACCCCCTCTTGGGTGAAACACTTGCACTAACATTAGTGTGTGTGTGTGTGTAACTATTCAAAACCCCACATATCCTACGTTTTCTCTCTATGTATATGTATGTGTGTATATATGTGTGTGTGTGTATTTGTCCTACAAAATCTATAAGTCATGTTGATGAAACCTTTTGTCCACTTTATCTTGTTTTAATCTATTTTATTTTGAGTTTCCAATGTCAACTGAATTCCTAGCTTATTAAAAAAATGAATGAAATACTCCCAACACATCTAATGCCCTTTTGTACAGTTTGAATGCTTATATATATATATATATATATATATATCACAAACCCCATTTTTACTCTTTGTCCTTTCCTCAAATAATTTGTATCATTCTTTTTCTATTTACCATTTTACCAACTTTTCTTTCCTCAATTCATTCACCGTAATGAATTCAAAGGGGATTCATGTGTATGTATCATTTTTTCTCACTCTTCCCAGGCATCTCACACCTCACATCAAACTTCTCTTAATCTTCCTTTCATACACTGATATAATCTTTCTCTTTATACATGTGTCAAACCCCTTAACATTTTGATATTGACAGAGTAAATATGCAACAGTTCAGTGGACAAACAGAAATTGCATAAATATACTAATATTAAGTGCTTACATTACATTACAGACTATTTCATCAGGTTTAAAAAATATTTACAAACTTACTTAAAATCATCAAAATAAACTAACTCAACTAATGGCTTCTTCGTTTGCACCAAAACCCTTTAAATGCCAGTATTCCCCACTTTATCCTTTGAGCCACTAGCTTCTACTTTAAATAATGGAAAGGGTGAGATTTAAAAGAATCTTAGTAGTAACATGCAATCACTCATAGAAAGTGCAATAAATAAATATGCCAAGTACTAGATAATGTAATATTATAGTAACACATAACTCAGTTCAGTCGGAAATGTATTTAGGACCAACCACTGTTGCAACCCCTACGTATTCTGTACCTTAGTCCTCCAACTAGGCATATCAGTGTACCTACAGGCATGGTGTATCAGTGTATCCGTAGGTACCGTGTATCAGTGTACCCGAAGGCACTGTGTATCAATATACCCATAGGCATGTGTATCCATGTATATTATAGAAGATGGCATACACAGAATGAATGAAAGATAGAGTTATTGCCTTAGATTCCCTTTTTCATCTCTACCATGTGTCCAATACTCTTGTTCCAGCTTGGGCTATTACTAGTTCCTATAAATTATAGTTAACACATAACTGGTTATTTCTTGTATTACTACTACCTTTAATCATAGTATATTGGTTATCCTATCATAGTTTAAGCAGTTTCTACACAATACAATTCTTCACAGTACAGTTTCACAGTTTTCTGAAAAATTGCCATAGTTTCAATCAACTTTAAAAATTATAATTAATTCTAAGAAACTGCATAGGCGCCTTTTTATGTAACAACCCACACACAACTGCTGGCTGGGCCCATACAGCTACATAGTACCCGGCAAGAATCGTCTTCTCCTCTTGGGGATTTATTTCACCTCTCCAAGGACTTGAGGCCATGACCTAAGAATAAGTCATGCCTTAAGAGCTCCTTAGTAGCCACTCGTATTGAAAAATGTCTCTGTAGTACCATACACCGTGGCAACATAAGGCACCTTAGCATATATGTTTTATGCCTAGCCTCATGACTCAAGCAACCAGTACGGCACAACCCACCTGGCCATTGTTAGTGCAAGCATTTCACCCAAGAGGGGGTGAATTGGGTTTTTATAGAAAATTCATTCGTATATAAAAATTAACTGGGAAATTAAAGCAGTTAAGAGCTAGGAGAAATTACACCAAAGTGTACACCGGGAGTTATACTGATTCGGCCATAACCACTTTGCCGTACGTCCCGTCCTTAGAGCTTCTCTAAGAGTTTCACTATATCTTCCAAGATTCAGTGGGTTCTTGGCACCTCAGTATACAACAAATTCCTTCACCAGACACTCACTCCCCTTTACACGTTGTAATCAAATCCCTAACTCAAGGTTCCACAACCTTAAGTTGTCTCCATAATAGATATTGAGTTTGTAATGGAAATCTCTCTCACAGAGTAAATATATAATCACTGAAGTATAAAAATGAATATAAGAAATAGAGCACTAAGAGTGTGTTGATCGATGTATGTTTGTGTGTTCTCAATTGTCTCTGTTCTTCATTGAATGTTCCGATATTTATAGTTGGATTTGTAATAGCTTTTGGAACCATAGATAATAAATCAATAAACAACAGATTAAAATCATGCTTTTTGAACTTTATCACTCGAGTGGTTACTCTAGTAATCTAAATCCATCACTCGAGTGATCCATTAAAAAACTTGGCAGAAAGTGAAGTAATCATTTCTGACCTGATCACTGAGTGGTCACTTGAGTGATCTAGTGGCATCACTCGAGTGGTCACTCGAGTAAACCCTTTAAAATATTGGTAGAGGCTTCATTGACTCTTTTGTTACCTGGTCACTCGAGTAGTCATTCGAGTTATTCTTTTGTCATTACTCGAGTGCTCCCTCAAGCGACACCATACAAATCTTAATAGAGAGCTTCTGGGACTATTTGACATATATGTCACTCGAGTAATGGAGAATCATCACTCAAGTGATATCTTTTGAAATTTTATAGTAGCTCTTTCTCCTATTCCTTGACTTCATAACTTTACTCATCACCCGAGTGCCTACTCGAGTGATGGCTTTCCCTACCACCAAGTACTTAGTTCCTTTGTTCAAAAACTCTTTTGTCAATTTATCAAAACCTTTTGTAAGATCCTTCCAATCTTTGTTATCATCAGAACATATGGATCTAATAACCATGTCAGGGTAAGAGCCAATACTTTGCCACAGATCATACTTGAGAACCCCTGACCATGGACTGATTAGTCGTATCTTTAGGATGCTCTAATACCAAAAATATTAGACCCCGCCTTAATCATTAATATTAATTAGAGTACTTGAGCGTAATTCGGTGGGCAACACAGGAATAACATAAATATAATGATATATTGATGCATTTGGCTTGATTACATTATAGGTTTTCCCCACTAGGGTTTGTACAAAATACTTTCAAACCTTAAATTAATAAAAATGGTCCTCAGATAACCAACATCTTCACTTAATCTTGACTGGTGCCTTCAATTGTCGGTGAATACCACTTTGCCCTTAAAGCCAACTATTGTCGCTGCAAACTTTATTCATTTATGGAAAGGGTGAGATTCAAGAGAATCTCGGTAGTAATGTACAATTGATCATAGAAAATGCAATAATAAATATGCCAAGTACCATATATAGTAATATTATAATAACAAATAATTCGGTTCAGTCAAAAGTGTTCAGAGCCAACCACTGTTGCAACCCCTACTAGTTTCGTACCTCAACTGGGCTCAAGACCATAGACTGGGCATAATTCGGTGTACACATAGGCACTATAATTCAGTATGCCCGTAGGCATTATAATTTGGTTCAGTGTACTTGTAGGCACTATGATTTAGTTCGATGTACTCGTAGACACTATGATTCAGTTCGGTGTACCCGTAGGCACTGTGTATCATACATATTACAGAAGATGGCATACACAAAGCATATAAACATTGGCACAATGTATTAAACCCCTTTTTGTTCATAAATCGTTCCTTGAATTTTATTTTGACGGCTCAAGCTGTAATACCCCTAATTTTGAGATTTGAGGCTAAAGAATAAGCCTGAAATAAGTGGATTGCTAAGCCCCAGTTTGGCAGGAGCCCAAATTATTCCCTAATGATTCTTATATCTTTAGGGTATTAAAGAAAGTAAAATGGTGAATTTTGGAGAAAGTAATTATGTTTTTGGTGAAATCTCCTATAAGGTAGTGAGATTGTCATATGATTTTGTATGAACAAATGATGAGCAAAAATTATAATATTTTACAAGATGAAAGTAGACATCCTAAGCTTTAATTTGATAGGTCAGATGACTCAATTAGAGCTATATATAAAAAGTTATGAATTTTTGAAGTCAACACCAAAAAACTATAAAATTTATGGAGCAGTATGTAAAGATTGAAATTCTGGGATTTTTGTGATTCCAGCTAGCAAAAGTATATATTTTTCCTTGAAACTAGACTCAATAAGGGTTCTATAGGCTTTAGAATCACTCCAATTTGATTTTTCTAGAATTAGTTATGATTTTCCAAAGTTTGGCCAGAAAATCTACCAGAATTTCTGAAAAATCCGAAAATGAGAATTATGACATAAGCAATTAAGAAGATGACATCAGCATGGACTATTAAACATTTCATCTTCTTTAACCTCGTTTGGACGTCCAGCAGGTCTGAAAATAGAGATAGAACATGTGGTTTTTTAAAGCGAGAAAGGAGAAGAAATCTTATGAGGTAAGCCGATTTCTCCGTCGATTTAGCTCCTAATGCTTATAACTCTACTCCTAAGCTCCTCTTCTATGTTATTTAATGTGTTGAAAGCTTGAATTTCAGTGGTAAGAAGGGTAAAGGTAGGGAACTTATCTCTCCTGCATGTATTTGATATTTGTGTTAGTATGTTGATGCATGTTATTGCTTTGCTTGATTATGTGAAACATGTATGAATGATTTGAAGCTATGTTTCAATTTATGCCATGGCCATGAGTATATTGTTCGAAGCATTGAGCTTATAGATTTGTCATTGTGTGAGCATGAGTTATGTGATGCAAGCATGTTATGCATTAAACATTTATCGTACATGCATATTGGGATTGTTTTCCTACTGAGATACTCTCGAATTTTACCCTCCCTTACCAATAATTTAGAAACGAGAAGACAGAAGATAGGCTGAGAACAATGCAGAGAACCATATGAGGGGATTACAGTGGTGGAATGAAGACGAAAAGATGTCTCTGTGTCACTAGGATGGGTTTAGATACCTAAGTAGCCTTGTGTGGCTACATTAATGGTAATGATCATGTATGAACCCCTATGGGGAATTTATGTAATCATGCACTTATTATCAGTATATTCAAGTTATTCCTGTATTGCCCACCGAGCTGCATATCGTTTTCAATGAATACTTTGAAAAAAAAAGGTTAAAACAAGGAAAGGGCATGACACAGGCTATCAATTCGATCCTAAAATTCCAAATGTACAAGAATTAGGTTAATACCCATCATGTATCACTCTAAACTCTTCCAAATTACTTTTGTTAGCTATATTAGTCTAAAGTTTTTTAAATTTACTTTGTTAGTTATGTTTTTCTAAAACAACAAAATTACCAAAATCCCCTAGGGACCCAGTCTGACTGTACCTTTTCAAAAATTTTGACCCAGGCTATTCCTAAAATATTTTGCGTGTATAATTCATTTTTAACTTCGGTTTTTCCAAAATCACTACCAAATGATAGTTTTTCTCTGACAGCCCCTACGTAGCACACGTTTTATGCCCAGCCTCTCGGCTGCAAGCAACCAGTGTGGCGTAACCTACCTGGCCATATCGGGGTAAGAGCTAAGACTTCGCCACAGATCATACTGTGAGAACCTCCGATCATGGACTGATTAGTCGCATCTTTAACATGCTCTAATACAAAAAATGTTAGACTACCACTTATCATTGATATTAATTAGAGTACTTAAGCACAATTTTGTAGGCAACATAGGATAGCGGAAATATACTGATATATCGATACATTATGCTTGATTACATTACAGTTTTTCCCCACCGGAGTTCATACATAATACTTATAGGCCTTGAATTTATAAAAATGGTCCTCATATAACCAACATCTTCACTCAATCTTGACCAGTGCCTTCAATTGTCGGTGAATACCACTTTACCCTTGAAGCTAACTATTGCCGCTGTAAACTTTATTAATTTATGGAAAGGATGAGATTCAAGAGAATCTTAGTAGTAACATACAATCGATCATAGAAAATGCAATAATAAAAATGCCAAGTACCATATACAGCAATATTGTAATAACATATAATTTGGTTCGGCTGGAAGTGTTCAGAGCCAACCACTATTGCAACCCCTACTCATTGCGTACCTCATAATTCGGTGTACCTGTAGGCACTATAATTCGGTTTGATGTACCCGTATGCACTTTAATTTAGTTAGTGTACCCGTAGGCACTATGACTCTATTTGGTATACCTGTAGGCACTATAATTTGGTTCGGTGTACTTGTAGGTACTATGATTTAGTTCAGTGTACCTGTAGGCACTGTGTATCATACATATTATAGAAGATGGCATACACAAAGCATATAAATATTGGCATAATGTATGAAAGATAGAGTTACTACCTTAAACCCCTTTTTATTTGTAAATCGTTCCTTTAATTTTGTTCTGACAGCTCGGGCTATCAATCTGGTCCTAAAATTCTAAATACACAAGAATTAGGTTAATACTCATTCATGTATCATGCTGACTCTTCCAAATTACTTTTGTTGGTTATGGTAGTCTAAACTCTTTTAAATTTATTCTGTTGGTTATCTTTATCTAAAACCGTAAAATTAAAAAAATGCCCCAGGGACCTGGTCTGACTATACCTTTCCAAAGATTTTGACCCAAGCTATTCCTACACAATTTTACAAAATCACTGCCAAATGATAGATTTGCCCTTGATAGCCCCTACTTAGGGTTTTAAGGGTATTTCCTTCATTTCACTCTCTAGGACTTTTCTCACAACATGATCAACATCAACCCTACACAATTTTTCCTTCCAAACACAATATAACCATTAGATTTATGAAATTCTAGGTCCTTCCCTGGTTCCTAAACCTGGCCAAAACTTAGGCTTAAAGAGGGGAAAATGTGATTTTGTGATTTAACTCTTAAAGCTCACTCCTTTTCTCTTCTAACCATTTGTTAAACCTTTTAAACACTTATTAGAAATGATTTGAGGAAATTTGGGCAACAAAACCCCTTAGGGTTTTAACATCCCCAAACTTACAAAATCACTAACCAAACCACAAATCAAGTCAAGAACCACAACAACAACATCATACTACCAAAAGGATTAAAGTTCTTGAAGTTACCTCTTGATTCTCAACCTTTCTCTCTCTAGGCGTCCTCCCTCTCTCTTTTCCCTTGATGTTTTGCTTACTACACGAGGTTACATAGAGGAGAAGGACTTAGGAGAGATTCTACATAAGATAGAATGCATGAACTCTTAAAATCACAAACTTACCTTTAGTTTTTGCTTCCTTGTCTCCCTTTCTCTCCAAGTTTCTCAAGCTCTTCTCTCTCTCTCTCTCTCTTAGTAAAGGATGAAAATGAGGAAGGAAAGATGAAGGCAAGGCTTCATGAAATATCCTCCATCTCTCTATTAAATAAATATTAGCTTATTTGATTTATGACATAAGCATGTACTTCGATCTTATCTCCTCTTAATTTATGTCATAAACTTCCATTTGATTTGAACCAAATTATTTCCTCTTTTGTTAGCCCAAAATGTTGCCTCTTTAAGCCTTCAATAAACCAAATTGGTTCCATCCAAGTAGCCCAACTAAACCTACTTAATCAATTATTATTTAATCCCTTGGCCTTGGATGATGACACTTGGCACAATTTGTATCCAAGTAAATATTTTTCTTCTCCTTTAATCTTTTGGCAACAAATATCCACTGATAAAGGCAAAATATGGGCTTTAACTTAATTCCACAATTTACACAATTGCCATTACATTTTTTTTTCCAAATTCACAATAGTTGGCAATTCTGGCAGATTTTCTAACCAAAATTTGAAAAATCATAACTTTATTTGTAGACATTGAATTGGAGTGATTCCAAAGGCTATGAAACCCTTATTGAGTCTAGTTTTAAGGACTAATATAACCTTTAGTCAAATGGAAGCTCATAATTTTCAGAAATTCGTTAAACCTTATATGTTCTAGATTGGTTGCAGAAACAGGGTCTAACTTTGAAAAATCATATCTCTTTGTATATAGGTCCAAAAATTACCCATTACCTATAAAATTAAAGCCTAGGATGTCTATTTTCATCCTATAAAATTTCACAATTTTTGGACATCATTTGATCATTAAAAATCACATGACAATCTCACTATCTTTGGCTGAAATTACTCTGACAACACTATTCACATTCCAATTTTTAGTGTTTAATTCCTATGATCCAAAATTTATAGCCGAAGGCTATTCAAGGTAGGTCAATATTCACCATTCCATTTCATTAAATGCTACAAATAATTACAAGGCATTTTGGTGAATAAAATTTGGGGCGTTACAAGTTTAATATGGCCTTTTCTCTCTCTCTTTGCTTCAGCTTGTTCCACTGAAATATAAGGCTTAAAGGAAAGAGAAAGCCTTATAGAACATATCACCTTCATTTTTCTCTTTTATTATATTTTATGACCAAAGCACATGCTCATTAAAATGTATAATAATCTCTTTTCTCTTTCTTCTATGCCTTGGCTGAAAAGCACTCTTTAAATGGCCAAAGATATGCTCTTCAATTAACTCAATTCCTCCTCCACACATATTTTTTAATTGGAGTTGCAATTGTTGACCTATGTCATCATATGTTTTTTTTTGTTTGACCATATGCCAAAAATTGTGCAAAGGGATATTTATCTACCATTTAATTATTTTTCCATCCTCATATCCCTTTTTAGAAGAAAATGAGTAAATTAATTCGGGAAAATAATTGTCTCCTGTAGCAAATTACCATTTTGCCCTTACATTTTTTTTATTTTTGCACAGCTGACAGAATTTTTGTCAAACTTTGAAAAGTCATATATTTATTTATAGATGTCCAATTGATGTGGTTTTAAATGTTATTTGATCTTTATTAAGTCTAGTTTTAAGTAAAAATATGTTCCTTAGCTAACTATGTAACCCCTTGCCTTAATTAGCGTAATTAAAATTCGATAATGCATAATAAAATGAAATAGAGACCGTCGGATGATTCAAAACTCATTTAAGACTCCCTCCATGTAGTAGGGACTTCACAAAATTTTCAAAGCTTCTCTATCCTGGTCTCAAGTTCAAATATAGAATATAAATACCTGTGCAGTTATATCACATTTAAACATATCAGAGTGTATAACTTAATCCCCAGCAACCCCCGGTATCATCTATATATAACTATAGGGTTCCAGTTCCCAATTAGGGGATTACACCACCATGTATTCAAAAACTATTCATAACTCAAAAATATCATACAGTAATCCCTATCCAAAATGAATAACCAACATGACCTGACTCAAATGTCCCTACAAGGTTCTAACTGCTCCGGGTCGTTCGCTTCTCCTTGGAGCCACTTGCCCTATCTGAAATGTTAGTCAATGAAAGAATGAGATTCAAGAGAATCCCAGTAGTAACAAATCATTCATACCACACATAAGCACACAACATGTAAGCAAATAATCATACAGCAGCAGCAGCACAAATCACGCTTCACCCTCATCCCCTTTTACTGCCGGGAAGGCACACCGTCCTAACTTAAACTATTGTTAGCGACTCAGGGACTATTGGTATGGCAGTGCATACAAATAACCTTAAGGCCCACATATAGCCTTTCGGCCCACATAATAAAAAATATCAATCCTCATCCTCATCCCTTTTTACCATCAGGAAGGTACGCAGCCCTTACTCGAACCGTTGTTAGCGAGTCAGGGACTATTGGTATGGCGGTGCTTACACATATCCACAAATGTCGCAGCATACGAATTCATCACAAATCAATGATATAACACACATACAATGCATCACGTATGGTATAAAAGAAAAGTCACTACCTTGTTCCATTATGACGTTCGCTAGAATAGTGGACTCACGAGGACGGTAGATGTCAAATCCTATAAACCAAATTAGGGACAACCTATTAATCTCTTTTCCAAGTTCTTAATTCCATAATACGTTAAGTTGGTATTCATGTAAACTCTTTAGGTGGCTAAAAGATGCCTAAACATATGCCTAAACGGTTGGGATAGCTACCCCTAAAGATGCCTTTTTGGAAGTAAAAGCACTGATTTTTGGTCGACTCACTCGAATAGAGATGACCTTTCTCGAGTGATGACCCCCAAATTCACTCAAGTTCCCAAAAGTGCTACATTGGAAGTGTTTGCCTGAAAGCAAACCTCAATATGTCTTACACCCTCACTAGAGCACAGGAAGCTACACTCGAGTGATGACCTCAAATGCACTCGAGCACCAAAAAGTAAGACACAGCGAGTGACTACCCGAGAGCAACCATAAACCCTAAAAGCTTAAACTTACTCCCTCACTCGAGTGAAACCAAGATCACTCGAGTGATGACCTATATCACTCGCAGGAACAAAAGTGCACTCTTGAGCTTTACTTGAGAATCCAAACGAAACTGAAGGGAAAAAGCAAAAATATCTCACAGTACTCAAGTAAACCCTCCTTCACTCGAGTGTTATTCATTAGAAGCCAAAAATCGCAATAATTGATATATGTTCCCAGATTTACCAATTTCATTACCAACGGTCCTAAAATTTGTACCAAAACTCATTCTCACTCATTTTGACACAAGGAACCCCTTGGTAACTACAAAACAACCCAATTCCCACTCAATCAACACATTCTCAACTCTAGATCACAAGATCACCGAAAACCACAATTTGCCAAACTTCCTCATTCAACTTCAACTCAAACTTAATGACATTATAACACATCCTAACATCATCTTCTACACAATACCATTCCAAACTCTTTCATAATCCTATTCTCATAAAATTAGGGAAAAAATTCCAAAATTTACAAAGCTCAACAAAAAATCACCATAAGTATACCAAAATGTATCAAATTCTTACCTCTTCAACTTGGTAAGATCAAATCTTTATTTCCCTAACTTTCAAGTTTGTGCAAACACCAAATCACCACTTTTCAAAATTCTAAAAACATAGCAAAGAAGCTCTCAACCTCTTGAATAAGTTTAATGAAGAGGCTTCAAGCATAGGGAGACAATTATCTACTCAAAATCAAGCTTTTCTCTTTCTTTTTCTTGCTTGAACTTCCGTGAAAATGGAAGGAAGGAGAGATAAGGTGAGAAATGATGGTGAATGCATGAGGAACATTTTTATCCACACACACATACACTCATAGTCGACTTAGAGGAGAGAAGGAGAGAAGATGAGTTTGAAATTTTGACTTTGATCCAAGGGTCCTTATGATGACACTTGCCATGATCTTATGTCTCCCTTCATGAATCCATATAACCCATGCACACTTGATTCCACCTCTTGCTTAACAAATCCTAGCCATTGATCTCAAGTTACCTATGAGTTTTCTCTTTGGTAACAATCCAGTTGGTCGGTAAATTTACCATTTTACCCCTGATTGTCATGACACATATATCATTATCATCAAACACATTTTACATCACAACTCACATTATTTACTTCATAAGTGTTTAATTAACATTAATTACATTCCTTTTAAGGTCATTAGCCCTCAAATACAATTCAAGATATTACAAACTGATCTAACATCATTCCAAGAATTATCATTTTTGGATGCTGCAACAGAAGTTTACCAATTTCATTGGACTAACTTCCAAAATTGATAACTCTTTGTGTACATCACCAATTGACTTATACGACCTATCAAATTAAAGCTTGGAATTCTACTTTCATTTTGAAAAATTTCACATTTATTGGACATCATTTGATCATTCAAAACCACATGACAATCTCACTGCCTTGCAGGAAATTTCACTGGCAACATTTTTCAGTTTACCAAAATTCAACCATTTATTCTATTTATTGAAATAAATATACACTAGATCTTTGGTGCATGAATTTTGGGATGTTACATCTCTCCCCCTTAATAAAATTTCATCCCCGAAATTTGTTACACATATCTATTCATAAATTCTGGGTAACGCTTCAACTGTGAGACATGGAAGACATCATGCAACTTGCTCAAGCTTGGGGGAAAAGCTATTTGGTACACTACTGTCCTAATCCTTAACAAGATTTCAAAAGGACCAATATACCTCAGACTTAGCTTTTCCACTTTCAGTCACATTTCTAGTAAACTGTGGTCTTCTATCTTTGATCTAAGCTTCCTCTATTTTCTTTCTTAGATCACTCCCTACCTGACTGACATTGTTGCCCCAAATCACAATTTGATTAACCAGGTTGAAATCCTTGAAATCCTCAATCAGTTCTAGTCATCAATCATTATGGCAGCCACCTGTAGTGTTTTACGGCTCAATGCGTCAACAATGACATTGGCCTTTCCTGGATGGTACTTTATCTCTAAATTGTAACCTTTAAGCAGCTCCATCCATCTATGATTTCTCATATTTAGTTTTTTTATCATATAGATATTTTAAGCTCCTGTGGTCACAGTACAAATCTACGGTCACACCATAGAGATAATGCTCCAGATTTTCAATACAACACAATTGCTGCTAACTCAAGATCATATATGGGATAATTCTTTTTATGATGCTTCAATTGTGTAGATGCATAAGCCAATACACGACCATGCTGCATTAAAATACTTCCCAATCTATGCCTACTGGCATCAGTAAAGACAACGAAGGTGCACAGTAGATTTGGGATTATTGATATCGATGTTGACGTTAATTTACATTTTAGCTTAGTGAAGCTCTTCTCACAATTATAGTCCCACAGATAATGCTGAGTTTTTTAGATTAACTTTGTCAAAAGCAAAGCTATTATGGAGAAGTTCAGTATTAATCTTCAGTAATCTCCAGTAATACCTAGGAAACTACATATTTCAAAGACAGTCTCTGACTTCTTCTAGTTTAGTAATGCTTCCACCTTGTAAGGATCCCTCAAAACTCCTTACTGTGAGACTATATAGCCCAGAAATCTAACTTCTGAAAGCCAACACTCATATTTGCTCAGCTTGACATAGATTTGCTTAGATTTTAGTATGTTCAATATGTAACCCCCTTACCATAATTATATCCGAATTATGAAATTTAAGTGAAATAGAGACCAATAAGACAAAAACACATTTATAATCCCTCATCTTCAAGATGGGGTATACCGAAAAACAGTTCAAAAAGATAATTAATCTGGTCTCACATTCACCTTTGATTACAATTACCTATGCAATTAAATCACATAATAAATATCAGAGTACGTAACTAAAATCCTGGTAACCTCGGGTTACTTGTATATATACAATGGGTTCAAAGTTTCCCAAAATGGGGATTACATAAGCAAAAATATTATCTACAGCTCATATACATACAGTAATCCCAAAATCCTAATAGATAACCAACAGTCCAAAATCAAAATGTCCCTACGAGATCCTAACCACTCCAGGTTGGCCGCTTCCCCTTTGAGCCACTTGCCCTATCTGAAATGTTAGTCATTTGGAAAGAGTGAGATTCTAAAGAATCCCAGTAGTAACAAATCACTCATACAATATATAAACACAAAACATGTATGTTCATCATGTTCAGCAACAACACTATGAGTTATGGCTCACGCCACAACCAACAGCACTTATGGTTGTAATCACAATGCACTATGCCCTCTTTCACGGTAATCATTATGCCAACTTTCGTTTTAATCACTATGCCAGCTCTCACTGTAATCTCAATGCCCGCTTTCACGATAATCACTATGCAGCAGCATCATAAGGCACAAAGCAACACATAGCTCCATAAAGCGTCTCAATGCATCACAAGGCGGCGGCAACAACAACACAATGCATGATAGGCATACATACAGTACATTTACACAAAGCATAAGAGAGGAGTCACTACCTGTATCTTTCCTGACGTTCTTCGGCACAGTGGGCTCACGAGTCCGATAGATGTCAAATCCTATAATCAAATTAGGGACAACCAATCAATCTCTTTTTCCAAATTCTTATTTCTATAATACTCTAAATTGGTTACCATTTAAACTCTTTAGGATGATCATTAGAGGCCTAAACACATACTTAAAGGGCTGGAAGAAACTACCCTAAAGACCCCTTTTTTGGAAGCACAAAACAAATTTTTGGCTGACTCACTCGAGTGAAGATGACCTCACTCAAGAGATGAGAGACTTGCACTCGAGTGAGACTGGTTCTCACTCGTAAGTGTTTGACAGTGAGCAACAACCATAGCCAGAGAGTGCTCACAATACTCTAGCATAAGGCTTTACACTCGGGTGATGACTCTAAATCCACTCGAGTCCCCGAAAGTTCAACACAAAAAGTGAGAACCTGAGAGCACATGCAACAACAGAAGGAAGAGCTCACTCGAGCACCATCCTTGGTACTCGGGTGAGGAGCCCACACTTGCGAGTGTCAAAACACACTCTTGAATATTGACCAGTGAGTAAGGACCAGAGAGCAACCCTAACCTTGAACACATGTCATCACTCGAGTAACCCCTTGCTCACTCGAGTGATCACCAACTTCACTCGCGGTTTAAAAAGTGCACTCAAGCCTCCTTCATGAGAACCCAGGCGAAACATAAAGAGGAAAAGGGACAATACACTATAGCACTCGAGTGTGATCCTCCCTTACTCGAGTGATGCTATCAGATTTCCAAATCACAGCAACTGACAGAAAATTCCCATATTTACCAAACTTAACCCAATGGCTCCAAAACTTCACACAAAGTTCGTTACCACTTAAAATTGCCTAAGAAACACATTAGTAACTTTCAAAAACATTCAAAAACCATTTTAACCATAGTCTATGCTATTAGGTCTCTATAACACACACAACTCCCAATTTCATTCAAATGATTTCCAAACTTCAAAACCATTACCAACACTCCAATAACCTCACAACATACCATTTCCAACATCAATCACTATGAAATTCATACATTCAAAAATGGACATAAACCAGGGTAAATTCCAGAATTTCTCAAACTTATCCAAACATCACAACATACATATCAAAAAGCATCAAATGCTTACCACTTCACTTTGCCAAAACTAGAATCTTGATTCTCAAACTTTCAAATTACTCCAACACCCAAATCACTATTCAGAATTCTGAAACAACCAAAATGGAGCTCTTTACACTATGGACAAATTTAGTGAAGAGGATTTGAGCATAGGAGAACCATTACTCACCCAAAATCAAAGCTTTCTCTTTCTCTTTCTACCTTCAAGGTCGCCGGAAATGGGAGAAGGATGAAAGAGATGATGATGAGAGATATGGTGAAGATGATGATGATTGTACATTTTCCTTTCCCCCATACACAAATTGAATAGGAGAGAGAAGAGAAAGAAAAAGTGAGTTTTTGTCTTTTGTGCCATATCCATTGGTCTACACAATGACACTTGTCAACATCTTATTCGCTCCCTACATGAGCTCATACAAATGAAAAGCATAGGATTCTGACCCATAGCCAATAGATCTCAACCCTTGATCTCAAATCACCAATGAGTTTCCTTTTTAGTAACTGACCAATTGGTCGATAAATCTCCAATTTTACCATTTTGCCCCTGGTTTCACTATGATCATTAAATCATCACTATGAACATTTATTTCAAATTTGTATCACATTTATCCAAAAGTGTTTAATTACACTAATTACAATCAATATCAAAGTCATTAGCCCTTAATCTGAAATTGGGTCATTACACAATACAATTCTCAAATGCTGTTCCAGCTTCTGATTGCATGGAAAAGAATACCATATTCCCCGACAACCTTTATGCAACCATCTCTCAGCCTCAGCTACTAAAAGAACATTAAGGTTGATTTCTGTATTGACTTATAGTCGTGGATTAGGGCAAATGACTCTTTTATTTTTCACAATCTAGTAGCACATTATTTGCTGTCAACCAATCAATATCCAGAATATTTCTAACCTTTCAGTGGTAAACAAATCAAATCCACCCCTGATTTATGCCCCTTGGCATTTGTTATGCAATTCAGACAATCTTCGGCTGTGACGATTCTAATACCCGTGGGCGTAGACACAACCAGGTTATATCAAAATTTGTGTGCTAGTGAGCCTAGCTGTCTCACACAATTATTTACAATAAATGAATGAATAGCACCCAAATCATACATTGTTTATACTAAATTGCCATTAAGGTAACACATACCTTGAATCAGTTTAGGAGATTTCCTGGCTTCCTCCTGAGTAATCATATATACTCTGCTTTGTACTCCTGGTTTGGGCTCAACAGGATGTTGCTGTTGCAGTGGGAAATTAATAATATAATGCCCTATCCTACCAAAGTTATAACAAGTATTTGGCTAGGTTAGATCTTGCTAGAGTGGAGCACCATTACATGTTTTGCTAAGATGGTGTGGCTTCCGGCAAAACCAACATGTTCTGCCTTATAGGGGTCTTTAATCCCCATAGCCTCTAGCTTGATATGTCTTCTCATTTCCACAGCTGGGTGGTCTACTTGGTTCTTTTTGTTTCTGGGAAGATCACCCACTACCCGACATACCCTTACTAATGGTACCTTTATCTGAATACGGCCTCAACAAGTTATTTTTGGTGATACATCATTCTTCAACTGCCTTGTTGAACTCTATAAAATGCCTTGAAACCAATTTTTCTTTTAGCTCTGGGTTTAGCCCTTTTATCATCATGTCTGAGCTCTACTCCTCGTTATCTTGATATTTAAGATATGCAGAATATCAAGACAACCAGATATAGTAAGCCAGGTACTCGTCAAAACTTTCTTTGTCATTCTGTTGTATGTGAGAAACTCTTTCTCCTTTTCTCGCTTGACTGAATGGGGAAAATATTTCTAGTTGAATTTTTCTTTGAATAATTCCCACATTACTAGAATATTCCTTCCCTGAAGAATCAGCTCAGTATTCTTCCATCATTTATCAACATCACCTTCTAGCTTATAAATTTCCAATAGACTTTAATTTCATCAGGGCAAGCCAGGATTGTGAAAATTTTCTCTAGCCATGATAACCAATCTTCAACTTGTAGATCAAATTTTCCTTTAAAGATAGAAGGTTGTCGTTTACTGAATCTTCCCACCCAAGTCTATAGAATATCACTCTCAGGATGGGGTAAAGAATCTTCTGGTTGAGGTCCCTCAATTGGAGTAGATTCATCGTCCCCCTCACCACTCTTCCAAGCTTCCTGCCTCTGCTCACTTCTCGCAGCTCTTCCCTAATCTCATTCGTTATGGCCTGCTTCTATGTCAACATACCTAGAATCTGTTGCTTTATTAGGTCAGGTTGAGGGTCTAGTATGGCATTATTGTGCCCTCCTTGTGGTCGTACCATCTTTATACTTCACTATTTCAAAATAGAGAAGAAATAAATTCATATGAACATAAGGGCATTTTTGTCATTTCTCAAAATATCTGGTACACAGGTATCTCATACAACAGATATTTATAGTTGTTAAGGAAAAATATTAACCCTATATAACCTATAACTACTGTATAATATGTCTTTGTCCTCTTTTACACACATTATGACATAACTATACATATGACTTCCTAGGGGTCACCTATCCTGTGATTTCCCTAAGTTGAGTATGCTGAACTTTTGTATACCCATGCCAAAACACAGAAACCGGCTTGATCTTCTTCTGTCTACCTGTACCTTATGACTGCCCTAGTCTCAAAAGTCATGCTGGCTGCCTCTGGTCACCAAAATATTGTGTATAGACCCTCTATACACTGTCGTACATGTATTTCACCATGTACAGTATCATGTGATCCATGAACTCGATAAAGTGATTGTTTGGGAAGAAGTACATCATCGTATAAATCTAGATCTTATCCAGATATTCTAGCCTCAATGGAACTTACTTCAGGTAGAGTGAATCCATATAATCCAAATATGCAAGGTACAGGGCTGCAGGAGTGCCATACTTCACAGAAGCCTGTAAGTATTTGCATCGAGTATAATCCCACAACATATGGTGTAATATCCTAAAATGTACTCAAGGGCTAAATATATAGAATGGATTGTGGGATTAATAACAAAATTACCTCTAGTAATTTTGTTATGACTTTAGTCAAGTTTCACATGCAAAATTGGCAATTAAATATTATATTGCAAGATGATATTTTACAAGATCATCTTCTTCTTCAAAGGGCTATGATTTACATATGGCAAGAGGAAACAATATAGGCTACCAAATATGACATGTGAAGGCAATTTGACCAAGTTGTAAAAGATGATGAATAAGTCAACAATTTCAACTAAAGAAGTAACATTGAAGAGTTGAAATTATGATTAGTTCAAGAAGCCCTTTTGGCTATTCCAAGGGCTACAATTTGTATGGCATAAAGAGGAAAGAAACTATGTTGACTATGGTCAAATATTGCAAATAAAGTAAGGAGGTAAATATTGATAATTCAAGAAGCATTATTTTGGTTACTTTAAGGGCTATATTCATATGACATAAGGGAAAGAGAATTCATATGATACACTTCATCTTTTCCATATGAAAAGTCAATAAAAGTGGTTAGGGATATAAGAGAAAAAGAGAGAAAGTGTTATCAATATATTTCCTCATCTTTCTCAAACTTTTCATCCAAGAATTCTAAAGGCAAGAGAGGTGAGAGAATTAAAATTGAAGTGATCTTGTGTTTATCATCAACTTTTACCAAGAAGGAATAATTATTCACCACACATATTCTCTATTTCTTTTGGCTCACTTTCGGTCAAATATTAAGGGCCAAGGGAAGATAATTTCAGAACTCATTCACTCCCTCTAATTTGTCTCAAAGTCGGCCAAGCAAGGCTTAAGGAAAGAGAAAGAAGAGCAAGTGAAGGTAAGCATTTCTACTTGGATTTTGACCTTGTAAATGGCTTCTTTGGCTCAAGTGTCCTTCATAAACATTGTTCCTCTTGATGAGAGCTTTATTTCTATGGTTTTAGAATTTCAAGAGGAGGTGTTTTGAGCCATCATCCAAGAACAAAAGCTTAAAAACCAAAGAAAGGAGCCAAGGAGAAGCAAGAGGTGAGAATTGGCTTCAATTTGAGCTATTGGTTGTGTAGGTTGAATGAGTATTTTGACATACATAATTCTGCCCTAATTTTGTACAAGTTAGGGTTTAGAGAAGTCATGGTGTTTTGGTTAAGTATTTGGTGTTTTATGATGATTAGAAACCATATGACACAAGTTTGATGCTCAATTTGGGAGTTCAGTAATTTCTGGAATTTTGTTGATTTTTTTGCCAAAAAAGGATGTGGGGAATGAGTAGGAATTTGTTCATTTTGATGTTATCATTGTGTTATACATGAAAAATTGTGTGGGAATAGCCCCAAGTTGTGAATTTTGGGTCACTGAAACTCAAAATGCAAAACTGGATTTTCTGCCTAACAGAATTCCAACGAGTTACCCTAAATGTGTGGTGTTTTTGGATAACCAAATGATGTCTAAAAATTCTGAAATTTTCCAGTCTTAAAGTCACATGCTAAGCTTCAAAATGGACATATAATTCATGTCATTTCGTTTTGTGAGCTGGGAGTTATGATTTTCCAAAGTTTGAGATTAAAATTGGAATCTATTTTGGAGCAGTGTTGGATTTTGTGCAATTCTGTATTTTTGTGGTTATGGATAGCCTTGATCCATATTTTTCATGTGTAGAGGACTTAAATGTCTATCAATAGGCCTTAGGATCACCTCATTTTGATTTTTATAGAATTAGTTATGATTTTTCAGATTTGATGAAAAATTCTGGCAGATTTAGTTACCTATGTGAAAATTGAAGATGTTATGTGTAACCCCCTCCATAATTATTATTCAAAATACACGATTAAAGTGAAATAGAGACCAATAGATAGCAAATAACATTTTCAAACCCATATATAAGATAGGGTTTTCACAAATACATTTCGAAATCTAATTCACCTGGTCTCAGATTCACATTTCAAATATAATTACTTTACTTAGATAAATCACATTCATAACAAATTAGAGTGCACAACAATAATCCTGGCAACCTCGGGTTCCATACATTAATCATAGCCTCACAGGGCGCAAACGCCCTTTTACAAATTCTCATACGAGGATTACATAATATCCTTTCAAATACATATCCGAATACGTGTCCATATCGAAATACAATTATCCCAACATTTATGATAACCAACTACCAAGACCATACTTCAACAGGAGCCTTAGCCGCCCATGGTTGGTTGCTCCTTCCTCGAACCTCTTGCCCTGTCTAAAATGTTGGTAGGGGAGGGTGAGATTCGAGAGAATCTCAGTAGGAAACAAATACCAGTATGCATCAAGATAAGTGTTTAATGCATGACATGCATGCAATACATAACTCATGCTCACACAATCACATATCTACGTGCTCAATGTTTCAACAACATACTCATGGCCATAGCATAACTAGAAACAGAGCTACAATCATTTACACATGTTTCACATAATCAAGCAAAGCAATACATGCATCAATACATAAACACAAATATCAAAGCATGTAAGAGAGGTAAGTTCCCTACACTTATTCTTTCCACGTGTGCTCTAGCACCGGCTACTCACGATCAAAGCGAATATCGAACCACGTTCAAGGTGGATATCAAACCCTATAAATCAAATCAAGGACGTAGGGTCATTCTCTATTCCAAATCCTCAACTTCATAACACTTAAAGTTGGTTGCCATTCATGACCTTTAGGTGGCTAATCAAAGCCTAAACATTTGTCACACCACTTAATCCACAAACTACGAATGCCTCTTCTTAACGGCTTCCGTTTCACAATCATTTCTTATTGGGACGGTCTCCTCTAGAACACCCACACACAAACGGTACTCCACAAATCCGATTCTTGTAAGAATCTCAAACAATGAATGCAACTCAGTTGCCCCAACTGTAATCGGCCCATTTCACGATTGCCACACAAACCCAATCACTATATATTTTGCCAAACAGATGCAATCGCTTCCACATACGATTGTCACAACACTCTACCATTACATAACATATTCACTGGAGGCTCTAGATTATGAGCCATATCATCTCTACAGTTACCCCTGCTTAACTCCTCTAGGCCACCACCCTGCTTAACTCAATCTAGTTACCCCTTCCGGGAGTATCCCCAAAACACCACAACCTCAATATATCAAATGACAGCTTTAGTTGTATACATAAACTCTTCCGTTGTATTCACATCCACAACCTTACCCTCACCCGTACACCCACCAGTAACTCCACTAATGGTAACCAGGACTTTTTGGGTATTCACCACAATATCACATTGCTATATCAAGTTTGACGGCGTTACCCTCACCCATCTGGGACTTTTGGGTCTTACACAATGTCCACGACAGATTCACATTGATGTGTGACAATTGTCACAAGATGACAGCACCCACGGATATATACACAATAATACATGGCTTTCGCCACTTACACACATATCACAGTGCAAGAATACCTCAGCTTCCACTGCTTGCACAAATACAACAACTTCCCATTGTCTCACAAATACACATTGCCCTTCTGGCATTCACATCACAGTTCACATTCACAACAACACACATCGCAGATTCTAATTTTATACACCGCCTTTCGGCCTGGGGTAAACACCGGTGCAACCATCTTGGTGGCTAGCTATGCTGGCCATACTGGGATAGTGCCCTCAGAATTGAGAACCCATAATCATGTAGTCGAATTCACCATCAGCTGAACTAGCTCTACTTTGCTACACAACCACACCCCAATCCCAGCTTGTTCACAATTGTCACAGATTCACAATCATACTCTACCCTCATTCCCTTTCATTGTCGGGAAGACACACAGTCTTTACCCGAACTGTTGTTAGTAACTCAAGGACTATTGGTATGGCAGTGCACACACATAGCCATTCTGGCTTACAAATAATAGATTCACAATCACACCTTACCCTCATCCCCTTTTACCGTCGGGAAGATATATAGTCTTTACCTGAACTGTTGTTAGCGACTCAGGGACTATTGGCATAGTGGTGCTTAAACATAAGATCCACAATCACACTCTATCCTCATCCCCTTTTACTACCGGGAAGACACACAGTCTTTACCCGAACTGTTGTTAGCGACTCAGGGACTATTGGCATGGCAGTGTTTACCCATAGCTTTTCGGCTTCCAAAAATAGTCAATCCCCCGTAAACAACCACCCCAGCGGAACGATCCTCCAACATGGGAATCACCCCATGCAACCACAGGTGAGAAACATCACAAATAGCCAGTCCACTGTATCTCCACCGCCCCGAAGGCACGATCCTCCCACCGGAATCACCCGATGGGCTGCAGGTGAAAAACTCACAAATATCCGTCACATCCTGAGCCTATGCCTACCAGGCGCAGCCCACCAGACTAACCCGATCCGGCCCAACCGGGGAGATGGACTCACAGTTCACAATCGTAACAAGCTGGAACCAAGAATATTAAAACCTTCACCTTCAACATTGCAAATTCTTTTCACATACTGGGATCCTTCAAGACCCCTTCTCACAAAATAATCTGGACTTTAAAGTTTTACTTCCCAAAGTCATTACTAACACATTGCACTTTCTATAAACTCGAGCTTTTGCTCAACACAATTCTCAAACATCTCATTCATCACACTTCCGCTGCACACTCTGAGGTCTAACTCCTCATCTGTACTTTAACAATGTCAAGTTAATTTAATAAGAGTCCCATAGGAATCTCCCACTACAACTGACAACATTCACAACATATATCATCTGTGCCAGACCTTGACCCATTCAACTTGAATCATTCAGAGCCATACGACTTCTTTATCTCAAGAATACCCATTCACTGTGGGATTTATTACATACACCATCATTGAGAGCCAACACTTTCGCAACGCTAATCTACGATTCAACATCATGGCGGCTGTACTCCACGGTTCGTCATCAAGGTGGCTGCACTCTAGGGTTATAGTCACGGTGGCCCCACACTATGGTTCATCATCACAGTGGCTACATACTACGGTACCATACTCTCTGTAAGTAGCCCTTTGCGATCAGATTTCCCATAGGTAGCCCTTTTTTATCCGAACCCTCGTAGGTAGCCCTTTCCAATCTGAATCCTCTGTAGATAGCTCTTTCCAGTTAGTTGTCTCAAGATGAAGGTATCATTGTAACGAGAACTCGGAAGCCATTCACACATTCCATTCTCTGTCTCAACCTTGAGACCATATCTCTTAACTATTCATGGTTCTATCAAAACTATCCTCAAGTCAATGGCACATTCCAATTTCATAACGTTAGGGCGATATTTTGCCACCAACGGTCAGCACCCCTCTAGCTTTTATACAGCTAGTTGTGCCTTAAACACTAGGTCTATTCTTTAAATTCACGGGTTAACCATACTGATTCACATTATCCACATCATAGAAAATGTATTCATACAGCCCTTAACACTCACATATCCACAAACAGCAGGGCCCTTAATGTGTATACCACAAACAAACCAAAACATCCTCTATGACTTAAGGTAGCAACTACTGCTATTATCCTAGCAAATCCTATTTTTACCAAGAACTGCAGCTCTAATACTAGAAATGTAACCCCCTCCATAATTAGTATTTGAAATACCCAATTAAAGTAAAATAGAGACTAATAATTAGCAAATAACATTTTCAAACCCATCTATAAGATAGGGTTTTCAAAAATACTTTTCAAAATCTAATTTACCTGGTCTCAGATTCACATTTCAAATATAATTACTTTACGCGGATAAATCACATTCATAACAAATTAGAGTGCACAACCATAATTCCGGCAACCCCGGGTTCCATACATTAACCATAACCTCACAGGGCACAAATGCCCTTTTACAAATTCTCATACGGGGATTACACAATATCCTTTCAAATAGATATCCGAATACGCATCAATATCGAAATACAATTATCCCAACATCTATGATAACCAACTACCAAGACCATACTTCAACAGGAGCCTTAGCCGCCCATGGTTGCTTGCTCCTTCCTCGAACCTCTTGCCCTGTCTAAAATGTTGGTAAGGGAGGGTGAGATTTGAGAGAATCTCAGTAGGAAACAAATACCAGTATGCATGCAAGATAAGTGTTTAATGCATGACATGCTTACAATACAAAACTCATGCTCATACAATGACATATCTACATGCTCAATGTTTCAACAACAAACTCATGGCCATAGCATAACTAGAAACAGAGCTACAATCATTCACACATGTTTCACATAATCAAGCAAAGCAATACATGCATCAATACACAAACACAAATATCAAAGCATGCAAGAGAGGTAAGTTCCCTACACTTATTCTTTCCACGTGTGCTCCAGCACCGGCTACTCACAATTAAAGCGAATATCGAACCCTGTTCAAGGTGGATATTGAACCCTATAAATCAAATCAAGGATATAGGGTCATTCTTTATTCCAAATACTCAACTTCATAACACTTAAAGTTGGTTACCATTCATGACCTTTAGGTGGCTAATCAAAGCCTAAACATATGCCTAAAGGGTTAGGAGAAACTATACCAAAGGCCATCTTTAAAAACCTCAAAACTACATTTTTTTCAAATGGTTAGCCGTGGCCACCAGAAGGTCAGAAAGTCTTGGGCCACGGCCAGCCCCTCTTGGACCGCGACCAGAGACTGGTCAGAAGGTTTTGGGTCATGGCCAACCTTTTGGGCCACAGCCAACCAGTGACTTGACTCCTAGCTCATTTTCCAACGATCATAGCTTGGTCCACAAAACTCAGAATCACTCAAACTTTATATCAATGGAAAGCTTGCATTGTGAACTACAATTCTGAAAAATATCATCACATTTCAACATCATTTGCTTTGTCATAATACCATGCAAATTTAGCCACTTGCACAGCATTTCAGACTTAGCCATTTTCCAAAATTCCAGAATTTCACAGTTTTGGCTCTTTTGCTTCCAATGGTCCCAATTTCACACCAAACACCATTTCCACACAATTTTTCACAAGGAAACCATTGGAGACACCATAGCAACCAAATTCAAACCATATTGACATGTTTCCACAACATGTCACACAATTCATAACATAAAACACACATTGCACCACTTTCCATTTCACTTTCCAAGTTCTCAAACCAATTCCAATGACACCAAAACACACTATGGTATCAATTTAACCACAATTCACTATTCAAAACATCCAATTGGAAAATCACACAAAATTAGGGCAAGAACATGTTTGTCAGAGAACAAGAGGTATATATATATACTTCTACAAGACTTACTCCAAGTAATATGAAATTACGTCAAGTGATCTGCAATTACTTCAAGTAGACCTTCAAGTAATTCGCAATTACTCCAAGTAAATCTGAAACTCACTCCAAGTTAACACAAGTGGCATAGAGGATGAGAGCTGAAACTTCAAGAATAGATGAGATACAACATTTTGCTAAAGCTGGTCTTCCTGGTCCTTCATTCTTTGGTCCATCTGTCTAGGGCTATTTGAGGGAAGAGCTTCAACAATCACACAGAGCTTGCTACGAACGATACTGAGTTTATTACCTTTGTGAATGGCGAGATTAGACAACTCTGTGACTTGATCAACCAAAATCTCAAGGCCTTATTCTGAGCTCATCTTGGTATTCTAAAGTGCTTACAGAAGACTTCACTTCAGAATCTCTTAGTACTAATCACATCATCATATAGTGAGTATCCAACGATGCAACAATAGACTTCAGAGGATTATAGCTCGAGTGATTACGAGATTACTCGAGTGAGGTATTGTATTCTTTAATTCAAATTCTCTGAGTTTCATCACTCAAAGTGAACACTTGAGTAATGACCCAAGTAATACAGGGCTACAGCCTTAAAATCCTGAATAGCATTATTATTTTCAAAACTTAATTTCTCTCCAAATCTTCATACTTTCACAATTATTCTCTCTACAAAATTTCTAATGATTCTACAAATCTAGGAGAGTTATTAACTTATTATTCACAACGATTTTCTTTTAAGCCATGCATTCATTAAGGGGGAGCTTCACATTCACATGTGTTTTATATCTGAAAAGCTCATCTCATTTATTGAAAGAAAATCCTTTTAACATACTCATCTAAATTCACTATCTTTTAATTAGTTTTGATGATGAGTTAATCTTATATTTTCCTTTCATGATCTTAATTTTTAACATATCATATAGAAAGGATGGCTTTTGTAATATCCCGGATTGTGACCAAGGATTAGCAACTTCAAAGTAATGTAATTAATATTAATTGAGCACTTTTGAAGTATATATTGTGCATTGTGATAATCAGGGGCAAAACGGTAAATTTACCGACCGACTGGTTAGATACCATTGAGAACGCTTCTTAGTAATCAAGATCAATGGCTAGGATTGAAAGACCAAGAGGTGGAATCCTATGCATGCAAGCTTATATGAAATCATGGTAGGAAGAATAGGATGGTGACAAGTGGCAAAACAAGGACCCTTGGATTAAAGTCAAGTTTTCAAACCATTTTCTCTTTCTCTTCTCTTCCTAGTCGGTTTATGTATATGTGAGGAAATGAATCATCATCATCAATATCTCATTTTTCTCTCTCATCCTCCTCCATTTTTCGCTGAACAAGCTAAGGAAAGAGAAAGAGAAAAGCTTGAGTTTTTGGTAAGTTAATGCCTTCATATGCTCAAGTGCCTTTCATTAATGTTGTGCATGAGGTTGAGGGCTATATTCCTATGGTTTCAAAATTTTGGTTGAAGTTTGAGAACTTGTGGAAATTTGGAAGTTGGAGAATTGAAGAATTGGCTTTAGGAAGAAGAAGAGGTAAGAATTAGAAGTATTTTGGTATAGTTGTTGTAATTATTGGTTGAGTATTGGGAATTTATGAGTTTGCCCTGATTTTGTGCAATTTTTGAATGGAATGAATTGGCTTACGTGTTGTGTAGAATTTGGTCTTTTGTTGAACATTTTGGTCATTGGAATTGATTTGGGAACTTGGATTGGAAAGTGTGGCAATGTGTGAATTGTGTTGTGACATTGTGAGACATGTTGTAGTTGTTGAGCAATATGTCAATGGGAGTTGAATTTGTTCATTTTGATGATTTCAATGGTTTTCTTGAGTAAAATTGTGTGAGAATAGTGTTTGGGTTGGAATGGGAATCATTTGGGATCAAATGTGAAAATCTGGAAAATCTGGCCAATGTAAGTCTGTTCTGGACAGTTAGATGGTGTGGACATTTTGACTGGGCAAATGATGTTGCAAAATTATGAAACTTTCCAGTCTTAAAGTTCACTTCCCAATCTTCAAAATGGACATAAATTTTGTGTCATTTCGCTTTTTGAGCTGGGAGTTTGAACTGTCCAAAGATTGGCATCAAAACTAGACCCTATTTTGGTACAATATTAGGTTTTTGGTCAATATAGACTTTTGTGGTGATTTCTAGTTATGGCAAATATTTTTCCTTGAAAGAGGACTTAAATAGCTTTCATTTGGCTTTGGAATCACCTTATTTCGATTTTTCCTGAATTAGTTATGATTTTTGGAATTTCAGCCAAGAAACTGGATTTTCTTGGCCGCGGCCAGCGGATTCTGGGCCGCAGCCCAAATGTTTCTGAGCGTTTCTGGGCAGTTTTGGGCCGCAGCCAGTGGATTGTGGGCCGCGGACCACCCCCAAAAATCAGTATTTTACACTTTTTAAAGGTGGTTTTTGGTATAGCCTTTCCCAACCCTTTGGGTATATGTTTAGGCCTCTAATAGTCACCTAAGGAGTCCAAATGATAACCAACTTAAGCACTATGGAATTAAGAACTTGGAAAAGAGATTGATTTATTGTCCCTAATTTGGTTTATAGGATTCGACATTTACCGTCCTCGTGAGCCCACTGAGCTAGCAAACGTCAGGAAGGAACGAGGTAGTAACTTTTCTTTCATACCATATGTGATGCATTGTATGTGTGTATTATCATTGATTTGTGATAAACTCATATGCTGCGACATTGTGAATATGTGTAAACACCGTCATACCAATAGTCCCTGAGTAGCTAACAACAGATCGGGCAAGGGTTGTATGCCTTCCCGGTGGAGAAAGGGGATGAGGATGAGGATGAGGTGTGGTATATGTGATTATGTGGGCTGAAAGGCTATTTGTGAAGGCCGACGGGCCATTTGTGAAAGCCAGATAGCTATATGAGCTATAAGGCTATGTATATGCACTGCCATGCCAATAGTCCCTGAGTAGCTAACAACGGTTCGGGTTAGGACAGTGTGCCTTCCTGGCGGAGAAAGGGGATGAGGGTGGAGTGTGATTTGTGGTGGTGCTGCTGCTGCTGCTGTATGATGATTTGCTTACATGTTGTGTACTTATGTGTAGTATAAATGTTTTGTTACTACTGGGATTCTCTTGAATCTCATTCTTTCCTTTAACTAACCTTTCAGACAGGGCGAGTGGCTCTAAAGAGAAGCGTACGACCCGGAGTAGTTAGAACCCTATAGGGACATTTACTTTTGGATGTGTTGGTTAAACCTATTGGACAGGGATGTTGTAAATTATTTTTGGGTAGTATTGGTAACAGAATATAGTTGTGTAATCCCCTATATGGGTATTGTAAACCTTCTAGTGAATGAATGGAACCCGGGGGTTGCCGAGATTGCTATTAGATATTCTGATATGAATGAATGTAAATTAACTGCACAGGTGATTATATTTGATAATTGAATTTGAGACCGGAATAGGAAAGAAGTTTTGAAAATTTTGTAAAGTCCCTACTATAAAAGGGAGTATTAAATGAGTTTTGAACTATTCGACGGTCTCTAAACCAATTTAATTAAGTGATATCGAATTATAATTACACTGATTAAGGCAGGGGGTTACAGCTTTGGTTTATGCAATAAATTTGATACTTGATTGCACTAAACATTCTCCTTGCAAGAATGTTTTTATTTATAACAGGAGAATTTGTTCTATGCAAAATCATTCCTCAACACACTAAAAGGAGAATATATCAACTTTGAGGAAAGATGATTTAATATTGGCTGCAACACTCAGAGCAACAAAAGGCACAAATCAGAATGATTTTGGTAGCATTCTAAGGAAGGCTATTCCTGAGCTTCCTATTGAGCACACTTCAAAGTCTACCACAAAGCCAGCTATAGTTCATTCCTATGAACTTTATTCATTAGAGTTGCGCTTCAAAAGTATAGTGAACACAACATCATAGATCTACACAATAAGAAAAGGAAGTAACAAACTTTATGGAGCACTTCATCATTTTCCAAAAACTACATGAGCATTTCTAAACCCTCTCTTTATATTTTGAGCTTACTTTGCCTATCATTGATTATGAAAGTTTTTCTTGAAAACCTTTCCAAATTGTTTCAAATGTGTTTCATGAAAATCATTTTTCATTTACATCAAATTATAAATGAAACTACTTTCAAAACGGGGGAGAGAAACTTGTTTTCCTGAAGCATTAATGGGGAGAATGACATTTCTCATTTGATTTCATATTTACTTCTCTACAAGTTTTTCTTCTTTATATTTCAAACTTTTTGCTGATGTCAAATAGGGGGAGAGAAAGGCAAGAAAAATATATTGTTCTTACTTAGTTTTTATAACTCACACATATTTTTCTTGAAGGATTTGTCATCATCAAAGAGGGGGAGAATGTTAGATATGAATAGTTTTGATGATGTCAAATATGAGCAAAAAGTTTGTATAATATACTTATCTTCTACATTGAATAACTACCATATTTAATGTTGTATATCTTGTAGATTAGTCATAAACCCAATGGTGGGTTGATGTTATAATGCCTCATAAATGGAGAACAATCATCAAGAAGAAAATCAAGAGGCAAGGAATTGAAGAAAGAAGAAAGAAAGATGAAGATTGAAGATATTCATCAAGAAGGTTGAAGTTGGGTGATAAAGAATGATCATCAAGTGGCAAAACAAGAAGAAAGAGATTAAAGAAAGAAGAACTTGCAAGATCACATGAGAATATCAAGATCCAAGCTATTAGAAGTGATATAGGAGGTTTCTATGGTCAAACGGAAGTTGGAATGGGTCAATACGAAGCTAAAATGATGTATACGGAAGTTATGGTGCCTCCAGGGATGATTACTTGAGTAATCACATGAGTAATAGGGTACTGCCTCATTTTAGAGGTGATTACTCGAGTAGCTACTCGAGTAATCTACCGGGTTACTTTATAAATCACTCAAGGCGGAACTTGAAGTAATGGGCACTCTGTTTTCGTGCGGCAGAATAGAGGTTAGGTATTTTGATGATATCTCTCCAACCACATGTCTAATCGAACTGAAACTGGTGGAATATGAAACTAGACTTCCAACACGAACTTTTGACACCAATATCACATTCAAAGGAGTTCAGATGAGAGAGATATAAGCTTCGGAAGTCAACACATGAATCAGCATCATATTCCTGGACAGCTTTGGTATTTTGGACATAACTCTCAAAATACACATCGGATTGCAACAAAACTGGTGCCATATGAAAGAAGACTCAAAGAGGTTTCCATGGATATATAATTTGTCACATTTGAAGCTATATCCTAAGAGCTATGATTTCTAGAAGTTGGTGCTTGTGATAGCTCGTGAGTTCAGAAATGGTCTAAGAACAGTAGATACTCTTTAGATCATAACTTTCAGTAAACAACGTGTTTGGAGCTGATTCTTGTTGCATTGGAATGTAGATAATGAGGGCTTTCCGATGATATATAATTTTCCATGTTTCGAGTCAAAATCAAGAATTCACTTGAAGGCACCACTCAAGTAACTAGTTGATAACAAAAGACTTTACTCGAGTGAGTACTCGAGTAATCAAATAGAAAACTTCCAGTTGCTCTCGGTCTGCCAATGTTACTCGAGTCAGTACTCGAGTAAAGAGACAGAAACTTAAAGTAACTAGAGTCGAACTTCAAGTTACTACCCGAGTACGCAGAGTTATTTAGAAGAGAACTTCAAGTTACAACCCGAACTTCAAGTCGAACTTCAAGTTACTACCCAAGTAAGCTATGCAGAAAATGGAAGGCCACTCGAGTAACCTGTGAAGAAACTTGATGTTTACTCGAGTGAGAACTCGAGTAATGCTTCCCAGGAAAATAGAACAACGTCCCGAAGATTCTGGAAATCAATGAAATGATCATATAACTCATTCTTCTTGCTTCTAATCACTCTAACACTTCATTGTATTAGTGTTTAATGTATTTCTCCAGGAATACAATGAAGATATGATGTGAAGAGTCAAAAGGTGAATTTACGGAAGCGGAGCGTCAACGTTATAACGGCTAGTTTTCAAATTGAAAAAGCCACACTCCAACGGATATATTGAAATGCTCAAACAGTCATCAACCTTCATCAACTATAAATAGAAGATCATCCATAATAGAAGGGACTAAGTGTGCATACATCATCAAAATGTCAACATCCTAACACCAACGCTCATCACACATACTCTCTGTTTCTCTAGCTTCTATACTATTTACCTTTGAGAGAGAAGTTATTTGTATTGTACTTCAATGAGTATTTTATCCACTCTGTGAGAGAGTTTGTAAACACTTATATTTCTGAATTGATCTCAAGGTAGAGGAACCTTGAGTAGGTTAATTTCCTTACGAGAAGCTGTAAACACTTATATTTCTGCAAGACTTTCTACTCGTAAGACTTACAAGGTGTAAGTAGTAGAGAACATTGCTACTCGTAAGACTTACAGTGGTGTAAGCAGAAGAGAACGTTGCTGCTCGTTAGACTTGCATAGGTAAGCAGGAGGGAAAGGTCTTCGGGATTGCTCTGCTCGTAAGACTTATTGTAAGGGGGAGTACTTGGTGAGAACTTTGTAAAGGCATTTCTTGTGCCTGGATTAAACAAGAAAATAATGGATTTGAAAATCTCAGGAGGAGCCTGGGGACTGGACATAGGCCATCACAGATTGGACCGAACCAGGATAAATCACAGTTTGCATACTCTCTTCCTTAAACTCTTTTATTTCCAGCATATATTAACTGTTGATTTATGATTCATTATTTTCATATTTATTGCTTCCTCTAAGATGCAAAAAGATTTTCAAAGTTCTTAAGATTTTTATCTTACACCCAATTCACCCCCCTCTTGGGTGTCAGCCGGTTCTAACATAAATTATGCCAAGTGTCACCCTCTTGCTCCACCAACCATAAGTTCACATAGGCACACTCGCACATGATTCCACCCCTTTTAATCTATCACAAATCAATCTCAACCATTGATCTTGAAGTTATCAATGAGTTTCCTCTTCGGTAACTGACCAATTGGTCGGTAACTTTACCGTTTTGCCCCTGATTATGGCAACTTCTCTTGAATCACCACCAAATACATTTTCTCATTCATTTACACCATACATATGTCATCCCCCCTATTTTCATTCAATTTAGATGTTAATCTATAATTAAACTTAAATACAGGGTTTTGGCGCTACTCACAACACATTCGAATCTCAAATCACATTGGATTCTCCAAAAGGGTTATTTATCACTAACCACATCCACTTTTGGAGTCATTAACCCTTAATCATAATTTGGGATCTTGTTAAACCAGGGCTTAGCAGTCCATTTATCTCAGGCTTATCCTCTAGCCTCAAGTCTCAAAATTCGGGGTATTACATTATGGCATAATGTAATATTATGGAACTTTGAGGTTAGAAATTGGTCTTTTAGATTAATTGACCACTTTAGCTTCTTAGTTTACTTGATTAAATAACCATAGTGATAACCAACTCAAGTATGATGAGTTATTAAAGAATTGGAATAGGTAATGATTTGTCGTCCTTAATTCTGGTTTATAGGATTCGATATTTACCCTGTTCGTGACCTACTTACGCCAGAGCACAATCGGAAAGAACAAGGTAGTGACTCTTTCTCTTATACTATGTGTTAAGCATTGTATGTATGATTGTCATGCTTTGTGTCACATTGAGATTACAGCGTAAGCTGCCACATTGTGTATACAGTCGTGAGTGCTGTCGTATGTGGAGTAAGCTATGTATCATTGTGTTGCTACTGATTGTGATTTTCTTACATGCTATGTGTTTACATATTGTATAAGTGGTTGTTACTACTAAGATTCTCTTGAATCTCATTCTTTCCTTTGACTAACCTTTAGACAGGGCAAGTGGTTCCAAGAAGAAGTAGATGACCCGGAGCGGCTAGGACTTTGTAAGGACATTTGATTAGGTTGTTGGCTATCTATTTTGGTATGGGATTACTGTATAACTTTGGGATGTAAATATTATTTTGGTTATAGTTCTGTAATCCCCTAGATGGGAAATTGAAACCCATAGTGTATATATATATATATGAGACTGGGGGGTTGTCAGGATTTTTATTGTATACTCTGATATGTATGAATTTAATTTAACTACGCGGGGTAAGTATATTCAAACCCTGAATTTGGGACCAGGATAAGGAAGGAATTTTGAAAGAATTTGTAAAAACCCACTGTAAGGAAGGGATTGAAATGATTTTAATTATCCATCGGTCTTTAATCCATTTTAATTACGCATATTCGAATCATAATTACTGTTTTCAAGGCAGGGGGTTACATATGGTTCGGCCATAGGTCATATCTCACATGTACTAGTCCAGCTTTGGAGAGAGTAGAAATACAGAACTTAAACTCTGACCCATCTAAGACTGGCTGCTCAGAATCTCCCACCACCTCTCAGGGAACTGGCTCGAGTCTCGGCTATGGCTCGTATATTGGTCTAACTTGGACTCACTCCCTAGGTGTTCTCATCTTAACAGAATGCTACCCCTTGGGAATCCTTAGACCCGGGGTACCGTGGTTCAACGACAATGGTGGCCTATCTCACTGTCGTCGCCTTCCATCCATCATTATCGTCAACCTCTAAACAAGATCATATCAGTACACTATTCTAATAATGCCAAAATCGCTTTAAGTTCTGATACCAAAAATGTCAAACCCTTTAACATTTTGATATTGAAGGAGTAAATATGCAACAGTTCAATAGTAAAAAAAATAGCTTTAAAATATTGATATTAAGTGCTTGCATTACATTATAGACTATTTCATAAGGTTTGAAAAATATTTACAAACTCGCTCAAAATCATCAAAATAAACTAACTAAACTGTAATATCCCAAATTTCGATTAAGGTTTAATGACTTTAAAAGTGAATGTGATGAGAATTTTGGTTCTTTTAGTGATTCCAATGGCTTCCTTATGAAAATTTGTGTAGGGAGGGTGTTTGATGTGAAATTGGAACCATTGGAAATAATTGTGCAAAAGTTGGAAATTCTGACTATCGAAACTCTATATAGGGCAGTCGGTTTGTATGGACGTTTTGAATGGTAAAATGGTGTCTAAAAATTCCAAAACTTTTTAGCCTTAAAGTTCACACGCCAAGCTTGAAAATAGACATATAATTTGTGTCATTTTGATTTGTGAGCTAAAAGTTATGATTTTCCAAACTTTGGAATTGAAACTGGAATCTATTTTGGAGATGTATGGACTTTTGCGCAATTCTGTATTTTTGTGGTTATGAACTGCATTGATCCATAGTTTTCCCATAAATAGGACTTAAATAAATTTCTATTGGCTTTGGGATCACCCTACTTTCATTTTATAGAATTAGTTATGATGTTTCAAAGTTGGGCAGAAAAACTGCCAGAAAAACCGAAAATGGGAAAATTTGGACAATTATGACATCATTAAGATATTAGATGACATCATCATGATATTATAAAGCAAATCTTCATCTTCCTCATACCATTCCTGATGGTTTTTTTAAAATAAAAGAGAGAGAGAGAGAGAGAGTTAAGAGCATTTAGAGAGAGAAAGGGAAGAAAACTTGCAAGGTAGGTCGATTTCTTCGGTGAATTCATACCTGATGCGTATGATACTGCTCCTAAGCTATTTTTCCATGTATTTTAAAGATTGTGAAGAATAAATTTGGTTGTGGAACGGCTTAGGGTTTTGTCAAGTCAAGAAAAGCTAGAAGGAAGCGAAAGGTAACTCCCAAACCTTTGAATATTGATTGTTCTGGCTGCTGTGGTAGATTTAATCGGTGAAATTTTTTTGGATTGTCTTTGTTTGAGGAACTTGGAAAATATTGTGTTAGAAGTGTTATGCTTCCAAAATTGGGTTTAAATTGTAGTTATAACTCAATTAAATAGTTAATAAAGTAGTTATGAGTAGAAAGGAACACGTCTACGGAGTCAGATTTCAAACACCCCAATTTTTTTTGGGGAACTGAGAATTTCATCCATGGCTAGCTTGGAGGGGTTAGAGTTGGATTTTGAACATTCTGATGATTCCATTGTGTTCAAGAGGGAAAATTAAGTCGGACTACAGTTGGTCACTTATTTGGAAAAGCCCGAAAAAGCGTAATTACGAAAATGCCCTGAAACCCTTATAGCGGGGCTGTCAAGGGTATTTTGTAATTTGATAATGAATTTGATAGTTCGGAAATGGATTCCTTGGGTGAAAATATGTAAGAATAGCCCATGTCAAAATTTCGGGACGAGTACAGTCAAATCGGGTATCGCGGGGTCGGGCTGGGTCCCTGGGGGCATTTTGGTAAATGTTTACGATAGACTCGTATAACCACCATAAACACTCTGGAAGTGTCTAAACTGGTACATTTGACGCTTTAGGACCAAGTTGAAAGCCCGAGGGATTAGCACGTGAATCAAAGCAGACGGTTCGAGGTAGAAAAGGTCTAAGGTAGGGAACTTACCTCTCCAGCATATATTTGATATTTATGCTCGTGTATTGATGCATGTTATTGCTTTGCTTGATTATGTGAAACATATATGAATGATTGAAGCTCTGTTTTTGTTAATACTGTGGCCATAGTTTTGTTGCATGAAATATTGAGCACGTAGATATGTCATTGTGTGAACATGAGTTATGTAATGCAAGCAAGTCATGCATTAAGCACTTATCTTGCATGCATATTGGTACTGTTGTCCTACTGAGATTCTCTTGAATCTTACCCTCCCTTACCAATAATTTAGACAGGCAAATACAGAAGGTATGAGGAAATCAGAGAAGAAAACTACACAAGAGAGGGTTGCAGTGGTGGAACGTAGACAGTAAGAAGTCTTTGTTTTACTAGGATGGGTTTCGACACACTAGTAAACCTGTACGGCTACCTTAATTGTAAGTATCATATACGAACCCTTATGGGGATTTTCTGTAATCATGCACATATTATTAGTATAATTATGCTATTTTTGTGTTGCCCACCGAACCGCATATCGTTTTCTATGAATACTCTAGTAAAGGTGAAATTAAAATAAGGGCGTGACATTTTGGTACTAGAGCTTCAAGAGATTCTGGAAGAGCCTAAGAGGTTTTAGCAGTGGGACGATTCTAGCAACATGATGGTATACTGATATGGTTTTGATTACACAATGTTAGGAAATATGCACGGATCGGAGGTACTAAAGGAGGGTATCTTCCTGATTTGTGAATCATCCCTGAGAAATGGTGAGTATTGAAGGGCACTAGTGGCAAGGATATTGCGGAACCTGAGGAAGTGGGTACGGCCAAGGCCAATGTGCGGTCTACACCTAATATTTTGGTGACCGGAGATAGCTGACATGTCTTTTGAGACAAGGGTAATCATGAGGTACCTATGGACGGAAGCAATAGAAGCTAGTATCTACATTTGGGCATGGATACATAAAAGTTAAGCTTGTTGAACCCAAGGAAATCCTAGGATGGGTGACCCCCTGGGAAGTGAGTTGATAGAGTCATGGAGACTTGAGACATAGTGATGTCTTAAGGTTTCTCTATGACTAATGATCATTTATGTTAGATGATTTAAAGGGTACTTAGATGCATGGAGATAATGATGATGTAAGTATTGATTTTAATATGGAACATTTTTGTTGTAGTGAGTACTGCCATAAAGGTTTATTTGATGAGGTTATGGGAACTCGAAGAATAGTAAATGTTTTGAGGTTTCTCCATTTTAAGAGATGATCCTTAGAAACTCTGTTGAGATAAAGGAATGTCGCAATGATGTACGGTGATATATAAGGTGTGATGATTATGTCGTATGTTGATTGTAGAGGATCCGATTTGATGATACTGAAGGTTGAGGATAGGCTTGAATCAAGTCTAAGCTAAAATAGTGCTTAGGTCAATATGTGAATCAAGTTGCACTATGGTTCTATTACATGACAGAAGTTTGAACCTTGTGAACCTTATGGATAGTGTTGAACTTTCAGTAACGTTTTGAGGATGTTTTGGATTAGAGAATCTAGGCTGTATGATCTTACAAGCTGCATATGTTGTAGTAGACTTATGTGTCTAAAGACCCTAAGACCTAGGGGACTAGTGTGCCTTAGGTTGGCAAAGATACTTAAGCTTATGTTGGGGTTGATGGTGCTCTGTGGAAATGAGGGAAGTGATTTCCCAATTCAACTAATGTTAAGGTTTTAAGAGTTGAATTGTGATCCAAGGATCAAACTCAATAGTTGAGCTGATTCTTAGGAATTTGACTTGACAAAGATGGTTTAAGGTACTAGAAAGGAGTACCAAAATGAATCAAAATATGTGTAAGGTATCCTGAGGTTGCTAGTTGTTAATCTAGCACAGGGAAAGAGTGAAGCATCGAGTACAGTACCTTAGTGTGGAGCCACTATGACAATGAACCCTAGTATGCAGCTGCCTTGACGACAAACCATAGAATGCAGTTGCCGTGACGTTGAATCATAGAGTAAAGCTATGGGAATGTTAGCTTTCAACGATGTATTGGTTATGGCTTTTGGAAGTAGAACTTCGGGGCCATGTTATCATGTGGGAAAGGGGTTTTAGAGGATCCTAGTATTGTGAAAGGATCAACTGTAAGTTTTGTTGTAATGTGTTGTGAACAAGTAAGGGTTTGGGTGTACTCTACCCGGCTTGATTGATAGTGTGTATTGTGATATGAATAGGCTGAGATTGAGGTAGGACTTGTACAGTAGAGCAGAGCTAGTTCAGGTGATGGCAAATTCGACTACATAATCGAGGGTTCTCACTCTTGAGGGCTATTACCCCGGCATGGCCAGCATGGCTAGCTATCAGGCTGGTTGCACCGGTGTTGACACAAGGCCAAAAGGAGGTGCATAAAACTTAAATCTACTATGAAGCTATGTGTATATTCGTTTAGGTTGCATCATCACAGCAATAGTCCTCCAGTAGCTAACAACAGTTTGGGTGATTACGGTGTGCATCTCTAGCGGTGAAAGAGGATGAGGATGGAGTGTGACATGCTAATAGTCCTCCAGTAGCTAACAACTGTTCGGGTGAAGGCTATGTGCATCCCTGGCTGTAAAAAGAGAATGAGGGTAGTATTGGGAGATTAAGACTTTCGGTTAGTTGACTAGATAGAAGAGACTAAGACTCTAGGTAGACCGTTACCGTAGGGTGCTTCGGATAGAAGAGACTGAGATTCCGGAGTGGCTCGATGTGGTTAATATCCAAAAGTCCCTATTACTACTAGCGGAGTCACTGGTAGGTGTACGGGTGAGAGTAATGTTGTGAAGTTTTGCAAACAGCAAAAGCTGAGGTATGTTTGCAAACAGCGAAAGCTAAGGTATCTTTATAAACAGTGAAAGATATTGTTATACAACGAAAGCTGTCATTATACAGCGCAAGCTGTCGTTATTGTAAATATAGCACAAGTTGTCGTTAGACAGTACAAGCTATCATTATTGTGATGACAACGAAAGATATCATTATACAGCGAAAGCTATCGTTATTGCGATTACAGTAGAAGCTGTCATATTGTGTATATAGCCGTGAGTACTGTCGTTTATGCGTAGTGAACCTATGGTACATTGAGTTACTCCCAGAAGAAGTGATTACATTGTGAGCAGGGTGGTGGCATGTGCCTCCTAATTGCATGTGATGATTGTACTACTGCAACGAGGGTATACATGTAGTGATGGTGTTTTATTGCGATTGTCTATATTGGCGATTACTTCTGTTGGCAAATGTGTTGCGCGATAATGATGTTTTGCGACAATCGTATGTTGTGATGATTACATTTGTTTGGCAATTGTGTTGTGTTGATATGTGTTTGAAGTTATGGCATTGTTGCCATTATAGGGTGGTGGTGGAGCAATTTTCCAACCGCTAAATGTAACCCCCTTCACGATTAAAGCCGAGATTAGTTCGTAAAAATGTAATTAATGTGGAATTAGAGACCGTAATAGATTCTGGGACTTAAACGACGTCAAACTTCCCAAAATCAGGGCTTACAAAAAAAAACTTTTACAAAACATGTTCATGACGGTCTCATATTCACATTTCAATACTAAATGGCCTATACAAGTTGATTTCATTCACAAATATCAGAGTATAAACAAATTCCTGACACACTCGGGTTCCAATCATTAAATAAGGGATTTACAAAGGCACAATGCCCACAATTCGATACCCTTAACTTGGGGATTACACAAAACTATACTATCAATCCCATTTTACACAATTGTTTCCCAAAAACATCCAATAGATATACAATTCCAAAATCTACAATGATAACCATTAATTCCAAAATACACTCCTAAACAGGAGCTCTAACTATTCTTTGTCGCCCGCTTGCCTCTCGATCCTTCAGCCCTGTCTAAAATGGTTAATTTTGGGAGAGTGAGATTCTAAAGAATCCCCGTAGTAACAAATCAATCATATAATGTACAACAATAGTGCATGTAAGCCCATCATTATTCACAACAAGCAACTACAACGGCAGTTACAACGGCAATGGTTAGTATGACACATGTCATCCCTTACGATTGCTCACGCTAAATTGCTCACGCTGTATTGCATCACCACAATCAACACAGTATAATTCACCACAGCTGGGATCCATATAAAGCATATCATAATCACAAGCCACATAGGCAAAATACACACACACAGCCCACGGCTGGTTTCACAAACGCCGCCCCACGGGTCGGATTCACAAAGATCCATGTACATTTACGACGACAGTTCAACGGCCGACCTAGAGATGACCACTGTCACTCCCTATACGGCTCACATTGAAGTGCTCATGCCGTAATGTACCATGGCACACATTTCACAAGCTCAACGACAAGTTATGCATGCCAAGACATCATACAATATGTGAGAGAAGAGTCACTACCTGAGTTCTTCCGGGCGTGTCCTAGCGCCGGTCTCTCCCGCGGAAGGCAAATGTCAAATCCTATATTCATAATTAGGGACGAAGAGTTATATTCTATTCCAAGACTTAATTAACTTGAAACACTTAGTTTTGGTTATCATAATTGACTCTTAAGAGGCCCCAAATGCCTCTAAGAAAAGCCCTAAAAGGTTTGGAAACAATAGGTTAAAGATCCCCTTTCGATAACTCAAAGTGCCAAAACATAGGGTTGGGCCGCGGCCCACCATTCCTTGGGCTGCGGCCCACCACTCATGGGCCGCGGCTCAAAACAGGCCAGAAAGGTTTGGGCCGCGGCCCGCCACCCTTGGGCCGCGGCCCAGAGATTTCCTGACTCTGGGCAGCACTTCGAAAAACCATAACTAATTCTAGAAAAATCGAAACGAGGTGATTCCAAATCCAAATGAAAGGTATTTGAGTCCTCTTTCAAGGAAAAATACAGCCCTTCACTGGGAATCACCACACAAATACAGAATCACCAAAAACTAACCACTACTCCAAAACAGAGTTCTGTTTCAATCCCAAACTTTGGACAACCATAACGTGCAGAATACTAAACGAAATGACACAAAATATATGTCCATTTTGAATCTTGGGATGTGAACTTTAAGACTGGAAAGTTTCATAATTTTCCAATACCATTTGATCACTCAAAACGCTCGTGTAAGCTGACAGCGAAAAACAGAGCTTAACCAAAACAGATTTTCCAACTTTTGCCAAGTGATCCAAATGAATCCCAAAATCAACAACCAAGCTTATTCCCACACAAAATCACTCAAGGAATCCAATGGAATTGTCAAAATCACCAAAATCCTATTCCATTATCATGCTTTGGGTTTTGGCCAATCAATTCAACAAGATACCAATCTTAACCAAACTTCACATTTCAACTTCTAATCAATCTATCTATCACATACTCATTCCAAAACACCATTCTCATACCAAAAACATACCAAATGAATAGTGGCATCAAATTTTCGGATTCAAGCCAAAATTCCCAGAATTATTAACTACTTCAAATGGTATGAAACTTAGATAGATAGGTTAGTTTCACTCACCTTAGCAACTTCTCCAAAGAGAGTTCTTGATTCTCCAACAATCAATTTTCATGTGGCACAAATCACAACCAAATGACCAAACTACACACACCAAAATGAAGCCCATTACTCAAGGATCAACTTTAATGAAGGGAGTTTGAGCAATAGAGGTCCTTTACCTACTCAAAGATCAAGCTTTTCTTTTCTCTTTCCCAAGCTTGCGCCACAAAAAAATGGAGGAAGAAGAGAGGAAAGAGAGAGAGCACGAGAGAGAGACAGAAATGGAGAAGAGGAAGGCAAAAAGTGGACTTTTGTCCCTTGTGACCTCATCCAACAACTCCCACATTGCCACTTGTCAGTATCTCATGCATTCCCACAATGAGCTCACCACATCACAACACATAGGATTCCGACCCACGGTCAAGGAATCACTACCCTTGATCTTAAATACCACACATATGCACTAATATTTCCAATTTCCACTAATTATGACATTAATTAAAATTGTCATAAAATACATAATAATCCCAATTAAATTCATAATTATCCATAATAATCATGATTAACCCATAATCAAAAATTGGGATATTACAATTCTCCCCCCGTTCAATAAATTTCGCCCTCGAAATTTGTTACACATCATGGGGCATAAACTCAGGAAATCGTTTCCTCATGTCCGCTTCCGCCTCCCAAGTGGCTTCCCTTGGAGACATTCCCTTCCAGACCACCTTCACGAACGATAAGCTTCGGTGCCTGAGCTTCCGCTCTTCTCGATCAATGATTCTCTCTGGCTCTACCGCATAAGTGAAGTTATCTTGCAATTCCACTTCTTCATACTCAATGACATGCTCAGGGTCTGGTTGGTACTTCTTAAGCTGCGAGACATGGAATACATCATGCAATCTACTCAAGCTCGGGGGTAGGGCTATCTGATATGCTACAGGTCCGATTCGTGCCAGAATCTCAAATGGACCAATGTATCTCGGACTCAGCTTCTTCCGCTTGATCGCTCTCCCAATGCCTGTGACCGGAGACACTCTCAAGAAAACATGATCCCCCACTTCAAACTCAAGAGGTCTTCTCCTCTTATCAGCATAGCTCTTCTGACGACTCTGTGCTGTAAGGAGCCTCTTCCTGATAACTCGGATCTGTTCAGCGGTTTGGTCAACAAGATTCGGCCCATACAACTTCCTCTCAAACAACTCTGACCAGCACAACGGTGACTGGCACTTTCTTCCATACAGTGCTTCATACGGAGCCATTTGAATGCTCACATGATAACTGTCGTTATAAGCAAACTCAGCCAATGGAAGATAGTAGTCCCACTTTCCTTTAAAGTCTAGGACACACGCTCTCAGCATATCTTCTAAGGTCTGGATAGTCCTCTCTGACTGTCCGTCTGTCTGAGGATGGTAAGCCGTGCTAAACCTCAATTGAGTACCCATAGCTTTGTGTAGAGCCTTCCAGAATCTCGAAGTAAACCGAGGATCTCTATCGGAGATTATATTCTTCGGTGTACCATGGAGTCTCACAATCTCTTTGATATATATCTCAACCAGCCTATCAGGAGAATAGCTAGCGTTGATAGGTATGAAGTGCGTAGACTTCGTGAGTCGATCAACAATCACCCAAATCGCGTCATAGTTCCTGATCTTGGGCAGACCCACTACCAAATCCATGGTCACACTCTCCCACTTCCATTCTGGAATTTCTAGACTCTGGAGCAATCCTGGCGGTCTCTGGTGCTCAATCTTCACCTTTTGACAGGTAAGACACCGCGCCACATACTTCGTCACATCACTCTTCAACCCTGGCCACCAATACATAGACTTCAAGTTGTGATACATCTTGGTCATACCGGGGTGAAGAGTATACTGACTCTTATGAGCCTCATCAAGAATTCTCAACCTCAACTCAGCCTTCAGTGGGACATAGATTCTCTTCTGGTAACACACCAGCCCACTAGGTGATAAGTCGTAATCCCGAGTCTCTCCTCGCTCAATCTTAGCTCGGATTGACTGGGCTAGCTCATCATGTATCTGAGCCTCTTCAATTTCAGTCCTCAGGTCATTCTCCCATTGGACCACACCATAACTAGCACATAGGATATCCTTCGAGAGGTTTAAATCCCAAAAATCCTCTATCAGTTTCCATTCCTGGATCATCATTGTTGCCACTAGCACCGCCTTCCGACTCAAAGCATCCGCGACGACATTAGCCTTACCCGGATGATATTTGATCTCCAGGCTATAGTCTTTCAGCAACTCCATCCACCGACGCTGTCTCATGTTCAACTCTTTCTGATCATACAGATACTTGAGACTTTTGTGGTCGCAGTACAGTTCCACAGTCACACCGTACAGGTAATGACGCCAAATTTTCAATGCAAACACTATTGCTGCAAGCTCCAGATCATGAGTGGGGTAGTTCATCTCATGCGGTTTCAGCTGTCGAGAGGCATAGGCCACCACACGTCCCTGCTGCATCAGGACACACCCTAACCCCTGCTTACTCGCATCACTGTACACGACGTAAGCCTCACTGGGATCAGGTATAATCAACACTGGTGCCGTAGTCAATCTCTCCTTCAGCTTAGTGAAACTCCGCTCACAACGTTCATCCCACAAAAACGGTTGATCCTTCCTCGTGAGCTTGGTCATCGGCAATGCAATACGCGAGAAGTTCTGAATGAACCTCCGGTAATAACCAGCAAGACCCAGAAAACTGTGAATCTCAGTAACAGTTTCTGGCCTTTTCCAATCAAGTACTGCTTCCACCTTACTGGGATCCACTGATACCCCGTCTTGTGAGATCACATGGCCAAGGAACTTCACTTCCGTAAGCCAAAACTCATACTTGCTCAGCTTGGCATAGAGTTGCTTTTCTCGCAGAATTCTCAACACGATTCTCAGATGTTGCTCATGATCCTCCCTACTCTTGGAATAGATCAAGATGTCGTCAATAAACACAACCACAAACTGGTCAAGATACTATCGGAAGATGTGATTCATATAATCCATGAATACCGCTGGTGCATTCGTCAAACCGAAGGGCATCACAAGAAACTCATAGTGCCCATATCTCGTTCTGAAAGCAGTCTTCGGAATGTCCGCCGCCTTCACACGCAACTGATGATATCCCGACCTTAGATCAATTTTGGAGAATACGCACGAGCCAGACAATTGATCTAATAGGTCATCAATTCTTGGGAGTGGATACTTGTTCTTAACAGTCACTTTGTTAAGTTCTCGATAATCGATACAAAGCCTCAAGCTTCCATCTTTCTTTTTCACAAACAATACTGGAGCTCCCCACGGTGATACACTGGGTCGGATGAACCCTTTCTCAAGCAATTCTTCAATTTTCTTCTTCAACTCCGCCATTTCATTTGGGGCCATACGATATGGGGCTTTCGATATCGAACCAGCTCCAGGCACAATCTCAATTGGAAATTCCACTTCCCTTTCTGGAGGCAATCCATTAAGATCGTCTGGAAATACCTCAGGGAATTCATTCACAACAGGTATACTCTCTAGAGCTTCACCTGACTCTCCCTGAACGGAGAAAAACACCATATACCCTTGACATCCTTTCTCAAGATATTTCTCTGCTTTAGCCGTTGAAAGTAAGTTCAAACTAGCATTTACATTGCTATCCCGTTGTGCACTACGGAAAGTAATCATCTTATTACCACAATCAAGCAGTACATCATTTGCTGTCAACCAGTCAAAGCCCAAAATAACTTCCAATTGTTGGAGTGGCAAACAAATCAAATCAACTACCGATTCACGACCCTCAACAACTATCACACAATTTAAGCAGGCTTCGGCCGCCACGGCCTTGACACCCATCGGCGTCGACACAACCAAATCGAATGGTAGTCTATGCACATGCAATCCCAGGCGCTTTACACAGTCATAAGCTATGAACGAATGACTTGCACCCGAGTCAAACAAAGTATCTAACTCATTATCACCAAGAAGAATTTTACCTTGGATCAACTCAGGCGACTTCCGAGCCTCCTCATGCGTCATTGCAAACACTCGACCCTGATTCCTGGGCCTTTGTTCTGCCGGCTGTCGTGGGCACTTAAAAGAAACATGACCCACTTGCTTGCAGTTGAAGCAAATCATCTCCCCAGCACAAGTTTTTCCCGGATGGTACTTTCTGCACTGGTTGCACACCGGTCCCGCTGGAGGTCTCTGGTCACTACGACCCCCAGGTTGATAGGGCTTCTTGTTACCACCCCCATATGAGGATCCTTGCCCCTTCCGCTTCTGGGAAGTATTAGCCTTACTAGGCTCACTACGGCTGTCTTTACCCTTAGCTGGGTACCAATCCCTCAGATTGTTCTCAACAATCCGACACTGCTCCACCGCCTTGTTGAAGTCAGTAAACAGATGGGTGGCCAATCTCTTTTTCAACTCATGCCGCAAGCCCCTGATGAGCATATCGGAGCTCCACTCCTCATCATCCTTATCCCGGAGATGTGTAGAGTACCGAGATAGTCGGACGAAACGGGAAAGATACTCATCAAAACTCTCCGTATCTCCCTGCCTGATAGCCAAGAACTCGGACTCTTTCTCCAATCTCACAGACTTGGGGAAGTACTTCTCGTTGAACTTCTCTTGGAACAATTCCCAAGTCAATGGTACATTCCGGTTTCTAAGTGTCATGGCAATATTCCGCCACCACCGGTCTGCATCCCCCTCTAGCTTATACACAGCTAGCTTCGCCTTTACCTCCGTAGAGCACTCGAGGACTTCAAAGATCTTCTCAAGACGGTTCAACCAGTCCTCAGCAACTTGGGGCTCAAACCTCCCTTTGAATACTGGAGGTAAATGCTTGCAAAACTCAGAGACCCAGTATTGCAAGCCTCTTCCCTCACGAACCAGTACCCCTTGAGACTCTTGATTGGGCACTGAGTGAGGTGGGGATTCATGGGACCGATTGGACCCCTCAGCTGTCTCCTCATGATGAGTCTCTGCTTGAGTCTCCCCACGAGTCGACTGGGCCTTTTCCTCATTACGTTTGGCCCTTTCCTCCCGGAGCTCTTCTCTTAGCTCACGGATCATGTCCCTTTGTTCCCGTACGAGATCCATCATCTCTAGCATTGGGTCAGGAGGATTATCATTCAACTCCTCCACATCTGGGTCCTCTTGCCTGACTCTAGGGCGAACCATGTTGTCCTTTACTCTACAATGATTCACCATGTCAGTTTCATAGCAAAGGTATACACATAATCCATAAGACTTAGATATACCTACAACCAGCAGAAATATCCATGTGTATACACATCAAGCACTTATCAATCATTAAGCTACCCTAAACTCAAAGGATTAAGGTCAACTAAGGAGCTATCCTAGCAAATCCTCACCTTGCTAGGAACTACAGCTCTGATACCACAAATGTAACCCCTTCACGATTAAAGCCGAGATTAGTTCGTAAAAATGTAATTAATGTGGAATTAGAGACCGTAATAGATTCTGGGACTTAAACGACGTCAAACTTCCCAAAATCAGGGCTTACAAAAAAAAACTTTTACAAAACATGTTCATGACGGTCTCATATTCACATTTCAATACTAAATGGCCTGTACAAGTTGATTTCATTCACAAATATCAGAGTATAAACAAATTCCCGACACACTCGGGTTCCAATCATTAAATAAGGGATTTACAAAGGCACAATGCCCACAATTCGATACCCTTAACTTGGGGATTACACAAAACTATACTATCAATCCCATTTTACACAATTGTTTCCCAAAAATATCCAATAGATATACAATTCCAAAATCTACAATGATAACCATTAATTCCAAAATACACTCCTAAACAGGAGCTCTAACTACTCTTTGTCGCCCGCTTGCCTCTCGATCCTTCAGCCCTGTCTAAAATGGTTAATTTTGGGAGAGTGAGATTCTAAAGAATCCCCGTAGTAACAAATCAATCATATAATGTACAACAATAGTGCATGTAAGCCCATCATTATTCACAACAAGCAACTACAACGGCAGTTACAACGGCAATGGTTAGTATGACACATGTCATCCCTTACGATTGCTCACGCTAAATTGCTCACGCTGTATTGCATCACCACAATCAACACAGTATAATTCACCACAGCTGGGATCCATATAAAGCATATCATAATCACAAGCCACATAGGCAAAATACACACACACAGCCCACGGCTGGTTTCACAAACGCCGCCCCACGGGTCGGATTCACAAAGATCCATGTACATTTACGACGACAGTTCAACGGCCGACCTAGAGATGACCACTGTCACTCCCTATACGGCTCACATTGAAGTGCTCATGCCGTAATGTACCATGGCACACATTTCACAAGCTCAACGACAAGTTATGCATGCCAAGACATCATACAATATGTGAGAGAAGAGTCACTACCTGAGTTCTTCCGGGCGTGTCCTAGCGCCGGTCTCTCCCGCGGAAGGCAAATGTCAAATCCTATATTCATAATTAGGGACGAAGAGTTATATTCTATTCCAAGACTTAATTAACTTGAAACACTTAGTTTTGGTTATCATAATTGACTCTTAAGAGGCCCCAAATGCCTCTAAGAAAAGCCCTAAAAGGTTTGGAAACAATAGGTTAAAGATCCCCTTTCGATAACTCAAAGTGCCAAAACATAGGGTTGGGCCGCGGCCCACCATTCCTTGGGCTGCGGCCCACCACTCATGGGCCGCGGCTCAAAACAGGCCAGAAAGGTTTGGGCCGCGGCCCGCCACCCTTGGGCCGCGGCCCAGAGATTTCCTGACTCTGGGCAGCACTTCGAAAAACCATAACTAATTCTAGAAAAATCGAAACGAGGTGATTCCAAATCCAAATGAAAGGTATTTGAGTCCTCTTTCAAGGAAAAATACAGCCCTTCACTGGGAATCACCACACAAATACAGAATCACCAAAAACTAACCACTACTCCAAAACAGAGTTCTGTTTCAATCCCAAACTTTGGACAACCATAACGTGCAGAATACTAAACGAAATGACACAAAATATATGTCCATTTTGAATCTTGGGATGTGAACTTTAAGACTGGAAAGTTTCATAATTTTCCAATACCATTTGATCACTCAAAACGCTCGTGTAAGCTGACAGCGAAAAACAGAGCTTAACCAAAACAGATTTTCCAACTTTTGCCAAGTGATCCAAATGAATCCCAAAATCAACAACCAAGCTTATTCCCACACAAAATCACTCAAGGAATCCAATGGAATTGTCAAAATCACCAAAATCCTATTCCATTATCATGCTTTGGGTTTTGGCCAATCAATTCAACAAGATACCAATCTTAACCAAACTTCACATTTCAACTTCTAATCAATCTATCTATCACATACTCATTCCAAAACACCATTCTCATACCAAAAACATACCAAATGAATAGTGGCATCAAATTTTCGGATTCAAGCCAAAATTCCCAGAATTATTAACTACTTCAAATGGTATGAAACTTAGATAGATAGGTTAGTTTCACTCACCTTAGCAACTTCTCCAAAGAGAGTTCTTGATTCTCCAACAATCAATTTTCATGTGGCACAAATCACAACCAAATGACCAAACTACACACACCAAAATGAAGCCCATTACTCAAGGATCAACTTTAATGAAGGGAGTTTGAGCAATAGAGGTCCTTTACCTACTCAAAGATCAAGCTTTTCTTTTCTCTTTCCCAAGCTTGCGCCACAAAAAAATGGAGGAAGAAGAGAGGAAAGAGAGAGAGCACGAGAGAGAGACAGAAATGGAGAAGAGGAAGGCAAAAAGTGGACTTTTGTCCCTTGTGACCTCATCCAACAACTCCCACATTGCCACTTGTCAGTATCTCATGCATTCCCACAATGAGCTCACCACATCACAACACATAGGATTCCGACCCACGGTCAAGGAATCACTACCCTTGATCTTAAATACCACACATATGCACTAATATTTCCAATTTCCACTAATTATGACATTAATTAAAATTGTCATAAAATACATAATAATCCCAATTAAATTCATAATTATCCATAATAATCATGATTAACCCATAATCAAAAATTGGGATATTACAATTCTCCCCCCGTTCAATAAATTTCGCCCTCGAAATTTGTTACACATCATGGGGCATAAACTCAGGAAATCGTTTCCTCATGTCCGCTTCCGCCTCCCAAGTGGCTTCCCTTGGAGACATTCCCTTCCAGACCACCTTCACGAACGATAAGCTTCGGTGCCTGAGCTTCCGCTCTTCTCGATCAATGATTCTCTCTGGCTCTACCGCATAAGTGAAGTTATCTTGCAATTCCACTTCTTCATACTCAATGACATGCTCAGGGTCTGGTTGGTACTTCTTAAGCTGCGAGACATGGAATACATCATGCAATCTACTCAAGCTCGGGGGTAGGGCTATCTGATATGCTACAGGTCCGATTCGTGCCAGAATCTCAAATGGACCAATGTATCTCGGACTCAGCTTCTTCCGCTTGATCGCTCTCCCAATGCCTGTGACCGGAGACACTCTCAAGAAAACATGATCCCCCACTTCAAACTCAAGAGGTCTTCTCCTCTTATCAGCATAGCTCTTCTGACGACTCTGTGCTGTAAGGAGCCTCTTCCTGATAACTCGGATCTGTTCAGCGGTTTGGTCAACAAGATTCGGCCCATACAACTTCCTCTCAAACAACTCTGACCAGCACAACGGTGACTGGCACTTTCTTCCATACAGTGCTTCATACGGAGCCATTTGAATGCTCACATGATAACTGTCGTTATAAGCAAACTCAGCCAATGGAAGATAGTAGTCCCACTTTCCTTTAAAGTCTAGGACACACGCTCTCAGCATATCTTCTAAGGTCTGGATAGTCCTCTCTGACTGTCCGTCTGTCTGAGGATGGTAAGCCGTGCTAAACCTCAATTGAGTACCCATAGCTTTGTGTAGAGCCTTCCAGAATCTCGAAGTAAACCGAGGATCTCTATCGGAGATTATATTCTTCGGTGTACCATGGAGTCTCACAATCTCTTTGATATATATCTCAACCAGCCTATCAGGAGAATAGCTAGCGTTGATAGGTATGAAGTGCGTAGACTTCGTGAGTCGATCAACAATCACCCAAATCGCGTCATAGTTCCTGATCTTGGGCAGACCCACTACCAAATCCATGGTCACACTCTCCCACTTCCATTCTGGAATTTCTAGACTCTGGAGCAATCCTGGCGGTCTCTGGTGCTCAATCTTCACCTTTTGACAGGTAAGACACCGCGCCACATACTTCGTCACATCACTCTTCAACCCTGGCCACCAATACATAGACTTCAAGTTGTGATACATCTTGGTCATACCGGGGTGAAGAGTATACTGACTCTTATGAGCCTCATCAAGAATTCTCAACCTCAACTCAGCCTTCAGTGGGACATAGATTCTCTTCTGGTAACACACCAGCCCACTAGGTGATAAGTCGTAATCCCGAGTCTCTCCTCGCTCAATCTTAGCTCGGATTGACTGGGCTAGCTCATCATGTATCTGAGCCTCTTCAATTTCAGTCCTCAGGTCATTCTCCCATTGGACCACACCATAACTAGCACATAGGATATCCTTCGAGAGGTTTAAATCCCAAAAATCCTCTATCAGTTTCCATTCCTGGATCATCATTGTTGCCACTAGCACCGCCTTCCGACTCAAAGCATCCGCGACGACATTAGCCTTACCCGGATGATATTTGATCTCCAGGCTATAGTCTTTCAGCAACTCCATCCACCGACGCTGTCTCATGTTCAACTCTTTCTGATCATACAGATACTTGAGACTTTTGTGGTCGCAGTACAGTTCCACAGTCACACCGTACAGGTAATGACGCCAAATTTTCAATGCAAACACTATTGCTGCAAGCTCCAGATCATGAGTGGGGTAGTTCATCTCATGCGGTTTCAGCTGTCGAGAGGCATAGGCCACCACACGTCCCTGCTGCATCAGGACACACCCTAACCCCTGCTTACTCGCATCACTGTACACGACGTAAGCCTCACTGGGATCAGGTATAATCAACACTGGTGCCGTAGTCAATCTCTCCTTCAGCTTAGTGAAACTCCGCTCACAACGTTCATCCCACAAAAACGGTTGATCCTTCCTCGTGAGCTTGGTCATCGGCAATGCAATACGCGAGAAGTTCTGAATGAACCTCCGGTAATAACCAGCAAGACCCAGAAAACTGTGAATCTCAGTAACAGTTTCTGGCCTTTTCCAATCAAGTACTGCTTCCACCTTACTGGGATCCACTGATACCCCGTCTTGTGAGATCACATGGCCAAGGAACTTCACTTCCGTAAGCCAAAACTCATACTTGCTCAGCTTGGCATAGAGTTGCTTTTCTCGCAGAATTCTCAACACGATTCTCAGATGTTGCTCATGATCCTCCCTACTCTTGGAATAGATCAAGATGTCGTCAATAAACACAACCACAAACTGGTCAAGATACTATCGGAAGATGTGATTCATATAATCCATGAATACCGCTGGTGCATTCGTCAAACCGAAGGGCATCACAAGAAACTCATAGTGCCCATATCTCGTTCTGAAAGCAGTCTTCGGAATGTCCGCCGCCTTCACACGCAACTGATGATATCCCGACCTTAGATCAATTTTGGAGAATACGCACGAGCCAGACAATTGATCTAATAGGTCATCAATTCTTGGGAGTGGATACTTGTTCTTAACAGTCACTTTGTTAAGTTCTCGATAATCGATACAAAGCCTCAAGCTTCCATCTTTCTTTTTCACAAACAATACTGGAGCTCCCCACGGTGATACACTGGGTCGGATGAACCCTTTCTCAAGCAATTCTTCAATTTTCTTCTTCAACTCCGCCATTTCATTTGGGGCCATACGATATGGGGCTTTCGATATCGAACCAGCTCCAGGCACAATCTCAATTGGAAATTCCACTTCCCTTTCTGGAGGCAATCCATTAAGATCGTCTGGAAATACCTCAGGGAATTCATTCACAACAGGTATACTCTCTAGAGCTTCACCTGACTCTCCCTGAACGGAGAAAAACACCATATACCCTTGACATCCTTTCTCAAGATATTTCTCTGCTTTAGCCGTTGAAAGTAAGTTCAAACTAGCATTTACATTGCTATCCCGTTGTGCACTACGGAAAGTAATCATCTTATTACCACAATCAAGCAGTACATCATTTGCTGTCAACCAGTCAAAGCCCAAAATAACTTCCAATTGTTGGAGTGGCAAACAAATCAAATCAACTACCGATTCACGACCCTCAACAACTATCACACAATTTAAGCAGGCTTCGGCCGCCACGGCCTTGACACCCATCGGCGTCGACACAACCAAATCGAATGGTAGTCTATGCACATGCAATCCCAGGCGCTTTACACAGTCATAAGCTATGAACGAATGACTTGCACCCGAGTCAAACAAAGTATCTAACTCATTATCACCAAGAAGAATTTTACCTTGGATCAACTCAGGCGACTTCCGAGCCTCCTCATGCGTCATTGCAAACACTCGACCCTGATTCCTGGGCCTTTGTTCTGCCGGCTGTCGTGGGCACTTAAAAGAAACATGACCCACTTGCTTGCAGTTGAAGCAAATCATCTCCCCAGCACAAGTTTTTCCCGGATGGTACTTTCTGCACTGGTTGCACACCGGTCCCGCTGGAGGTCTCTGGTCACTACGACCCCCAGGTTGATAGGGCTTCTTGTTACCACCCCCATATGAGGATCCTTGCCCCTTCCGCTTCTGGGAAGTATTAGCCTTACTAGGCTCACTACGGCTGTCTTTACCCTTAGCTGGGTACCAATCCCTCAGATTGTTCTCAACAATCCGACACTGCTCCACCGCCTTGTTGAAGTCAGTAAACAGATGGGTGGCCAATCTCTTTTTCAACTCATGCCGCAAGCCCCTGATGAGCATATCGGAGCTCCACTCCTCATCATCCTTATCCCGGAGATGTGTAGAGTACCGAGATAGTCGGACGAAACGGGAAAGATACTCATCAAAACTCTCCGTATCTCCCTGCCTGATAGCCAAGAACTCGGACTCTTTCTCCAATCTCACAGACTTGGGGAAGTACTTCTCGTTGAACTTCTCTTGGAACAATTCCCAAGTCAATGGTACATTCCGGTTTCTAAGTGTCATGGCAATATTCCGCCACCACCGGTCTGCATCCCCCTCTAGCTTATACACAGCTAGCTTCGCCTTTACCTCCGTAGAGCACTCGAGGACTTCAAAGATCTTCTCAAGACGGTTCAACCAGTCCTCAGCAACTTGGGGCTCAAACCTCCCTTTGAATACTGGAGGTAAATGCTTGCAAAACTCAGAGACCCAGTATTGCAAGCCTCTTCCCTCACGAACCAGTACCCCTTGAGACTCTTGATTGGGCACTGAGTGAGGTGGGGATTCATGGGACCGATTGGACCCCTCAGCTGTCTCCTCATGATGAGTCTCTGCTTGAGTCTCCCCACGAGTCGACTGGGCCTTTTCCTCATTACGTTTGGCCCTTTCCTCCCGGAGCTCTTCTCTTAGCTCACGGATCATGTCCCTTTGTTCCCGTACGAGATCCATCATCTCTAGCATTGGGTCAGGAGGATTATCATTCAACTCCTCCACATCTGGGTCCTCTTGCCTGACTCTAGGGCGAACCATGTTGTCCTTTACTCTACAATGATTCACCATGTCAGTTTCATAGCAAAGGTATACACATAATCCATAAGACTTAGATATACCTACAACCAGCAGAAATATCCATGTGTATACACATCAAGCACTTATCAATCATTAAGCTACCCTAAACTCAAAGGATTAAGGTCAACTAAGGAGCTATCCTAGCAAATCCTCACCTTGCTAGGAACTACAGCTCTGATACCACAAATGTAACCCCTTCACGATTAAAGCCGAGATTAGTTCGTAAAAATGTAATTAATGTGGAATTAGAGACCGTAATAGATTCTGGGACTTAAACGACGTCAAACTTCCCAAAATCAGGGCTTACAAAAAAAAACTTTTACAAAACATGTTCATGACGGTCTCATATTCACATTTCAATACTAAATGGCCTGTACAAGTTGATTTCATTCACAAATATCAGAGTATAAACAAATTCCCGACACACTCGGGTTCCAATCATTAAATAAGGGATTTACAAAGGCACAATGCCCACAATTCGATACCCTTAACTTGGGGATTACACAAAACTATACTATCAATCCCATTTTACACAATTGTTTCCCAAAAATATCCAATAGATATACAATTCCAAAATCTACAATGATAACCATTAATTCCAAAATACACTCCTAAACAGGAGCTCTAACTACTCTTTGTCGCCCGCTTGCCTCTCGATCCTTCAGCCCTGTCTAAAATGGTTAATTTTGGGAGAGTGAGATTCTAAAGAATCCCCGTAGTAACAAATCAATCATATAATGTACAACAATAGTGCATGTAAGCCCATCATTATTCACAACAAGCAACTACAACGGCAGTTACAACGGCAATGGTTAGTATGACACATGTCATCCCTTACGATTGCTCACGCTGAATTGCTCAAGCTGTATTGCATCACCACAATCAACACATTATAATTCACCACAGCTGGGATCCATATAAAGCATATCATAATCACAAGCCACATAGGCAAAATACACACACACAGCCCACGGCTGGTTTCACAAACGCCGCCCCACGGGTCGGATTCACAAAGATCCATGTACATTTACGACGGCAGTTCAACGGCCGACCTAGAGATGACCACTGTCACTCCCTATACGGCTCACATTGAAGTGCTCATGCCGTAATGTACCATGGCACACATTTCACAAGCTCAATGACAAGTTATGCATGCCAAGACATCATACATTATGTGAGAGAAGAGTCACTACCTGAGTTCTTCCTGGCGTGTCCTAGCGCCGGTCTTTCCCGCGGAAGGCAAATGTCAAATCCTATATTCATAATTAGGGATGAAGAGTTATATTCTATTCCAAGACTTAATTAACTTGAAACACTTAGTTTTGGTTATCATAATTGACTCTTAAGAGGCCCCAAATGCCTCTAAGAAAAGCCCTAAAAGGTTTGGAAACAATAGGTTAAAGATCCCCTTTCGATAACTCAAAGTGCCAAAACACAGGGTTGGGCCGCGGCCCACCATTCCTTGGGCTGCGGCCCAAACATGGTCAGAAGGTCTTGGGCTGCGGCCCACCACTTATGGGCAGCGGCCCAGAGATTTCTGGGCAGCACTTCGAAAAACCATAACTAATTCTAGAAAAATCGAAATGAGGTGATTCCAAATCCAAATGAAAGGTATTTGAGTCCTCTTTCAAGGAAAAATACAGCCCTTCACTGGGAATCACCACACAAATACAGAATCACCAAAAACTAACCACTACTCCAAAACAGAGTTCTGTTTCAATCCCAAACTTTGGACAACCATACCTTGCAGAATACTAAACGAAATGACACAAAATATATGTCCATTTTGAAGCTTGGGATGTGAACTTTAAGACTGGAAAGTTTCATAATTTTCCAATACCATTTGGTCACTCAAAACGCTCGTGTAAGCTGACAGCAAAAAACAGAGCTTAACCAAAACAGATTTTCCAACTTTTGCCAAGTGATCCAAATGAATCCCAAAATCAACAACCAAGCTTATTCCCACTCAAAATCACTCAAGGAATCCAATGGAATTGTCAAAATCACCAAAATCCTATTCCATTATCATGCTTTGGGTTTTGGCCAATCAATTCAACAAGATACCAATCTTAACCAAACTTCACATTTCAACTTCTAATCAATCTATCTATCACATACTCATTCCAAAACACCATTCTCATACCAAAAACATACCAAATGAATAGTGGCATCAAATTTTCGGATTCAAGCCAAAATTCCCAGAATTATTAACTACTTCAAATGGTATGAAACTTAGATAGATAGGTTAGTTTCACTCACCTTAGCAACTTCTCCAAAGAGAGTTCTTGATTCTCCAACAATCAATTTTCGTGTGGCACAAATCACAACCAAATGACCAAACTACACACACCAAAATGAAGCCCATTACTCAAGGATCAACTTTAATGAAGGGATTTTGAGCAATAGAGGTCCTTTACCTACTCAAAGATCAAGCTTTTCTTTTCTCTTTCCCAAGCTTGCGCCACAAAAAAATGGAGGAAGAAGAGAGTAAAGAGAGAGAGCACGAGAGAGAGAGAGAGAAATGGAGAAGAGGAAGGCAAAAAGTGGACTTTTGTCCCTTGTGACCTCATCCAACAACTCCCACATTGCCACTTGTCAGCATCTCATGCATTCCCACAATGAGCTCACCACATCACAACACATAGGATTCTGACCCACGGTCAAGGAATCACTACCCTTGATCTTAAATACCACACATATGCACTAATATTTCCAATTTCCACTAATTATGACATTAATTAAAATTGTCATAAAATACATAATAATCCCAATTAAATTCATAATTATCCATAATAATCATGATTAACCCATAATCAAAAATTGGGATATTACACTAAAGTTCTAAGTGGTGTAACAAATTTTGAGGACGAAATTTATTATACAAGGGGAGAAATATAATATCCCAAATTTTGATTAAGGGTTAATGACTTCAAAAGTGGATGTGATGAGAATTTTGGTTGTTTTAGTGATTCCAATGGCTTCCTTGTGAAAATTTGTGTGGGGAGGGTGTTTGTTGTGAAATTGGAACCATTGGGAGCAATTATGCAAAAGTTGGAAATTCTGTCCATTGAAACTCTATACAGGGTAGCTGTTTATATGGACGTTTTGAATAAGAAAATGGTGTTTAAAAATTCAGAATTCCAGCCTTAAAGTTCACATGCCAAGCTTCAAAATGGACACATAATTTGTGTCATTTCGATTTGTGAGCTAAGAATTATGATTTTCCAAACTTTGGGATTGAAACTGGAATTTGTTTTGGAGCAGCATGGACTTTTGTGCAATTCTGTATTTTTGTGGTTATGAACTGAATTGATCCATATTTTTCCCATAAATAGGACTTAAATAAATTTCCATTGGCTTTGGGATCACCCTGTTTTCATTTTATAGAATTAGTTATGATGTTTCAAAGTTGGCCAGAAAAACCGGAAATGGGAAAATTGGACAATTATGACATCATCAGATATTAGATGACATCATCATGATATTATAAAGCAAATATTCATCTTCCTCATACCATTCCCGATGGTTTTTTTAAAAATAAAAGAGAGAGAGAGTTTAGAGCTTTTAGAGAGAGAAAGGGAAGAAAACTTGCAAGGTAGGTCGATTTCTTCGGTGAATTCGTACCTAATGCATATGATACTGCTCCTAAGCTATTTTTCCATGTATTTTAAAGATTGTGAAGAATAAATTTGGTTGTGGAAGGGCTTAGGGTTTTAGTCAAGTCAAGAAAAGCCAGGAGGAAGTGAAAGGTAACTCCTAAACCTTCAAATATTGATTGTTCTGGCTGCTGTGGTAGATTTAATCGGTGAAATTTTTTCGGATTGTCTTTGTTTGAGGAACTTGGAAAATATTGTGTTAGAAGTGTTATGCTTCTAAAATTGGGTTTAAATTGTAGTTATAACTCAATTAAATAGTTAATAAAGTAGTTAGGAGTAGAAAGGAACACGTCTACGGAGTTGGATTTCAAACACCCCAATTTTTTTTGGGGAACTAAGAATTTCGGCCATGGCTAGCTTGGAGGAGTTAGAGTTGGATTTTGAACATTCTGATGATTCCATTGTGTTCAAGAGGGAAAATTAAGTCGGATTACAGTTGGTCACTTATTTGGAAAAGCCCGAAAAAGCGTAATTACGAAAATGCCCTGAAACCCTTATAGCGGGGCTGTCAAGGGTATTTTGTAATTTGATAATGAATTTGATAGTTCGGAAATGGATTCCTTGGGTGAAAATATGTAAGAATAGCCCATGTCAAAATTTCGGGACGAGTACAGTCAAATCGGGTATCGCGGGGTCGGGCTGGGTGTAACCCCCTTCCGTAATTATATCCGAAATACGCGATTTAAAGTGAAATAGAGACCAATAAGAAAGAAAACTATTCCAAAATCCCATCTTCATGATAGGTTTTTCACAAATACATTTTGAAATCTAATTGAACTGGTCTCATATTCACATATCGAATATAACTACTCTGCAAGGATAAATCACATTCGTATAACTATGAGAGTGCACAATATAAATTTCCGGCAAACCCGGATTTCTTACATTAATACAAGCTTACAAGGCACTTTCGCCCTTTACAATTTTCCAAATAGGGGATTACACAAATTCTCATCCCAATTAACCGAATATACATTCGAAACATGTACAATATCCAAATATACATAATCCCAACCATAATGATAACCAACTACTAAATTGACAACCCAAAGTTGTCTTCGCCGCTCTTGGTTGCTTGCTGCATCCTCGATCCACCTACCCTGTCTAAAATGTTGGTAGGGGAGGGTGAGATTCGAGAGAATCTCAGTAGGAAACAGATACCTATATGCATGTATGATATGTGTTTAATGCATGACATGCTTGCAATACATAACTCATGTTCACACAATGACATATCTGCGTGCTCAATGTTTCAACAACATACTCATGGCCATAGCATAACTAGAAACAGAGCTACAATCATTCATACATGTTTCACATAATCCAGCAAAGCAATACATGCATCAATACACAAACACAAATATCAAAGCATGCAAGAGAGGTAAGTTCCCTACACTCTTCTTTCCACGTATGCTCCAGCTCCGCTTACTCGCGATCCAAATGAATACTGAACCCTATAAACCAAATCAAGGATATAGGGTCAATTTCAATTCCAAATCCTTACTTTTATATCACTTAAAGTTCGTTACCATTCACACCCTTTAGGTGGCTAAAATAAGCTCAACGAAAGCCTAAAGGATTGGGACGTACTAAGTTGGAAATCACCTTTCAAAGTCTCAAAATGCTGAAAATTGGGTTCTGGCTGCAGCCAAGAGTTCTCTGGCTGCAGCCAAAAATGGCTAAAAACGTCACAGAAACATTTTGGCTGCAGCCAAGAATTTCTGGCTGCGGCCAGGACACACACAGAAAGTTTTGCGCTGGAGCCAGAATTTTGGCTGCAGCCAAGGAAACTTCAAAAATTCATAACTTGCTCTAGAAAACTTGAAACAAGGTGATTCCAAAGCCCATTGAAAGATATTCAAGTCCCCTTTATGGGAAAAATATGTCTCATTACCAGAAATCACCACACAAATCCAGATTTACACAAAATCCAACATTGCTCCAAAACAGAATCCAGTTTCGTCCTCAAACTTTGGGCAAACATAAATCCCAGTTCATAAAACGAAATGGCACAATGTATATGTCCATTTTGAAGCTTAAGATGTGAACTTCAAGACTGGAAAGTTTCATAATTTTTAGAGACTATTTGCCCATTCAAAACGCTCACACAAACGGACTGCCCAGAACATAACCTCAAAAGACAGAATTCCAGTTTTTGCAATTTGGCTTCCAATGGTTTCATTTTCATATCAACCATCATTCTCACACAAAATTTCACAAGGAATCCATTGGAAATACCAAATCAACCAAATTCACATTATATTGACATGTTTTACCAACATTCACACATGTCATCACAAATCACAACACAAATACCACATTGCCATTCTTTTCATTCCAAGTTCTCATACCAATTCCAATGGCTCTATAACACAACAAGACACCAATTGCCACTCAAACACAAGGCCATTCATGCAATTCAAAAATCACACAAAATCAGGGCAAAATTCGAAATTCACAATACTCAACCATAATTCACAAAACTTGGATCAAAAGGCTTCAAATACTCACCTCTTCCTCTTTCCCAAACCAATTTCTTGATTCTCCATCTTTCCAAATTTCCTCAAGCCATCAAACACCTCCAATCAAGAATCTAAAACCATAGAGATGAAGCTCTCATCACTATGAACAACTTTATAGAAAGGTGTTTTAGCAATAGAGGACAAGAAACAAGGCAAATCTTACCTTTTTCTTTTCTCTTTCCACCTTGAAGCATGGCGCCATGGAGAACAAGAGAGAGAGAGATGAGATGATGAAATGAAGATGATGAAGAGAGAATCATTTTTTTGGGAGCCAAAACCGTCCACATAAAGAGAGGAAAGAGGGAAAATGAGTTGAAATCCTTGACCAAATCCAAGGGCTCAAATTGTGACACTTGTCACACCCTTAATCCATCTCTATGAGTTCACATGAACCCACACACATGGGATTCCACCCACTTAATCTCTACACAAATCAATCTCAACCATTGATCTTGAAGTTACCAATGAGTTTCCTCTTCGGTAACTGACCAATTGGTCGGTAACTTTACCGTTTTGCCCCTGATTTCGGTAATTCGGTAATTCTCATTGAATCACCACCAAACACTTCATATCGTTTCATTTAGCCACAATATGCGCCTTCCCTCTATTTTAAGTCAATTTAGATGTTAATCCATAATTGAGCTTAAATACAGGGTTTTGTCACTGCTCACAGCACATACGAATCACATCAGGTACTAACTCACACCATAATCTCCAAAAGGGTTCATTTATCACTAATGACATCCACTTTTGGAGTCAATATCTCTTAATCATAATTTAGGATCTTGCTAAACCATGGCTTAGTAGTCCACTAATCTCAGGCTTATTCTCTAGCCTCGAATCTCAGAATTTGGGGTATTACACTGGGTCCCTGGGGGCATTTTGGTAAATGTTTACGATAGACTCGTATAACCACCATAAACACTATGGAAGCGTCTAAACTGGTACATTTGACGCTTTAGGACCAAGTTGAAAGCCTGAGGGATTAGCACGTGAATCAAAGCAGACGGTTCGAGGTGGAAAAGGTCTAAGGTAGGGAACTTACCTCTCCAGCATATATTTGATATTTATGCTTGTGTATTGATGCATGTTATTGCTTTGCTTGATTATGTGAAACATATATGAATGATTGAAGCTCTGTTTTTGTTAATACTGTGGCCATAGTTTTGTTGCATGAAATATTGAGCACGTAGATATGTCATTGTGTGAACATGAGTTATGTAATGCAAGCAAGTCATGCATTAAGCACTTATCTTGCATGCATATTGGTACTGTTTTCCTACTGAGATTCTCTTGAATCTTACCCTCCCTTACCAATAATTTAGACAGGCAAATACAGAAGGTATGCGGAAATCAGAGAAGAAAACTACACAAGAGAGGGTTGCAGTGGTGGAACGTAGACAGCAAGAAGTCTTTGTTTTACTAGGATGGGTTTCGACACACTAGTAAACCTGTACGGCTACCTTAATTGTAAGTATCATATACGAACCCTTATGGGGATTTTCTGTAATCATGCACATATTATTAGTATAATTATGCTATTTCTGTGTTGCCCATCGAACAATATATCATTTTCTGTAAATCCTCTGGTAAAGGTGAAATTAAAATAAGGGTGTGACCAATAGATTCTCTGCTTGCACCGAAACCTTTTAAACACCAGTATTCCCCGCTTTACCCTTTGAGCCATTGGCTTTTGCTAGATTGTTTTTAAATAATGGAAAGGGTGAGATTCAAAAAAATCTCAGTAGTAACATGTAATCACTCATAGAAAGTGCGATAAATAAATATGCCAAGTGCCAGATAATGTAATATTATAGTAAAACGTAACTCAGTTCAGTCAGAAATGTATTCAAGGCCAACCACTGTTGCAACCCCTACGTATTTTGTACCTCAGTCTTCTGACCGGGCATATCAATGTACCCGCAAGCATGGTATATCAGTGTACTCGTAGGCACCGTGTATTAGTGTACCCGAAGGTACCATGTATCAGTGTACCCATAAGCACCCTGTATCCATGTATATTATAGAAGATGGCATACACAAAATGAATGGAAGATAGAGTTACTACCTTAGATTACCTTTTTCATCTCTACCGTTTGTCTAATACTTTTGTTCCTGCTCAGGCTATTACCAATTCCTATAAATTAAAGTTAACACATAACTGGTTATTACTTGTATTATTACTGCCTTTAATCACAATTTGTTGGTTATCTTATCACAGTTTCAGCAGTTTCTGTACAATACAATTTTGTACAGTGCAGTTTCATAGTTTTCCAAAAAACTACTAGATTTTTAGTCAACTTTGAAAAATTATAATTAATTCTAAGAAAATATAATCTGACTGATTTAGAGGTGGTAAGACAGGTTAGGTGCTAGACAGCCAAAAATAACCGGCTCATGCTAGCCAGCCTGATTCAGGCTGCCCTGTCGGGCTGGCTGACTAAAGCGCGCTGGCCCTTTTTTTTAGTTTTTAATAAAATAAATCCGAATATATTTATCGCTTTTCCTTTGATGTTGTACTTAATTAATTCCTCATACTTTTTACTTGAAACTTTTATTTTTACATTATATTTATTTATTCTGTTATTGTTAAATTTAAAAAAGATGTGTTTATATGTTTTTGTTATGTGAGTATATGAAAAAAAAAGGAAAGTAAGAATGAAATTGGCCTCCTAATACAAAGAGCATAGTACAACAACAACAACTGAGAACAAGCAATCACACATCGATCAACATACTCTTTGTGCTATGTTTTCTTATATTCATTCATTATATTTCAGTGATTATATATTTTCTCTGTGAGAGAGTATTTCATTACAAAACTCAATATTTGTTATTGAGACAACTTAAGGTTGTGGAACCTTGAATTGGGGATTTGATCACAACATGTAAGGGGGAGCGATTGTCCAGGTGAAGGAACTTGCTGTGTACTGAGGTGCCAAGAACCCACTGAATCTTAGAGAATATAGTGAAACTCTCAGAGGCATTCTAAGGACTGGACGTAGGTTAAAGTGGTTGTGGCCGAACTAGTATAACTCCTGGTGTACACTTCGGTGATTTTTCTCTTTACTCTCAACTGCTTTAAATATTCTATTAATTTTCTTATACGCACGAAATTTCTGGTATCACCCAATTCACCCCCTCTTGGGTGAAACACTTGCACTAACATTAGTGTGTGTGTGTGTGTAACTATTCAAAACCCCACATATCCTACGTTTTCTCTCTATGTATATGTATGTGTGTATATATGTGTGTGTGTGTATTTGTCCTACAAAATCTATAAGTCCTGTTGATGAAACCTTTTGTCCACTTTATCTTGTTTTAATCTATTTTATTTTTAGTTTCCAATGTCAACTGAATTCCTAGCTTATTAAAAAAATGAATGAAATACTCCCAACACATCTAATGCCCTTTTGTACAGTTTGAATGCTTATATATATATATATATATATATATCACAAACCCCATTTTTACTCTTTGTCCTTTCCTCAAATAATTTGTATCATTCTTTTTCTATTTACCATTTTACCAACTTTTCTTTCCTCAATTCATTCACCGTAATGAATTCAAAGGGGATTCATGTGTATGTATCATTTTTTCTCACTCTTCCCAGGCATCTCACACCTCACATCAAACTTCTCTTAATCTTCCTTTCATACACTCATATAATCTTTCTCTTTATACATGTGTCAAACCCCTTAACATTTTGATATTGACAGAGTAAATATGCAACAGTTCAGTGGACAAATAGAAATTGCATAAATATACTAATATTAAGTGCTTACATTACATTACAGACTATTTCATCAAGTTTAAAAAATATTTACAAACTTACTTAAAATCATCAAAATAAACTAACTCAACTAATGGCTTCTTCTTTTGCACCAAAACCCTTTAAATGCCAGTATTCCCCACTTTATCCTTTGAGCCACTAGCTTCTACTTTAAATAATGGAAAGGGTGAGATTTAAAAGAATCTTAGTAGTAACATGCAATCACTCATAGAAAGTGCAACAAATAAATATGCCAAGTACTAGATAATGTAATATTATAGTAACACATAACTCAGTTCAGTCGGAAATGTATTTAGGACCAACCACTGTTGCAACCCCTACGTATTCTGTACCTTATGTAAGATCAAGCGTTTCACCCAAGAGGGGGGTGAATTGGGTGATACTGAAATTTCTTTCGAAAATATAAAACTTTGACAAATGAATTAAAACAGTAATGAGTAAGGAGAAATATCACCGAAGTGTACACCGGAAGTTATACTGGTTCGGTCACAACCACTTTGACCTACGTCCAGTCCTCAGAGCTTCTCTGAGAGTTTCACTATAACTTCCAAGATTCAGTGGGTTCTTGGCACCTCAGTACAAGCAAGTTCCTTACACCTGGACACTCGCTCCCCCTTACAGGTTGTAATCCAATCCCAACTCAAGGTTCCACAACCTTAAGTTATCTCAATAACAAATATTGAGTTTGAATGAAATATCTCTCTTAAAGAGTAAATGATAATCACTGAAGCATATGAATACACTTTCAACGTGAAAACAGAGCAATGAACTTAATGAATCGTTCGTATGGATGCTTAGTTGTTCTTCTCTGTTTGAAGGTTCCCATATATATATAGATATGTTGGTGATGACCGTTGGAACATTTCCTTTCGTCCGTTGGTGAGTGCGCAGCCACTGTTGACTTTTCAAGTTTTTTGAAAAATATCCGTTGGCGGTGGTTGGCATTTGAACGTTTGATATGACTTTCATCTCTTGAAATGATTTCTTCATTGTTTCTCTGTAAATATACTAAGAATGCTAATACAATGAAAGGTTAATCATATAGGAAACAATACGATGAAGATTTGAATGAATTCTTAAATTCTGGGTATGCTTACTCGAGTAGCTCCTCGAGTAACCCTTGAAGTTTACTCGAGTAGCTCCTCGAGTAACATCGTGAAATCACTGTTTATTTGAAATTCAATGAAGATAAACAAGATTACTCGGGTAGTGCATGGAGTAAACTAAATTTCAAACCTTTGTGAACAGTTACTTACTCGGGTAGCGCCTCCAGTAATGCTTCTGCAACTTCATAGATTACTGGGGTAACACCTCGAGTAATCCTTTGAGAAACTTTCGATTACTCGATGTTCTACTCCAGTAATGTTGGCAGGATTTCAAGGCCGAGAGCAATTACCTCATTACTCGAGTAGGGACTAGAGTAATGCATTCATTTTTGCATAGGTTACTCGGGTAGCTCCTCGAGTAACTGAAACTTTCCAAAGTGATTTACTCTGGTAATGCCTTGAAGTTTATCTTGAAAACATTTGCATATACTGGGGTACATACTCGAGGAATCCACTTAAAATAAACCATAACATTTTGAGGAAAATGAAATAAAGAGAATTCATGTTAATCGGGTACTAACCTCAAGTTTTCATTCACCTTAGTCTGTTACTCGAGTAGCTCCTCGAGTAACATTGGCAGTGGTACAAAGTGCCGAGAGCTCCATATTTTCAAATACACGGTTACTCGAGTAGCTCCTCGAGTATCATGGAAAACTTGAAGACAAACTGGAAGTTTCTGACCTGGTTACTCTAGTAGCTCCTCGAGTAACATTAGCAGTGGTACAAAATGCCGAGAGGTCTATATTTTAGGAAACAAAGGTACTCGAGTAGCTCCTCGAGTATCATGTAGAAAACTTGATGGCAACTGGAAGTTTTACCTGGTTACTCGAGTACCTCCTCGAGTAACATTAGCAGGCCGAGAGCAACTCCAAGTTTTTACCTGGTTACTCGAGTAGCGCCTCGAGTAATGGTGGCAGGTAACTGGAAGTTTTGCTTGGTTACTTCAAGTTTTGGCTCATTACTCGAGTAGCGCCTCGAGTAATGCCTTAGAAAATGCACTTCTGATCAAGTTCCTCAGCATTTTCTCTTGGCCAATCTTCACTACTTCCATGCTTATCTCAAGTAAAGCTTATTCCTGTCATTACTTAGTTCAAGCTTGATTATTAAACATTTCCTTTTCAAACCATTCTTTTGTTATCATCAAAACATGAGATCTAACATTCTCCCCCTTTTTGATGATGACAAAACTTGGTGATTTTGAACATGGTTTTTCAAATTGGATTCTTAATTAATTATTTCTTATTAAGTTGATTATACCTTGCATACATAACAACTTCATTAGTCCAAACATGTATCACAATTCACAAACTTAAATGAAATCAAATGAAGTCATAATTTAAACACACTTGCATTAAAATTTAAGAAATTCAAATTACAAGTTAAGTTCAAGAAAGATTAATAACAAAATGCACCCTAGAGCCCATATACAACCAAATCCCCAAAATAAACAAGGACACATCCACAAAATCACTCTCAAGCTCTTCTCCCCCTTTTTGGCTTCATCAATCAAGTGGAGGGCTAGGAGGCTTGGCCATGGAAATTGGTGTCGCTGGTAGGACCATAGAATCATTTGATTCTAAAGAATCAAATGAACTAGAGGGTACTGGATCAGGCAAATGAAGTGGAGGGATATGGATGTCATCACCGGGAGGAGAAGATTGGAAAACAACCATAGTAGAGGTTTCTCCTTCCGGGGTGGTCTGAGTCTCAGGGGTATGCTTTTCAGGTGATGAAGAGGGGGATATCTCCTTAGTGTGAGTAGGAGATGGAATTGGTTTAGAGGTGGTTTCAGGCTGTGGCTTTTGAGGTGAATCGTCGATGATAATATGAGTGGTTTCGTGGGTATCAGGATCATCCACTGTGAATAGAATATCTTTCTCTTTGGGTTCATGTGGATCAGAAACCACAGGAGTAGATGGTTCAGCCTCAGGAGTAGGGGTAGGAATAGGAATGTCTGAAGTAAGGTCTACTGAAGGAGGTGGTGGTGGTGCAGATGAGGAGGGACCGGCAGAAGGTCCAGGACCTAATAAATCCAGTCGTGCTAGGATCAATCTCAGGGTCTCTCCCTGGGCACGTTGCTCTGCTAGTAGCTTCTCGTGCCTTCGATCCATTCTTTCAACCAACTCTCCCATTTTTGTGTTCATGTGGGTTATGAGTTCTGCATTGGTGTTGGCTATGTCCACATGAAAGCCTCTGAGCATATTCTCCATAAAGTGCTGGAGAGTGGCATTCAGGAAAGATGGTGAAGATGTGGTAGCAGCTGGAGCCGATGACTGAGTGTCATCCATTCTACTGGTTTCTGCCTCAGTAGCCTTCCTCTTCTTCTTGGACCCAGACTCCAGTGGGCCTTTAAGAGGGATGTCGATGTTCAGTTTACCAATCTGGTTCCTCCCCACTGGGTTCACCCTCTCAATTGGCTCCTTACTATCCAAGTACCATATTTTGTTCTCTTTCAGGATAAGAGACACAATTTGGGGATATGGCATTGGAGTAGTCCCTTTTCCATCCACCTTATATCTTTTCATTTCAGAGAATATGTACTCTCCCAGATCCTTTTCTTCTTTCAAGAGGAGTGAAGCAAACCATCTATAGTCCCTATTCGAGAAGTGGGTATAGTTGTTGGCTTTATTCACTAGGGACCTAGAGTAGATGTACCATAGGACCCTGTGATGATCACACATATCACTCGGTTTAAAATTGAGGGGGCCAACTAACTCACCGGGCTTAAGGATAGTGAAAATTTGGTTTGGCTCAAGTTCAGAATAGATATCATCCGGGGGATTCTCAATTCCTAACCATAGATTGATCCTAGAGGGAGATATAAGAATTTTTTGACCTCTCACTGTGGTGGTCATTTCTTCCTCAACTGAGGTTCGGTCAGGCTCATCAGTGATTTCTAGGTTACAGTAAAAATGGGTGATTACCTTTGTGCAAAAAGGCAATCTAATAGACAACCAAGGCATAAATGGATCAAGATAAGGACTAAGGTCAAACTTCACTACCTCTTGAAGTAGCTTCAGATCAACGTAGTGTGTTTTACACACTTTCCTTCTGGAGAACTGTGTCAGGTACTTGGGAGACTCCACCAGTTTCCCCACATTGAATCCTTTGGGAGGAGTAGTGATCTCTGCCTCTGGGATCTTGGATTTCTTGGATGATTGACCCTTCTCCAATTGGTCAATGATCCCAGCCATTGCCTTAGCCACATTTTTGTCATACTTTGGCTTCTTGGGAGGTTTTGGAGTAAAAGAGGGTGTGGATGAGTCTGAGTGAGAAGGTGAGGGAGTTTTGACACCTTTACTTCTTCCAGTAGATGTGCTCTTTTTAGACTGAGCCCTAGTCACAATAGGCTCTTTGATCACCACACCTTTGGCTTTAAGTTGTGGTTGAGGTTTAAGAGGGGTTTTGGCTTTTGGTCTAGGAATCAACTTTCTTCTCTTTGTTGGAGGAGGAGAAAGAAGATCAGGATTTTGCTGAGAATCAGAGGAGTCTGTGAAGTTAAGATTCTTGGTTCTAACCATCTTGAAACACAGAAGATCAGAAATCTCAAAAAAAAACAGAGCTACTGTCGCGAGAATAGGGCAGACAGATTTTGAATAAAATGGGAAGTTTTTGGACTTGAAACCAGTTGGGTTTTGACGGAAATGAGGCAAGGAATCGATTGGGAAAAGTTTTTGAAAGGGTGTATAGTGATTTACTCGAGGAGATTTTGTGGAAATGACCAAGTTTGCGCAAGATAAAGACCTAAATCCCGACTTTACTCGAGGCCTTACTCGAGTAACATTCAAGTTTACTCGAGGCCTTCCTCGAGTGTTCATGCAGAAAATTCAAAAATAATCCATTTAAATTGCGTACCTGGCATGAATAATATAGTAATTATCCATGGATGTTCCCTCGATCATTCATAGTCCATTTGATTCAAATTTGAGTCATTATTCAACACTTTGAGAATCTGAGCTCCGACATTACTCGAGGCCTGCCTCGAGTAAGCTTCAAGTTTACTCGAGGCCTGCCTCGAGTAAATAGCTTCTCCACTTCTGACTCTTCATTTCTTTGAAATCTGAACCGTTACATTTGAAAATCAAGTAACTTGATCCGTTACTTCCAGTTTTGGGGGCCATTACTCGAGTACATACTCGAGTAAAGTGCTTCTTTACTTCAAGTTGCTCCTCGGGTATTGCTTTTCTGTCAACCATTACTTCAAGTTGGTACTCCAGTAAATGTGTCCTCTGATCACCTCTGTTTTTGTTTCTCAAAACAGAATTTCAACCTTCCTGCAAAACTCATTTCTATATACTCCGATGCTTAAGTTAGTGATCATTAAAACATTATCAAATGACTTCATCTAATATTATGAAATGCTGAAAATACTTATAACTCATTGGGATTTACCATTCCCAATTCTCTTCTAATGAATAGAAATTGATCTTTTGCAAGGGGTTTTGTGAAGATATCAGCTAGTTGAAGATGAGTAGGAATGAATATCACTTTCACATCCTTCTTTTGAACATGATCTCTAATGAAGTGATGCCTGACATCGATATGCTTGGTTCTAGAGTGTTGAACTGGATTCTTTGCCAAGCTTATCGTACTTGTATTATCACAATAGATTGGTATTTCTTTGAGGTAAATACCAAGATCTTGTAATTGTTGTTTTAACCATATCACTTGTGCACAACAACTTGAGACTGCAACATATTTGGCTTCTGTTGACGAAAGAGACACTGTATTTTGTTTCTTGCTGAACCACGAGACAAGAGATCCTCCAAGAAACTGTCCTTGTCCACTGGTGCTCTTTCTGTTTGTCTTGTATCCTCCATAATCAGAATCAGAATAAGCGATTAAATATTCACTTCTTCCTTTGGGATACCACAGACCTAATTCTGGTGTGTCAGCAAGGTATCTAAAGATTCGTTTGACCGTTCCAGCATGTGATTCCTTTGGCGCCGATTGATATCTTGCACATATGCCAACACTAAATTGGATGTCTGGTCTGCTTGCCGTGAGATAGAGTAATGATCCAATCATTCCTCTATATCTTGTGATATTGTAGTCTTTCCCTTTGACATCAGCATCAAGCAACGTTGTTGAGCTCATAGGCGTGTCTGAGCCATTAGCTTCATCCATTCCATACTTCTTCAATAGCTCTTTTAAATACTTTGTTTGAGATATGAAGATTCCATTCTTTCTTTGTTTGATTTGCAAACCAAGAAAGAAATTCAATTCTCCCATCATTGACATCTCAAACTCTCCCTGCATTATCTCAGAAAATTCTTTACACATAGATTCATTAGTAGCACCGAAAACAATATCATCAACATATATTTGAACAATTAAAATATCATCACGTTTTCGATTTATAAATAATGTTGTATCAACTTTTCCCCGTACAAAACCTTGATCGATGAGAAACTTACTAAGCCTTTCATACCAGGCTCTAGGAGCTTGTTTTAAACCATACAAAGCCTTTTTAAGTTTGAAAACATGGTCTGGTTTAGTGACATCCTCAAATCCTGGAGGTTGTTCTACATACACTTCTTCCATGATGTAACCATTTAGAAAAGCACTCTTAACATCCATTTGATAGAGTTTGAATCCTTTGATGCATGCAAAGGCTAAGAGTACACGTATAGCTTCCAATCTAGCCACTGGAGCATACGTTTCCTCATAATCAATTCCTTCTTCCTGATTATAGCCTTTAGCCACCAATCTTGCCTTGTTTCTGACAATAATTGCAGATTCATCAAGTTTGTTTTTGAATACCCATTTAGTACCAATGATCGTATGATCTTTGGGTCGAGGTACCAAATCCCAAACTTGATTTCTTTCAAATTGATTTAGTTCTTCTTGCATTGCTATGACCCAATCATTGTCTGATAGGGCTTCATCAATGTTAGAAGGTTCAATCTCAGAAATGAATGCAGAAAAACTTACTTCATTGAAAACTCTATTTCTGGTTTTGATCCCTTCATTCACATCTCCTATGACTTGATCTAAGGGATGACTTCTATTGTATTTCCAGGCTTTAGGTTGACCTAGGGATTGCTCTTCATCCTTAGTTTCATCAACCTCTGGAATAAGAGACTTAGAGATAGATTGACCATTTTCTTGATTTAAAACAACTTCCTGTTCTTCATCAATCGTTTTGTCAGAGGATTCAAATTCATCAAATACAACATGAATTGATTCTTCAACAACACAAGTTCTTTTATTGAAAATTCTATATGCTTTACTTCGGTTAGAATATCCTAGGAAAATTCCTTCATCAGTTTTAGAATCAAATTTTCCTAAGTTATCTTTACCATTATTATGAATGAAACACTTACAACCGAAGATGTGTAGATGAGCAATGTTTGGCTTCCTTCCTTTGTATAGCTCGTATGGTGTCTTTCCAAGTTTTGTTCTGATATAGGCTCTATTTGAAATATAGCATGCTGTACTCATGGCATCAGCCCAGAAAACTTGAGACATGTTCTTTTCATTTAACATTGTTCTAGCCATTTCAGTAAGCACTCTATTCTTGCGTTCCACAACTCCATTTTGTTGAGGCGTCCTTGGAGCAGAGAAATTGTGATCAATGCCATTAGTATCACAATATTCTTCAAATGCTTGATTTTCAAATTCTCCACCATGATCGGTCCTAATTCCTGCAATTGACATACCTTTCTCATTTTGCACTTTCTTGGCAAAAACAATAAATTCTTCAAAGGTTTCATCCTTTGACGATAGAAAGATAACCCATGTAAATCTAGAGAAATCATCAACAATAACCAATGAATATAAGTTACCACCAAGACTTTTTACTCTTGCTGGACCAACTAAATCCATATGTAATAATTGAAGTGGTTTATTTGTTGAAATCTCATTTTTCAATTTGAAAGATGATTTAGTTTGTTTACCCTTTTGACATGCGTCACAAATCAAATCGTTTTTGAAATTTACTTTAGGTAATCCAAGTACTAAATCCTTTTTGAGTAGTTTACCTAGTTGATGCATATTGACATGAGCCAATCTCTTATGCCATAGCCAACTTTCATCGCTATTACTCAGAAAACAATTTTCAGATTCATTTCTACTAATATCTAGAGTATAGCAGTTACCTTCCCTTTTTGCTCTGAGCTTAGCCTTGATATTTTTCTTATCAAGCTGTAAGTCATTCTTGTTGATAATTAGACATTCCTCTGAATCAAATATTATCCAGTTGTCTTTATCTGCACTTTGACTTACGCTCAGCAAATTATGACATAAGCCTTCAACGTAATATACATCTTTGATTTGTATGCCTTTGTCATTTTTGATTTCACCAATTCCTGCTATTTTTCCGGATTGATTTCCTCCAAATTTTACCTTTCCACCTTCCTTAGGTTGCAATATGGTAAAACTTTCGAAATCTCCAGTCATATGTCTAGAGCATCCACTGTCTATGAACCACTTGTTATTTTTGGATGCTTTAAGACATACCTGCAATCAAATGACTAAGTCTTAGGTACCCACTTCTTTTTGGGTCCTTTTGGGTTAGTATAAATGATTTTCTGAACATATGTGCCTTTAGGTACCCATTTGTAGGTTCCTATTGTTCTTTTCTTTTTATGAATGCATGAAGAGGTATAATGACCTTTTCTGTTACAGTAATTACAAAATGCAAAAGGATTTGATATATGCACAGAATGTTGGAAATAATTTAAATATGGCTTTCCTCCTACTTTCTTTTTACCTTTCCTTTTATCTGTTTTTGGATCATATCCAATACCAGATTGGTCATTTACAAATCGTTGTTCTTTTAAAATCACACTTAGCATCTCACTTCCTTTGGTAAATTTCTCAAGAGTTTTTGTGAGATCAATGTTTTTCTTTTTCAACGAAGAACAATTTTCACAATTCTTTTCTGAACTTTCTTTAAGTTCAAAGTCAAGAGCTTTGTTTTTCTTTTTTAAAACAATTAATTCTTTAACTACTTTGATGAATTCAGAATGTAAAGCATTATATTCAGAGAGTAATTCATCATAGGTAGGTTCAGAATCATTTACCTCTTCTTCCGTCTCTTCTTGAGTAACAAGACATATATTGGCTACTTCTTCCTCATCACTTTCTTCGTCTGAGGAACTATCTCCCCATATAGCAGATACAAAAGCCTTCTTTTTATTAAAGAATTTGCCTTTTCTCTTTTCTTTGCTCTTTTGATTGAGCTCTGGACATTCTGATTTGATATGTCCTGGTTTTCCACATTCATAGCAAATGATATGGTCTTTGTTGCTAGTTCCTCCTTTTTGAAAGTGTTTGAAGCCTTGACCTTTCTTGTAGAACTTTCTGAATCGTTTTATGATTAAGCCCATTTCATCATCATCAAACTCCTCATCTTCATCTTGATTTTCTTCTTTCGCTTTTAGTGCTAGACATTTCTTTCTTTTGTCACTGATGTCATCTAGTTCCCGTTTGAACTTTAATTTGCTTTCATATTCAGAAAGACTTCCAAATAGAGAAGCAACTGATCTCATTGATTCTCCTTTTGCCTCTTCTATCGCAGTGACTTTGGCCTCCCACTCTTTAGAAAGAATATTCAAAATCTTTCGTACTTGGACATTTTGATCATAGACTTTACCAAGTGCTGCAAGTTGATTAACAAGATGAGTATATCTAAGTTCGAATTCAAAAATTGACTCACCTGATTTCATTCGAAGTAGATCGAATTCTGTGATCAAGGTGTTGATTCGATTCTCCTTTATTCCAGAAGTTCCTTCATGAGCTATTTCCAGAGCTTCCCACATTTCCTTTGCTGTTGGAAGTGTGCAAATTCTGAAGTATTCATTTTGACTCAAAGAGCTTTGTAACATCAGAATTGCCTTGCTATTGAGAGTGATAAGTTTCTTGTCATTCTCATCATATTCCGCTGGCGTCTTTGGAATTTTCTGAGAATCTACAGTCTTTGTAGGTTGATAATTTCCACTCTCGATTACATCCCATAGCCCATATTCAGTAGCCATCACGAACACTCTGAATTTTGCTTTCCAGAAAGAAAAGTGTTCTCCATTGAAACCGGGAGGTCTAGTGATGGATGCTCCGTCGGGAAGAATTCCTTCACCCATGCTTGCCATTGGATCCTTCTTAGGTTGTTATACCTTAACAAGAAGACCTACGCTCTGATACCAAATGTAAGATAAAGCGTTTCACCCAAGAGGGGGGGTGAATTGGGTGATACTGAAATTTCTTTCGAAAATATAAAACTTTGACAAAAGAATTAAAACAGTAATGAGTAAGGAGAAATATCACCGAAGTGTACACCGGAAGTTATACTGGTTCGGTCACAACCACTTTGACCTACGTCCAGTCCTCAGAGCTTCTCTGAGAGTTTCATTATAACTTCCAAGATTCAGTGGGTTCTTGGCACCTCAGTACAAGCAAGTTCCTTACACCTGGACACTCGCTCCCCCTTACAGGTTGTAATCCAATCCCAACTCAAGGTTCCACAACCTTAAGTTATCTCAATAACAAATATTGAGTTTGAATGAAATATCTCTCTTAAAGAGTAAATGATAATCACTGAAGCATATGAATACACTTTCAACGTGAAAACAGAGCAATGAACTTAATGAATCGTTCGTATGGATGCTTAGTTGTTCTTCTCTGTTTGAAGGTTCCCATATATATATAGATATGTTAGTGATGACCGTTGGAACATTTCCTTTCGTCCGTTGGTGAGTGCGCAGCCACTGTTGACTTTTCAAGTTTTTTGAAAAATATCCGTTGGCGGTGGTTGGCATTTGAACATTTGATATGACTTTCATCTCTTGAAATGATTTCTTCATTGTTTCTCTGTAAATATACTAAGAATGCTAATACAATAAAAGGTTAATCATACAGGAAACAATACGATGAAGATTTGAATGAATTCTTAAATTCTGGGTATGCTTACTCGAGTAGCTCCTCGAGTAACCCTTGAAGTTTACTCGAGTAGCTCCTCGAGTAACATCGTGAAATCACTGTTTATTTGAAATTCAATGAAGATAAACAAGATTACTCGGGTAGTGCATGGAGTAAACTAAATTTCAAACCTTTGTGAACAGTTACTTACTCGGGTAGCGCCTCCAGTAATGCTTCTGCAACTTCATAGATTACTGGGGTAACACCTCGAGTAATCCTTTGAGAAACTTTCGATTACTCGATGTTCTACTCCAGTAATGTTGGCAGGATTTCAAGGCCAAGAGCAATTACCTCATTACTCGAGTAGGGACTCGAGTAATGCATTCATTTTTGCATAGGTTACTCGGGTAGCTCCTCGAGTAACTGAAACTTTCCAAAGTGATTTACTCTGGTAATGCCTTGAAGTTTATCTTGAAAACATTTGCATATACTGGGGTATATACTCGAGGAATCCACTTAAAATAAACCATAACATTTTGAGGAAAATGAAATAAAGAGAATTCATGTTAATCGGGTACTAACCTCAAGTTTTCATTCACCTTAGTCTGTTACTCGAGTAGCTCCTCGAGTAACATTGGCAGTGGTACAAAGTGCCGAGAGCTCCATATTTTCAAATACACGGTTACTCGAGTAGCTCCTCGAGTATCATGGAAAACTTGAAGACAAACTGGAAGTTTCTGACCTGGTTACTCTAGTAGCTCCTCGAGTAACATTAGCAGTGGTACAAAATGCCGAGAGGTCCATATTTTAGGAAACAAAGGTACTCGAGTAGCTCCTCGAGTATCATGTAGAAAACTTGATGGCAACTGGAAGTTTTACCTGGTTACTCGAGTACCTCCTCGAGTAACATTAGCAGGCCGAGAGCAACTCCAAGTTTTTACCTGGTTACTCGAGTAGCGCCTCGAGTAATGGTGGCAGGTAACTGGAAGTTTTGCTTGGTTACTTCAAGTTTTGGCTCATTACTCGAGTAGCGCCTCGAGTAATGCCTTAGAAAATGCACTTCTGATCAAGTTCCTCAGCATTTTCTCTTGGCCAATCTTCACTACTTCCATGCTTATCTCAAGTAAAGCTTATTCCTGTCATTACTTAGTTCAAGCTTGATTATTAAACATTTCCTTTTCAAACCATTCTTTTGTTATCATCAAAACATGAGATCTAACACCTTAGTCCTCCAACTAGGCATATAAGTGTACCTACAGGCATGGTGTATCAGTGTATCCGTAGGTACCGTGTATCAGTGTACCCGAAGGCACTGTGTATCAATATACCCATAGGCATGTGTATCCATGTATATTATAGAAGATGGCATACACAGAATGAATGAAAGATAGAGTTATTGCCTTAGATTCCCTTTTTTATCTCTACCATGTGTCCAATACTCTTGTTCCAGCTTGGGCTATTACTAGTTCCTATAAATTATAGTTAACACATAATTGGTTATTTCTTGTATTACTACTACCTTTAATCATAGTATATTGGTTATCCTATCATAGTTTAAGCAGTTTCTACACAATATAATTCTTCACAGTATAGTTTCACAGTTTTCTGAAAAATTGCCATAGTTTCAATCAACTTTAAAAATTATAATTAATTCTAAGAAACTGCATAGGCGCCTTTTTATGTAACAACCCACACACAACTGCTGGCTGGGCCCATACAGCTACATAGTACCCGGCAAGAATCGTCTTCTCCTCTTGGGGATTTATTTCACCTCTCCAAGGACTTGAGGCCATGACCTAAGAATAAGTCATGCCTTAAGAGCTCCTTAGTAGCCACTCGTATTGAAAAATGTCTCTGTAGTACCATACACCGTGGCAACATAAGGCACCTTAGCATATATGTTTTATGCCTAGCCTCATGACTCAAGCAACCAGTACGGCATAACCCACTTGGCCATTGTTAGTGCAAGCATTTCACCCAAGAGGGGGTGAATTGGGTTTTTATAGAAAATTCATTCGTATATAAAAATTAACTGGGAAATTAAAGCAGTTAAGAGCTAGGAGAAATTACACCAAAGTGTACACCGGGAGTTATACTGATTCGGCCATAACCACTTTGACGTACGTCTCGTCCTTAGAGCTTCTCTAAGAGTTTCACTATATCTTCCAAAATTCAGTGGGTTCTTGGCACCTCAGTATACAACAAATTCCTTCACCAGACACTCACTCCCCTTTACACGTTGTAATCAAATCCCTAACTCAAGGTTCCACAACCTTAAGTTGTCTCCATCATAGATATTGAGTTTGTAATGGAAATCTCTCTCACAGAGTAAATATATAATCACTGAAGTATAAAAATGAATATAAGAAATAGAGCACTAAGAGTGTGTTGATCGATGTATGTTTGTGTGTTCTCAATTGTCTCTGTTCTTCATTGAATGTTCCGATATTTATAGTTGGATTTGTAATAGCTTTTGGAACCATAGATAATAAATCAATAAACAACAGATTAAAATCATGCTTTTTGAACTTTATCACTCGAGTGGTTACTCTAGTAATCTAAATCCATCACTCGAGTGATCCATTAAAAAACTTGGTAGAAAGTGAAGTAATCATTTCTGACCTGATCACTAAGTGGTCACTTGAGTGATCTAGTGGCATCACTCGAGTGGTCACTCGAGTAAACCCTTTAAAATATTGGTAGAGGCTTCATTGACTCTTTTGTTACCTGGTCACTCGAGTAGTCATTCGAGTTATTCTTTTGTCATTACTCGAGTGCTCCCTCAAGCGACACCATACAAATCTTAATAGAGAGCTTCTGGGACTATTTGACACATATGTCACTCGAGTAATGGAGAATCATCACTCAAGTGATATCTTTTGAAATTTTATAGTAGCTCTTTCTCCTATTCCTTGACTTCATAACTTTACTCATCACCCGAGTGCCTACTCGAGTGATGGCTTTCCCTACCACCAAGTACTTAGTTCCTTTGTTCAAAAACTCTTTTGTCAATTTATCAAAACCTTTTGTAAGATCCTTCCAATCTTTGTTATCATCGGAACATATGGATCTAATAACCATGTCAGGGTAAGAGCCAATACTTTGCCACAGATCATACTTGAGAACCCCTGACCATGGACTGATTAGTCGTATCTTTAGGATGCTCTAATACCAAAAATATTAGACCCCGCCTTAATCATTAATATTAATTAGAGTACTTGAGCGTAATTCGGTGGGCAATACAGGAATAACATAAATATAATGATATATTGATGCATTTGGCTTGATTACATTATAGGTTTTCCCCACTAGGGTTTGTACAAAATACTTTCAAACCTTAAATTAATAAAAATGGTCCTCAGATAACCAACATCTTCACTTAATCTTGACTGGTGCCTTCAATTGTCGGTGAATACCACTTTGCCCTTAAAGCCAACTACTGTCGCTGCAAACTTTATTCATTTATGGAAAGGGTGAGATTCAAGAGAATCTCGGTAGTAACGTACAATTGATCATAGAAAATGCAATAATAAATATGCCAAGTACCATATATAGTAATATTATAATAACAAATAATTCGGTTCAGTCAAAAGTGTTCAGAGCCAACCACTGTTGCAACCCCTACTAGTTTCGTACCTCAACTGGGCTCAAGACCATAGACTGGGCATAATTCGGTGTACACATAGTCACTATAATTCAGTATGCCCGTAGGCATTATAATTTGGTTCAGTGTACTCGTAGGCACTATGATTTAGTTCGATGTACTCGTAGACACTATGATTCAGTTCGGTGTACCCGTAGGCACTGTCTATCATACATATTACAGAAGATGGCATACACAAAGCATATAAACATTGGCACAATGTATTAAACCCCTTTTTGTTCATAAATCATTCCTTGAATTTTATTTTGACGGCTCAAGCTGTAATACCCCTAATTTTGAGATTTGAGGCTAAAGAATAAGCCTGAAATAAGTGGATTGCTAAGCCCTAGTTTGGCAGGAGCCCAAATTATTCCCTAATGATTCTTATATCTTTAGGGTATTAAAGAAAGTAAAATGGTGAATTTTGGAGAAAGTAATTATGTTTTTGGTGAAATCTCCTATAAGGTAGTGAGATTGTCATATGATTTTGTATGAACAAATGATGAGCAAAAATTATAATATTTTACAAGATGAAAGTAGACATCCTAAGCTTTAATTTGATAGGTCAGATGACTCAATTAGAGCTATATATAAAAAGTTATGAATTTTTGAAGTCAACACCAAAAAACTATAAAATTTATGGAGCAGTATGTAAAGATTGAAATTCTGGGATTTTTGTGATTCCAGCTAGCAAAAGTATATATTTTTCCTTGAAACTAGACTCAATAAGGGTTCTATAGGCTTTAGAATCACTCCAATTTGATTTTTCTATAATTAGTTATGATTTTCCAAAGTTTGGCCAGAAAATCTACCAGAATTTTTGAAAAATCCGAAAATGAGAATTATGACATAAGCAATTAAGAAGATGACATCAGCATGGACTATTAAACATTTCATCTTCTTCAACCTTGTTTGGACGTCCAGCAGGTCTGAAAATAGAGATAGAACATGTGGTTTTTTAAAGCGAGAAAGGAGAAGAAATCTTATGAGGTAAGCCGATTTCTCCGTCGATTTAGCTCCTAATGCGTATAACTCTACTCCTAAGCTCCTCTTCTATGTTATTTAATGTGTTGAAAGCTTGAATTTCAGTGGTAAGAAGGGTAAAGGTAGGGAACTTATCTCTCCTGCATGTATTTGATATTTGTGTTAGTATGTTGATGCATGTTATTGCTTTGCTTGATTATGTGAAACATGTATGAATGATTTGAAGCTATGTTTCAATTTATGCCATGGCCATGAGTATATTGTTCGAAGCATTGAGCTTATAGATTTGTCATTGTGTAAGCATGAGTTATGTGATGCAAGCATGTTATGCATTAAACATTTATCGTACATGCATATTGGGATTGTTTTCCTACTGAGATGCTCTCGAATTTTACCCTCCCTTACCAATAATTTAGAAACGAGAAGACAGAAGATAGGCTGAGAACAATGCAGAGAACCATATGAGGGGATTACAGTGGTGGAACGAAGACGAAAAGATGTCTCTGTGTCACTAGGATGGGTTTAGATACCTAAGTAGCCTTGTGTGGCTACATTAATGGTAATGATCATGTATGAACCCCTATGGGGAATTTATGTAATCATGCACTTATTATCAGTATATTCAAGTTATTCCTGTATTGCCCACCGAGCTGCATATCGTTTTCAATGAATACTTTGAAAAAAAAAAGGTTAAAACAAGGAAAGGGCATGACACAGGCTATCAATTCGATCCTAAAATTCCAAATGTACAAGAATTAGGTTAATACCCATCATGTATCACTCTAAACTCTTCCAAATTACTTTTGTTAGCTATATTAGTCTAAAGTTTTTTAAATTTACTTTGTTAGTTATGTTTTTCTAAAACAACAAAATTACCAAAATCCCCTAGGGACCCGGTCTGACTGTACCTTTTCAAAAATTTTGACCCAGGCTATTCCTAAAATATTTTGCGTGTATAATTCATTTTTAACTTCGGTTTTTCCAAAATCACTACCAAATGATAGTTTTTCTTTGACAGCCCCTACGTAGCACACGTTTTATGCCCAGTCTCTCGGCTGCAAGCAACCAGTGTGGCGTAACCTACCTGGCCATATCGGGGTAAGAGCTAAGACTTCGCCACAGATCATACTATGAGAACCTCCGATCATGGACTGATTAGTCGCATCTTTAACATGCTCTAATACAAAAAATGTTAGACTACCACTTATCATTGATATTAATTAGAGTACTTAAGCACAATTTTGTAGGCAACATAGGATAGCGGAAATATACTGATATATCGATACATTACGCTTGATTACATTACAGTTTTTCCCCACCGGAGTTCATACATAATACTTATAGGCCTTGAATTTATAAAAATGGTCCTCATATAACCAACATCTTCACTCAATCTTGACCAGTGCCTTCAATTGTCGGTGAATACCACTTTACCCTTGAAGCTAACTATTGCCGCTGTAAACTTTATTAATTTATGGAAAGGGTGAGATTCAAGAGAATCTTAGTAGTAACATACAATCGATCATAGAAAATGCAATAATAAAAATGCCAAGTACCATATACAGCAATATTGTAATAACATATAATTTGGTTCGGCTGGAAGTGTTCAGAGCCAACCACTATTGCAACCCCTACTCATTGCGTACCTCAACTGGGCTCAAGACCATAGATTGGGCATAATTCGGTGTACCTGTAGGCACTATAATTCGGTTCGATGTACCCGTATGCACTTTAATTTAGTTAGTGTACCCGTAGGCACTATGACTCTATTTGGTATACCTGTAGGCACTATAATTTGGTTCGGTGTACTTGTAGGTACTATGATTTAGTTCAGTGTACCTGTAGGCACTGTGTATCATACATATTATAGAAGATGGCATACACAAAGCATATAAATATTGGCATAATGTATGAAAGATAAAGTTACTACCTTAAACCCCTTTTTATTTGTAAATCGTTCCTTTAATTTTGTTCTGACAGCTCGGGCTATCAATCTGGTCCTAAAATTCTAAATACACAAGAATTAGGTTAATACTCGTTCATGTATCATGCTGACTCTTCCAAATTACTTTTGTTGGTTATGGTAGTCTAAACTCTTTTAAATTTATTCTGTTGGTTATCTTTATCTAAAACCGTAAAATTAAAAAAATGCCCCAGGGACCTGGTCTGACTATACCTTTCCAAAGATTTTGACCCAAGCTATTCCTACACAATTTTACAAAATCACTGCCAAATGATAGATTTGCCCTTGATAGCCCCTACTTAGGGTTTTAAGGGTATTTCCTTCATTTCACTTTCTAGGATTTTTCTCACAACATGATCAACATCAACCCTACACAATTTTTCCTTCCAAACACAATATAACCATTAGATTTATGAAATTCTAGGTCCTTCCCTGGTTCCTAAACCTGGCCAAAACTTAGGCTTAAAGAGGGGAAAATGTGATTTTGTGATTTAACTCTTAAAGCTCACTCCTTTTTTCTTCTAACCATTTGTTAAACCTTTTAAACACTTATTAGAAATGATTTGAGGAAATTTGGGCAGCAAAACCTGTTAGATCTCATGTTTTGATGATAACAAAAGAATGGTTTGAAAAGGAAATGTTTAATAATCAAGCTTGAACTAAGTAATGACAGGAATAAGCTTTACTTGAGGTAAGCATGGAAGTAGTAAAGATTGGCCAAGAGAAAATGCTGAGGAACCTGATTGGAAGTGCATTTTCTAAGTCATTACTCGAGGCGCTACTCGAGTAATGAGCCAAAACTTGAAGTAACCAAGCAAAACTTCCAGTTACCTGCCACCATTACTCGAGGAGGTACTCGAGTAACCAGGTAAAACTTTAAGGTTGCTCTCGGCCTGCTAATGTTACTCGAGGAGCTACTCGAGTAACCATGTGAAAACTTCTAGTTGACGTCAAGTTTTCCCCATGATACTCGAGGAGCTACTCGAGTACCTGTGTTTTCTAAAATATGGACCTCTCGGCATTTTGTACCACTGCTAATGTTACTCGAGGAGCTACTCGAGTAACCAGGTCAGAAACTTCCAGTTGCCTTCAAGTTTTTCATGATACTCGAGGAGCTACTCGAGTAACCGTGTATTTGAAAATGTCAAGCTCTCGGCACTTTATACCACTGCCAATGTTACTCGAGGAGCTACTAGAGTAATGTATTAAGGTGAGTGAAAACTTGAGGTTAGTACCCGATTAACTTGATTTCTCTTTTTCATATTCCTCGAGTACTTACTCCATTAGACAAGTGTTTCATGGTTTATTTTAAGTGGATTCCTCGAGTATGTACCCCAGTATATGCAAATGTTTTCAATATAAACTTCAAGTCATTACCAGAGTAAATCACATTCAAAAGTCTCAGTTACTCGAGGAGCTACCCGAGTAACCTATGCAAAAAGGAGTGCATTACTCGAGTAGGTACTCGAGTAATGAGGTAAGTGCTCTCGGCATTTACATCCTGCCAACATTACTGGAGTAGAGCATCGAGTAACCAAAGTTTATTTGAAGGTTTACTCGAGTTGGTACCCGAGTAACTCATAAAGTTGTGAATGCATTACTCGAGTAGCTACCCGAGTAAATAACTATTCCAAAGGTTTGAAATTTAGTTTACTCCATGCACTACCCGAGTAATCTTGTTTCTCTTCATTGACTTTCAAAAAAATAATGATTTCACGATGTTACTCGAGGAGCTACTCGAGTAAACTTCAAGGGTTACTCGAGGAGCTACTCGAGTAAGCGTACCCAGAAATTTAGAAATCATTCAAACTTTCATTATATTGTTTCCTATATGATTAACCTTTCATTGTATTAGCATTCTTAGTATATTTACAGAGAAACAATGAAGAAATCATATCAAGAGATGAAAGTCAAATCAAACGTTCAAATGCCAACCACCGCCAACGGATATTTTTCAAAAACTTGAAAAGTCAACAATGGCTGCGCACTCACCAACGGACGAAAGGAAGTGTTCCAACGGTCATCACCAACATATCTATATATATGGGAACCTTCAAACAGAGAAGAACAACTAAGCATCCATACGAACGAATCATTAAGTTCATTGCTCTGTTTTCACGTTGAATTTGTATTCATTTGCTTCAGTGATTATCATTTACTCTTTGAGAGAGATATTTCATTCAAACTCAATATTTGTTATTGAGATAACTTAAGGTTGTGGAACCTTGAGTTGGGATTGGATTACAACCTGTAAAGGGGAGCGAGTGTCCAGGTGTAAGGAACTTGCTTGTACTGAGGTGCCAAGAACCCACTGAATCTTGGAAGTTATAGTGAAATTCTCAGAGAAGCTCTGAGGACTGGACGTAGGTCAAAGTGGTTGTGACCGAACCAGTATAACTCCCGGTGTACACTTCGGTGATATTTCTCCTTACTCATTACTGTTTTAATTCTTTTGTCAAAGTTTTATATTTTCGAAAGAAATTTCAGTATCACCCAATTCACCCCCCCTCTTGGGTGAAACGCTTGATCTTACATTTGGTATCAGAGCCATAGGTCTTCTTGTTAAGGTATAACAACCTAAGAAGGATCCAATGGCAAGCATGGGTGAAGGAATTCTTCCCGACGGAGCATCCATCACTAGACCTCCCGGTTTCAATGGAGAACACTTTTCTTTCTGGAAAGCAAAATTCAGAGTGTTCGTGATGGCTACTGAATATGGGCTATGGGATGTAATCGAGAGTGGAAATTATCAACCTACAAAGACTGTAGATTCTCAGAAAATTCCAAAGACGCCAGCGGAATATGATGAGAATGACAAGAAACTTATCACTCTCAATAGCAAGGCAATTCTGATGTTACAAAGCTCTTTGAGTCAGAATGAATACTTCAGAATTTGCACACTTCCAACAGCAAAGGAAATGTGGGAAGCTCTGGAAATAGCTCATGAAGGAACTTCTGGAATAAAGGAGAATCGAATCAACACCTTGATCACAGAATTCGATCTACTTCGAATGAAATCAGGTGAGTCAATTTCTGAATTCGAACTTAGATATACTCATCTTGTTAATCAACTTGCAGCACTTGGAAAAGTATATGATCAAAATATCCAAGTACGAAAGATTTTGAATATTCTTTCTAAAGAGTGGGAGGCCAAAGTCACTGCGATAGAAGAGGCAAAAGGAGAATCAATGAGATCAGTTGCTTCTCTATTTGGAAGTCTTTCTGAATATGAAAGCAAATTAAAGTTCAAACGGGAACTAGATGACATCAGTGACAAAAGAAAGAAAGGTCTAGCACTAAAAGCGAAAGAAGAAAATCAAGATGAAGATGAGGAGTTTGATGATGATGAAATGGGCTTAATCATAAAACGATTCAGAAAGTTCTACAAGAAAGGTCAAGGCTTCAAACACTTTCAAAAAGGAGGAACTAGCAACAAAGACCATATCATTTGCTATGAATGTGGAAAACCAGGACATATCAAATCAGAATGTCCAGAGCTCAATCAAAAGAGCAAAGAAAAGAGAAAAGGCAAATTCTTTAACAAAAAGAAGGCTTTTGTATCTGCTATATGGGGAGATAGTTCCTCAGACGAAGAAAGTGATGAGGAAGAAGTAGCCAATATATGTCTTGTTGCTCAAGAAGAGACGGAAGAAGAGGTAAATGATTCTGAACCTACCTATGATGAATTACTCTCTGAATATAATGCTTTACATTCTGAATTCATCAAAGTAGTTAAAGAATTAATTATTTTCAAAAAGAAAAACAAAGCTCTTGAAATTGAACTTAAAGAAAGTTCAGAAAAGAATTGTGAAAATTATTCTTCGTTGAAAAAGAAAAACATTGATCTCACAAAAACTCTTGAAAAATTTACCAAAGGAAGTGAGATGCTAAGTGTGATTTTAAAAGAACAACGATTTGTAAATGACCGTTCTGGTATTGGATATGATCCAAAAACAGATAAAAGGAAAGGTAAAAAGAAAGTAGGAGGAAAGCCATATTTAAATTATTTCCAACATTCTGTGCATGTATCAAATCCTTTTGCATTTTGTAATTACTGTAACAGAAAAGGTCATTATACCTCTTCATGCATTCATAAAAAGAAAAGAACAATAGGAACCTACAAATGGGTACCTAAAGGCACATATGTTCAGAAAATCATTTATACTAACCCAAAAGGACCCAAAAAGAAGTGGGTACCTAAGACTTAGTCATTTGATTGCAGGTATGTCTTAAAGCATCCAAAAATAACAAGTGGTTCATAGACAGTGGATGCTCTAGACATATGACCGGAGATTTCGAAAGTTTTACCACATTGCAACCTAAGGAAGGTGGAAAGGTAAAATTTGGAGGAAATCAATCCGGAAAAATAGCAGGAATTGGTGAAATCAAAAATGACAAAGGCATACAAATCAAAGATGTATATTACGTTGAAGGCTTGTGTCATAATTTGCTGAGCGTAAGTCAAAGTGCAGATAAAGACAACTGGATAATATTTGATTCAGAGGAATATCTAATTATCAACAAGAATGACTTACAGCTTGATAAGAAAAATATCAAGGCTAAGCTCAGAGCAAAAAGGGAAGGTAACTGCTATACTCTAGATATTAGTATAAATGAATCTGAAAATTGTTTTCTGAGTAATACCGATGAAAGTTGGCTATGGCATAAGAGATTGGCTCATGTCAATATGCATCAACTAGGTAAACTACTCAAAAAGGATTTAGTGCTTGGTTTACCTAAAGTAAATTTCAAAAACGATTTGATTTGTGACGCATGTCAAAAGGGTAAACAAACTAAATCATCTTTCAAATTGAAAAATGAGATTTCAACAAATAGACCACTTCAATTATTACATATGGATTTAGTTGGTCCAGCAAGAGTAAAAAGTCTTGGTGGTAACTTATATTCATTGGTTATTGTTGATGATTTCTCTAGATTTACATGGGTTATCTTTCTATCGTCAAAGGATGAAACCTTTGAAGAATTTATTGTTTTTGCCTAGAAAGTGCAAAATGAGAAAGGTATGTCAATTACAGGTATTAGGACCGATCATGGTGGAGAATTTGAAAATCAAGCATTTGAAGAATATTGTGATACTAATGGCATTGATCACAATTTCTCTGCTCCAAGGACGCCTCAACAAAACGGAGTTGTGGAACGCAAGAATAGAGTGCTTACTGAAATGGCTAGAACAATGTTAAATGAAAAGAACATGTCTCAAGTTTTCTGGGCTGATGCCATGAGTACAGCATGCTATATTTCAAATAGAGCCTATATCAGAACAAAACTTGGAAAGACACCATACGAGCTATATAAAGGAAGGAAGCCAAACATTGCTCATCTACACATCTTCGGTTGTAAGTGTTTCATTCATAATAATGGTAAAGATAACTTAGGAAAATTTGATTCTAAAACTGATGAAGGAATTTTCCTAGGATATTCTAACCGAAGTAAAGCATATAGAATTTTCAATAAAAGAACTTGTGTTGTTGAAGAATCAATTCATGTTGTATTTGATGAATTTGAATCCTCTGACAAAACGATTGATGAAGAACAGGAAGTTGTTTTAAATCAAGAAAATGGTCAATCTATCTCTAAGTCTCTTATTCCAGAGGTTGATGAAACTAAGGATGAAGAGCAATCCCTAGGTCAACCTAAAGCCTGGAAATACAATAGAAGTCATCCCTTAGATCAAGTCATAGGAGATGTGAATGAAGGGATCAAAACCAGAAATAGAGTTTTCAATGAAGTAAGTTTTTCTGCATTCATTTCTGAGATTGAACCTTCTAACATTGCTGAAGCCCTATCAGACAATGATTGGGTCATAGCAATGCAAGAAGAACTAAATCAATTTGAAAGAAATCAAGTTTGGGATTTGGTACCTCGACCCAAAGATCATACGATCATTGGTACTAAATGGGTATTCAAAAACAAACTTGATGAATCTGCAATTATTGTCAGAAACAAGGCAAGATTGGTGGCTAAAGGCTATAATCAGGAAGAAGGAATTGATTATGAGGAAACGTATGCTCCAGTGGCTAGATTGGAAGCTATACGTGTACTCTTAGCCTTTGCATGCATCAAAGGATTCAAACTCTATCAAATGGATGTTAAGAGTGCTTTTCTAAATGGTTACATCATGGAAGAAGTGTATGTAGAACAAGCTCCAGGATTTGAGGATGTCACTAAACCAGACCATGTTTTTAAATTTAAAAAGGCTTTGTATGGTTTAAAACAAGCTTCTAGAGCCTGGTATGAAAGGCTTAGTAAGTTTCTCATCGATCAAGGTTTTGTACGGGGAAAAGTTGATACAACATTATTTATAAATCGAAAACGTGATGATATTTTAATTGTTCAAATATATGTTGATGATATTGTTTTCGGTGCTACTAATGAATCTATGTGTAAAGAATTTTCTGAGATAATGCAGGGAGAGTTTGAGATGTCAATGATGGGAGAATTGAATTTCTTTCTTGGTTTGCAAATCAAACAAAGAAAGAATGGAATCTTCATATCTCAAACAAAGTATTTAAAAGAGCTATTGAAGAAGTATGGAATGGATGAAGCAAATGGCTCAGATACGCCTATGAGTTCAACAACGTTGCTTGATGCTGATGTTAAAGGGAAAGACTACAATATCACAAAATATAGAGGAATGATTGGATCATTACTCTATCTCACGGCAAGTAGACCAGACATCCAATTTAGTGTTGGCATATGTGCAAGATATCAATCGGCACCAAAGGAATCACATACTGAAACGGTCAAACGAATCTTTAGATATCTTACTGACACACCAGAATTGGGTTTGTGGTATCCCAAAGGAAGAAGTGAATATTTAATCGCTTATTCTGATTCTGATCATGGAGAATACAAGACAGACAGAAAGAGCACCAGTGGACAAGGACAATTTCTTGGAGGATCTCTTGTATCATGGTTCAGCAAGAAACAAAATACAGTGTCTCTTTCGTCAACGGAAGCCGAATATGTTGCAGTCTCAAGTTGTTGTGCACAAGTGATATGGTTAAAACAACAACTACAAGATCTAGGTATATACCTCAAGGAAATAGCAATCTATTGTGACAATACAAGTACAATAAGCTTGGCAAAGAATCCAGTTCAACACTCTAGAACCAAGCATATCGATGTCAGACATCACTTCATCAGAGATCATGTTCAAAAGAAGGATGTGAAAGTGATATTCATTCCTACTCATCTTCAACTAGCTGATATCTTCACAAAACCCCTTGCAAAAGATCAATTTCTATTCATTAGAAGAGAATTGGGAATGGTAAATCCCAATGAGTTATAAGAAAATCAAGCATTTCATAATATTAGATGAAGTCATTTAATAATGTTTTGATGATCACTAACTTAAGCATCGGAGTATATAGAAACATGTTTGCAGGAAGAAAGAAACTCTGTTTTGGGAAACAAAAACAGAGATTTTCAGAGGAGACATTTACTGGAGTACCAACTTGAAGTTATGGCTAAGACAGAAGCAATACCCGAGGAGCAACTTGAAGTAAAGAAGCACTTTACTCGAGTATGTACTCGAGTAATGGCCCCCAAAACTGGAAGTAACGGATCAAGTTACTTGATTTTCAAATATAACGGTTTAGATTTCAAGGAAATGAAGAGTCAGAAATTGAGAAGCTAATTACTCGAGGCAGGCCTCGAGTAAACATGAAGCTTACTAGAGGAAGGCCTCGAGTAAAGTCAGAGCTCAGATTTTCAAAGTATTGAATAATGACTCAAAACTGACCCAAATGGATTATGAATGATCGAGGGAACATCCATGGATAATTACTATATTATTCATGCCAGGTACGCAATTTAAATGAATTATTTTTGAATTTTTCTGTATGAACAATCGAGGAAGGCCTCGAGTAAACTTGAATGTTACTCGAGTAAGGCCTCGAGTAAAGTCGGGATTTAGGTCTTTATCTTGCGCAAACTTGTCATTTCCACAAAATCTCCTCGAGTAAATCACTATACACCCTTTCAGAAACTTTTCCCAATCAATTCCTTGCCTCATTTCTGTCAAAACCCAACTGGTTTCAAGATCAAAAACTTCCTATTTTGTTCAAAATCCTTCTGCCCTAAACTCGCGATAGTTACCCTGTTTCACTGTGATTCTTGATTTTCTGGGTTTCAAGATGGTTAGAACCAAGAATCTCAACTTCACATATTCCTCTGATTCACAACAAAACCCTGATCTACTTTCTTCTCCTCCCAAAAAGAGAAGAAAGTTAATCCCAAGACCAAAAGCCAAAATTCCTCTTCAACCTCAATATAAACCTAAAGCCAAAGGAGTGGTGATCAAAGAGCCTATTGTGACTAGGGCTCAGTCTAAAAAGAGCACATCTACTGGAAGAAGCAAAGGTGTCAAAACTCCCTCACCTTCTCATTCTGATTCCTCTACCCCCTCTTTCACTCCAAAATCTACCAAAAAGCCTAAATATGATAGGAATGTGGCTACAGCTATGGCAAACATCATTGACCAATTGGATAAGGGTCAATCATCCAAGAAATCTAAGATTCCAGAGGCAAAGATCACTACCCTTCCAAAGGGATTCAATGTGGGGAAACTGGTGGAATCTCCCAAGTACCTGACACAGTTCTCCAGAAGGAAAGTGTGTAAAACACACTACGTTGATCTGAAGTTGCTTCAAGAGGTAGTGAAGTATGACCTTAGCTCTTATCTTGATCCTTTTATGCCTTGGTTATCTGTTCGATTGCCTTTTTGCACAAAGGTAATTACTCATTTTTACTGTAACCTAGAAATCACTGATGAGCCTAATCGAACCTCAGTTGAGGAAGAGATGACCACTACTGTGAGAGGTCAAAAAATTCTTATATCTCCCTCTAGGATCAATCTATGGTTAGGAATTGAGAATCCCCCGGATGATATCTATTCTGAGCTTGAGCCAAACCAAATTTTCACTATCCTTAAGCCCGGTGAGTTAGTTGGCCCCCTAAACTTTAAACCGAGTGATATGTGTGATCACCATAGGGTCCTTTGGTACATTTACTCTAGGTCCCTAGTAAACAAAGCCAACAACTATACCCACTTCTCGGATAGGGACTATAGATGGTTTGCTTCACTCCTCTTGAAAGAGCAAAAGGATCTGGGAGAGTACATATTTTCAGAGATGAAAAGGTATAAGGTGGATGGAAAAGGTACTACTCTAATGCCATATCCTCAAATTGTTTCTCTTATCCTGAAAGAGAACAAAATATGGTACTTGGATAGTAAGGAGCCTATTGAGAGGATGACCCCAGTGGGGAGGAACCAGATTGGTAAATTGAACATCGACATCCCTCTTAAAGGCCCACTGGAGTCTGGGTCCAAGAAGAAGAGAAAGGCTACTGAGACAGAGACCAGTAGGATGGATGACACTCAGTCATCGGCTCCAGCTGCTACCACATCTTCACCATCCTTCCTGAATGCCACTCTCCAGCACTTCATGGAGAACATACTCAGAGGCTTCCATGTGGACATAGCCAATACAAATGCTGAGCTAATTACCAATACCAACTTCAAGATGGGAGAACTGGTTGAGAAAATTGATAAAAGGCATGAGGAGTTGGTTGAGAGAATGGATAGGAGACACGAGGAGCTACTAGCAGAGCAACGTGCCCAGGGAGAAACTTTGAGACTGATCCTGGCACGTATGGATTCTCTGGGTCCTGGACCCTCTGCCGGTCCCTCCTCATTTGCACCACCACCACCACCTTCAGTAGACCCTCCTTCAGACATTCCCATTCCCAAGGCTGAACCATCTACCCCTCTGGTTTCTGATCCACTTGAGCCCCAAGAGAAAGATGTTTTATTCACAGTGGATGATCCTGATACCCACGAAACCACTCATATTATCATCGATGATTCACCTCAGAAGCCACAGCCTGAAACCACCTCTAAACCAATTCCCTCTCCTACTCACACTGAGGAGATATCGCCCTCTTCATCACCTGAAAAGCATACACCTGAGGTTGAGATTTCACCTGAGACTCAGATCACCCCGGAAGGAGAAACCTCAACTATGGTTGTCTTCCAACCTTCTCTTCCCGGTGATGATATCCATATCCCTCCACTTCATCTGCTTGATCCTGTACCATCTAGCTCATTTGATTCTCTAGAATCAAATGATTCCTTGGTCCTTCCAGCAACACCAATCTCCATGGCCAAGCCTCCTAGCCCTCCACTTGATTGATGAAGCCAAAAAGGGGGAGAAGAGCTTGAGAGTGATTTTGTGGTTTTGTCCTAGCTTTTCATGGGTTTATGGGTGTACATGGGACTTTAGGGAGCTTTTTAAATTCAGTTATGAACTTATTTTGTAATTTGAAATTTTAAGTTCAATGCAAGAATATTTATGTTATATGATTTCATTTTAAGTTCTATTATGTTTTGGATATAATACATGTTTGGACTAATGAAGTTATTATGAATACAAGGTATATTCAATCTTAAAAAGAAATAATTAATTAAGAATCCAATTTGAAAAACCATGTTCAAAATCACCAAGTTTTGTCATCATCAAAAAGGGGGAGAATGTTAGATCTCATGTTTTGATGATAACAAAAGAATGGTTTGAAAAGGAAATGTTTAATAATCAAGCTTGAACTAAGTAATGACAGGAATAAGCTTTACTTGAGGTAAGCATGGAAGTAGTAAAGATTGGCCAAGAGAAAATGCTGAGGAACCTGATTGGAAGTGCATTTTCTAAGTCATTACTCGAGGCGCTACTCGAGTAATGAGCCAAAACTTGAAGTAACCAAGCAAAACTTCCAGTTACCTGCCACCATTACTCGAGGAGGTACTCGAGTAACCAGGTAAAACTTTAAGGTTGCTCTCGGCCTGCTAATGTTACTCGAGGAGCTACTCGAGTAACCATGTGAAAACTTCTAGTTGACGTCAAGTTTTCCCCATGATACTCGAGGAGCTACTCGAGTACCTGTGTTTTCTAAAATATGGACCTCTCGGCATTTTGTACCACTGCTAATGTTACTCGAGGAGCTACTCGAGTAACCAGGTCAGAAACTTCCAGTTGCCTTCAAGTTTTTCATGATACTCGAGGAGCTACTCGAGTAACCGTGTATTTGAAAATGTCAAGCTCTCGGCACTTTATACCACTGCCAATGTTACTCGAGGAGCTACTAGAGTAATGTATTAAGGTGAGTGAAAACTTGAGGTTAGTACCCGGTTAACTTGATTTCTCTTTTTCATATTCCTCGAGTACTTACTCCATTAGACAAGTGTTTCATGGTTTATTTTAAGTGGATTCCTCGAGTATGTACCCTAGTATATGCAAATGTTTTCAATATAAACTTCAAGTCATTACCAGAGTAAATCACATTCAAAAGTCTCAGTTACTCGAGGAGCTACCCGAGTAACCTATGCAAAAAGGAGTGCATTACTCGAGTAGGTACTCGAGTAATGAGGTAAGTGCTCTCGGCATTTACATCCTGCCAACATTACTGGAGTAGAGCATCGAGTAACCAAAGTTTATTTGAAGGTTTACTCGAGTTGGTACCCGAGTAACTCATAAAGTTGTGAATGCATTACTCGAGTAGCTACCCGAGTAAATAACTATTCCAAAGGTTTGAAATTTAGTTTACTCCATGCACTACCCGAGTAATCTTGTTTCTCTTCATTGACTTTCAAAAAAATAATGATTTCATGATGTTACTCGAGGAGCTACTCGAGTAAACTTCAAGGGTTACTTGAGGAGCTACTCGAGTAAGCGTACCCAGAAATTTAGAAATCATTCAAACTTTCATTATATTGTTTCCTATATGATTAACCTTTCATTGTATTAGCATTCTTAGTATATTTACAGAGAAACAATGAAGAAATCATATCAAGAGATGAAAGTCAAATCAAACGTTCAAATGCCAACCACCGCCAACGGATATTTTTCAAAAACTTGAAAAGTCAACAATGGCTGCGCACTCACCAACGGACGAAAGGAAGTGTTCCAACGGTCATCACCAACATATCTATATATATGGGAACCTTCAAACAGAGAAGAACAACTAAGCATCCATACGAACGAATCATTAAGTTCATTGCTCTGTTTTCACGTTGAATTTGTATTCATTTGCTTCAGTGATTATCATTTACTCTTTGAGAGAGATATTTCATTCAAACTCAATATTTGTTATTGAGATAACTTAAGGTTGTGGAACCTTGAGTTGGGATTGGATTACAACCTGTAAGGGGGAGCGAGTGTCCAGGTGTAAGGAACTTGCTTGTACTGAGGTGCCAAGAACCCACTGAATCTTGGAAGTTATAGTGAAATTCTCAGAGAAGCTCTGAGGACTGAACGTAGGTCAAAGTAGTTGTGATCGAACCAGTATAACTCCCGGTGTACACTTCGGTGATATTTCTCCTTACTCATTACTGTTTTAATTCTTTTGTCAAAGTTTTATATTTTCGAAAGAAATTTCAGTATCACCCAATTCACCCCCCCTCTTGGGTGAAACGCTTGATCTTACAAAATCCCTTAGGGTTTTAACATCCCCAAACTTACAAAATCACTAACCAAACCACAAATCAAGTCAAGAACCACAACAACAACATCATACTACCAAAAGGATTAAAGTTCTTGAAGTTGCCTCTTGATTCTCAACCTTTCTCTCTCTAGGCATCCTCCCTCTCTCTTTTCCCTTGATGTTTTGCTTACTACACGAGGTTACATAGAGGAGAAGGACTTAGGAGAGATTCTACATAAGATAGAATGCATGAACTCTTAAAATCACAAACTTACCTTTAGTTTTTGCTTCCTTGTCTCCCTTTCTCTCCAAGTTTCTCAAGCTCTTCTCTCTCTCTCTCTTAGTAAAGGATGAAAATGAGGAAGGAAAGATGAAGGCAAGGCTTCATGAAATATCCTCCATCTCTCTATTTAATAAATATTAGCTTATTTGATTTATGACATAAGCATGTACTTCGATCTTATCTCCTCTTAATTTATGTCATAAACTTCCATTTGATTTGAACCAAATTATTTCCTCTTTTGTTAGCCCAAAATGTTGCCTCTTTAAGCCTTCAATAAACCAAATTGGTTCCATCCAAGTAGCCCAACTAAACCTACTTAATCAATTATTATTTAATCCCTTGGCCTTGGATGATGACACTTGGCACAATTTGTATCCAAGTAAATATTTTTCTTCTCCTTTAATCTTTTGGCAACAAATATCCACTGATAAAGGCAAAATATGGGCTTTAACTTAATTCCACAATTTACACAATTGCCATTACATTTTTTTCCAAATTCACAATAGTTGGCAATTCTGGCAGATTTTCTAACCAAAATTTGAAAAATCATAACTTTATTTGTAGACATTGAATTGGAGTGATTCCAAAGGCTATGAAACCCTTATTGAGTCTAGTTTTAAGGACTAATATAACCTTTAGTCAAATGGAAGCTCATAATTTTCAGAAATTCGTTAAACCTTACATGTTCTAGATTGGTTGCAGAAACAGGGTCTAACTTTGAAAAATCATATCTCTTTGTATATAGGTCCAAAAATTACCCATTACCTATAAAATTAAAGCCTAGGATGTCTATTTTCATCCTATAAAATTTCACAATTTTTGGACATCATTTGATCATTAAAAATCACATGACAATCTCACTATCTTTGGCTGAAATTACTCTGACAACACTATTCACATTCCAATTTTTAGTGTTTAATTCCTATGATCCAAAATTTATAGCCGAAGGCTATTCAAGGTAGGTCAATATTCACCATTCCATTTCATTAAATGCTACAAATAATTACAAGGCATTTTGGTGAATAAAATTTGGGGCGTTACAAGTTTAATATGGCCTTTTCTCTCTCTCTTTGCTTCAGCTTGTTCCACTGAAATATAAGGCTTAAAGGAAAGAGAAAGCCTTATAGAACATATCACCTTCATTTTTCTCTTTCATTATATTTTATGACCAAAGCACATGCTCATTAAAATGTATAATAATCTCTTTTCTCTTTCTTATATGCCTTGGCTGAAAAGCACTCTTTAAATGGCCAAAGATATGCTCTTCAATTAACTCAATTCCTCCTCCACACATATTTTTTAATTGGAGTTGCAATTGTTGACCTATGTCATCATATGTTTTTTTTTGTTTGACCATATGCCAAAAATTGTGCAAAGGGATATTTATCTACCATTTAATTATTTTTCCATCCTCATATCCCTTTTTAGAAGAAAATGAGTAAATTAATTCGGGAAAATAATTGTCTCCTGTAGCAAATTACCATTTTGCCCTTACATTTTTTTTATTTTTGCACAGCTGACAGAATTTTTGTCAAACTTTGAAAAGTCATATATTTATTTATAGATGTCCAATTGATGTGGTTTTAAATGTTATTTGATCTTTATTAAGTCTAGTTTTAAGTAAAAATATGTTCCTTAGCTAACTATGTAACCCCCTGCCTTAATTAGCGTAATTAAAATTCGATAATGCATAATAAAATGAAATAGAGACCGTCGGATGATTCAAAACTCATTTAAGACTCCCTCCATGTAGTAGGGACTTCACAAAATTTTCAAAGCTTCTCTATCCTGGTCTCAAGTTCAAATATAGAATATAATTACCTGTGCAGTTATATCACATTTAAACATATCAGAGTGTATAACTTAATCCCCAGCAACCCCCGGTATCATCTATATATAACTATAGGGTTCCAGTTCCCAATTAGGGGATTACACCACCATGTATTCAAAAACTATTCATAACTCAAAAATATCATACAGTAATCCCTATCCAAAATGAATAACCAACATGACCTGACTCAAATGTCCCTACAAGGTTCTAACTGCTCCGGGTCGTTCGCTTCTCCTTGGAGCCACTTGCCCTATCTGAAATGTTAGTCAATGAAAGAATGAGATTCAAGAGAATCCCAGTAGTAACAAATCATTCATACCACACATAAGCACACAACATGTAAGCAAATAATCATACAGCAGCAGCAGCACAAATCACGCTTCACCCTCATCCCCTTTTACTGCCGGGAAGGCACACCGTCCTAACTTAAACTATTGTTAGCGACTCAGGGACTATTGGTATGGCAGTGCATACAAATAACCTTAAGGCCCACATATAGCCTTTTGGCCCACATAATAAAAAATATCAAACCTCATCCTCATCCCTTTTTACCATCAGGAAGGTACGCAGCCCTTACTCGAACCGTTGTTAGCGAGTCAGGGACTATTGGTATGGCGGTGCTTACACATATCCACAAATGTCGCAGCATACGAATTCATCACAAATCAATGATATAACACACATACAATGCATCACGTATGGTATAAAAGAAAAGTCACTACCTTGTTCCATTATGACGTTCGCTAGAATAGTGGACTCACGAGGACGGTAGATGTCAAATCCTATAAACCAAATTAGGGACAACCTATTAATCTCTTTTCCAAGTTCTTAATTCCATAATACGTTAAGTTGGTATTCATGTAAACTCTTTAGGTGGCTAAAAGATGCCTAAACATATGCCTAAACGGTTGGGATAGCTACCCCTAAAGATGCCTTTTTGGAAGTAAAAGCACTGATTTTTGGTCGACTCACTCGAATAGAGATGACCTTTCTCGAGTGATGACCCCCAAATTCACTCAAGTTCCCAAAAGTGCTACATTGGAAGTGTTTGCCTGAAAGCAAACCTCAATATGTCTTACACCCTCACTAGAGCACAGGAAGCTACACTCGAGTGATGACCTCAAATGCACTCGAGCACCAAAAAGTAAGACACAGCGAGTGACTACCCGAGAGCAACCATAAACCCTAAAAGCTTAAACTTACTCCCTCACTCGAGTGAAACCAAGATCACTCGAGTGATGACTTATATCACTCGCAGGAACAAAAGTGCACTCTTAAGCTTTGCTTGAGAATCCAAACGAAACTGAAGGGAAAAAGCAAAAATATCTCACAGTACTCAAGTAAACCCTCCTTCACTCGAGTGTTATTCATTAGAAGCCAAAAATCGCAATAATTGATATATGTTCCCAGATTTACCAATTTCATTACCAACGGTCCTAAAATTTGTACCAAAACTCATTCTCACTCATTTTGACACAAGGAACCCCTTGGTAACTACAAAACAACCCAATTCCCACTCAATCAACACATTCTCAACTCTAGATCACAAGATCACCCAAAACCACAATTTGCCAAACTTCCTCATTCAACTTCAACTCAAACTTAATGACATTATAACACATCCTAACATCATCTTCTACACAATACTATTCCAAACTCTTTCATAATCCTATTCTCATAAAATTAGGGAAAAAATTCCAAAATTTACAAAGCTCAACAAAAAATCACCATAAGTATACCAAAATGTATCAAATTCTTACCTCTTCAACTTGGTAAGATCAAATCTTTATTTCCCTAACTTTCAAGTTTGTGCAAACACCAAATCACCACTTTTCAAAATTCTAAAAACATAGCAAAGAAGCTCTCAACCTCTTAAATAAGTTTAATGAAGAGGCTTCAAGCATAGGGAGACAATTATCTACTCAAAATCAAGCTTTTCTCTTTCTTTTTCTTGCTTGAACTTCCGTGAAAATGGAAGGAAGGAGAGATAAGGTGAGAAATGATGGTGAATGCATGAGGAACATTTTTATCCACACACACATACACTCATAGTCGACTTAGAGGAGAGAAGGAGAGAAGATGAGTTTGAAATTTTGACTTTGATCCAAGGGTCCTTATGATGACACTTGCCATGATCTCATGTCTCCCTTCATGAATCCATATAACCCATGCACACTTGATTCCACCTCTTGCTTAACAAATCCTAGCCATTGATCTCAAGTTACCTATGAGTTTTCTCTTTGGTAACAATCCAGTTGGTCGGTAAATTTACCATTTTACCCCTGATTGTCATGACACATATATCATTATCATCAAACATATTTTACATCACAACTCACATTATTTACTTCATAAGTGTTTAATTAACATTAATTACATTCCTTTTAAGGTCATTAACCCTCAAATACAATTCAAGATATTACAAACTGATCTAACATCATTCCAAGAATTATCATTTTTGGATGCTGCAACAGAAGTTTACCAATTTCATTGGACTAACTTCCAAAATTGATAACTCTTTGTGTACATCACCAATTGACTTATACGACCTATCAAATTAAAGCTTGGAATTCTACTTTCATTTTGAAAAATTTCACATTTATTGGACATCATTTGATCATTCAAAACCACATGACAATCTCACTGCCTTGCAGGAAATTTCACTGGCAACATTTTTCAGTTTACCAAAATTCAACCATTTATTCTATTTATTGAAATAAATATACACTAGATCTTTGGTGCATGAATTTTGGGATGTTACATCTCTCCCCCTTAATAAAATTTCATCCCCGAAATTTGTTACACATCTATTCATAAATTCTGGGTAACGCTTCAACTGTGAGACATGGAAGACATCATGCAACTTGCTCAAGCTTGGGGGAAAAGCTATTTGGTACACTACTGTCCTAATCCTTAACAAGATTTCAAAAGGACCAATATACCTCAGACTTAGCTTTTCCACTTTCAGTCACATTTCTAGTAAACTGTGGTCTTCTATCTTTGATCTAAGCTTCCTCTATTTTCTTTCTTAGATCACTCCCTACCTGACTGACATTGTTGCCCCAAATCACAATTTGATTAACCAGGTTGAAATCCTTGAAATCCTCAATCAGTTCTAGTCATCAATCATTATGGCAGCCACCTGTAGTGTTTTACGGCTCAATGCGTCAACAATGACATTGGCCTTTCCTGGATGGTACTTTATCTCTAAATTGTAACCTTTAAGCAGCTCCATCCATCTATGATTTCTCATATTTAGTTTTTTTATCATATAGATATTTTAAGCTCCTGTGGTCACAGTACAAATCTACGGTCACACCATAGAGATAATGCTCCAGATTTTCAATGCAACACAATTGCTGCTAACTCAAGATCATATATGGGATAATTCTTTTTATGATGCTTCAATTGTGTAGATGCATAAGCCAATACACGACCATGCTGCATTAAAATACTTCCCAATCTATGCCTACTGGCATCAGTAAAGACAACGAAGGTGCACAGTAGATTTGGGATTATTGATATCGATGTTGACGTTAATTTACATTTTAGCTTAGTGAAGCTCTTCTCACAATTATAGTCCCACAGATAATGCTGAGTTTTTTAGATTAACTTTGTCAAAAGCAAAGCTATTATGGAGAAGTTCAGTATTAATCTTCAGTAATCTCCAGTAATACCTAGGAAACTACATATTTCAAAGACAGCCTCTGACTTCTTCTAGTTTAGTAATGCTTCCACCTTGTAAGGATCCCTCAAAACTCCTTACTGTGAGACTATATGGCCCAGAAATCTAACTTCTGAAAGCCAATACTCATATTTGCTCAGCTTGACATAGATTTGCTTAGATTTTAGTATGTTCAATATGTAACCCCCTTACCATAATTATATCCGAATTATGAAATTTAAGTGAAATAGAGACCAATAAGACAAAAACACATTTATAATCCCTCATCTTCAAGATGGGGTATACCGAAAAACAGTTCAAAAAGATAATTAATCTGGTCTCACATTCACCTTTGATTACAATTACCTGTGCAGTTAAATCACATAATAAATATCAGAGTACGTAACTAAAATCCTGGTAACCTCAGGTTACTTGTATATATACAATGGGTTCAAAGTTTCCCAAAATGGGGATTACATATGCAAAAATATTATCTACAGCTCATATACATACAGTAATCCCAAAATCCTAATAGATAACCAACAGTCCAAAATCAAAATGTCCCTACGAGATCCTAACCACTCCAGGTTGGCCGCTTCCCCTTTGAGCCACTTGCCCTATCTGAAATGTTAGTCATTTGGAAAGAGTGAGATTCTAAAGAATCCCAGTAGTAACAAATCACTCATACAATATATAAACACAAAACATGTATGTTCATCATGTTCAGCAACAACACTATGAGTTATGGCTCACGCCACAACCAACAGCACTTATGGTTGTAATCACAATGCACTATGCCTTCTTTCACGGTAATCATTATGCCAACTTTCGTTTTAATCACTATGCCAGCTCTCACTGTAATCTCAATGCCCGCTTTCACGATAATCACTATGCAGCAGCATCATAAGGCACAAAGCAACACATAGCTCCATAAAGCGTCTCAATGCATCACAAGGTGGCGGCAACAACAACACAATGCATGATAGGCATACATACAGTACATTTACACAAAGCATAAGAGAGGAGTCACTACCTGTATCTTTCCTGACGTTCTTCGGCACAGTGGGCTCACGAGTCCGATAGATGTCAAATCCTATAATCAATAGGGACAACCAATCAATCTCTTTTTCCAAATTCTCATTTCTATAATACTCTAAATTGGTTACCATTTAAACTCTTTAGGATGATCATTAGAGGCCTAAACACATACTTAAAGGGCTGGAAGAAACTACCCTAAAGACCCCTTTTTTGGAAGCACAAAACAAATTTTTGGCTGACTCACTCGAGTGAAGATGACCTCACTCAAGAGATGAGAGACTTGCACTCGAGTGAGACTGGTTCTCACTCGTAAGTGTTTGACAGTGAGCAACAACCATAGCCAGAGAGTGCTCACAATACTCTAGCATAAGGCTTTACACTCGGGTGATGACTCTAAATCCACTCGAGTCCCCGAAAGTTCAACACAAAAAGTGAGAACCTGAGAGCACATGCAACAACAGAAGGAAGAGCTCACTCGAGCACCATCCTTGGTACTCGGGTGAGGAGCCCACACTTGCGAGTGTCAAAACACACTCTTGAATATTGACCAGTGAGTAAGGACCAGAGAGCAACCCTAACCTTGAACACACGTCATCACTCGAGTAACCCCTTGCTCACTCGAGTGATCACCAACTTCACTCGCGGTTTAAAAAGTGCACTCAAGCCTCCTTCATGAGAACCCAGGCGAAACATAAAGAGGAAAAGGGACAATACACTATAGCACTCGAGTGTGATCCTCCCTTACTCGAGTGATGCTATCAGATTTCCAGATCACAGCAACTGACAGAAAATTCCCATATTTACCAAACTTAACCCAATGGCTCCAAAACTTCACACAAAGTTCGTTACCACTTAAAATTGCCTAAGAAACACATTAGTAACTTTCAAAAACATTCAAAAACCATTTTAACCATAGTCTATGCTATTAGGTCTCTATAACACACACAACTCCCAATTTCATTCAAATGATTTCCAAACTTCAAAACCATTACCAACACTCCAATAACCTCACAACATACCATTTCCAACATCAATCACTATGAAATTCATACATTCAAAAATGGACATAAACCAGGGTAAATTCCAGAATTTCTCAAACTTATCCAAACATCACAACATACATATCAAAAAGCATCAAATGCTTACCACTTCACTTTGCCAAAACTAGAATCTTGATTCTCAAACTTTCAAATTACTCCAACACCCAAATCACTATTCAGAATTCTGAAACAACCAAAATGGAGCTCTTTACACTATGGACAAATTTAGTGAAGAGGATTTGAGCATAGGAGAACCATTACTTACCCAAAATCAAAGCTTTCTCTTTCTCTTTCTACCTTCAAGGTCGCCGGAAATGGGAGAAGGATGAGAGAGATGATGATGAGAGATATGGTGAAGATGATGATGATTGTACATTTTCCTTTCCCCCATACACAAATTGAATAGGAGAGAGAAAAGAAAGAAAAAGTGAGTTTTTGTCTTTTGTGCCATATCCATTGGTCTACACAATGACACTTGTCAATATCTTATTCGCTCCCTACATGAGCTCATACAAATGAAAAGCATAGGATTCTGACCCATAGCCAATAGATCTCAACCCTTGATCTCAAATCACCAATGAGTTTCCTTTTTAGTAACTGACCAATTGGTCGATAAATCTCCAATTTTACCATTTTGCCCCTGGTTTCACTATGATCATTAAATCATCACTATGAACATTTATTTCAAATTTGTATCACATTTATCCAAAAGTGTTTAATTACACTAATTACAATCAATATCAAAGTCATTAGCCCTTAATCTGAAATTGGGTCATTACACAATACAATTCTCAAATGCTGTTCCAGCTTCTGATTGCATGGAAAAGAATACCATATTCCCCGACAACCTTTATGCAACCATCTCTCAGCCTCAGCTGCTAAAAGAACATTAAGGTTGATTTCTGTATTGACTTATAGTCGTGGATTAGGGCAAATGACTCTTTTATTTTTCACAATCTAGTAGCACATTATTTGCTGTCAACCAATCAATATCCAGAATATTTCTAACCTTTCAGTAGTAAACAAATCAAATCCACCCCTGATTTATGCCCCTTGGCATTTGTTATGCAATTCAGACAATCTTCGGCTGTGACGACTCTAATACCCGTGGGCGTAGACACAACCAGGTTATATCAAAATTTGTGTGCTAGTGAGCCTAGCTGTCTCACACAATTATTTACAATAAATGAATGAATAGCACCCAAATCATACATTGTTTATACTAAATTGCCATTAAGGTAACACATACCTTGAATCAGTTTAGGAGATTTCCTGGCTTCCTCCTGAGTAATCATATATACTCTGCTTTGTACTCCTGGTTTAGGCTCAACAGGATGTTGCTGTTGCAGTGGGAAATTAATAATATAATGCCCTATCCTACCAAAGTTATAACAAGTATTTGGCTAGGTTAGATCTTGCTAGAGTGGAGCACCATTACATGTTTTGCTAAGATGGTGTGGCTTCCGGCAAAACCAACATGTTCTGCCTTATAGGGGTCTTTAATCCCCACAGCCTCTAGCCTGATATGTCTTCTCATTTCCACAGCTGGGTGGTCTACTTGGTTCTTTTTGTTTCTGGGAAGATCACCCACTACCCGACATACCCTTACTAATGGTACCTTTATCTGAATACGGCCTCAACAAGTTATTTTTGGTGATACAACATTCTTCAACTGCCTTGTTGAACTCTATAAAATGCCTTGAAACCAATTTTTCTTTTAGCTCTGGGTTTAGCCCTTTTATCATCATGTCTGAGCTCTACTCCTCGTTATCTTGATATTTAAGATATGCAAAATATCAAGACAACCAGATATAGTAAGCCAGGTACTCGTCAAAACTTTCTTTGTCATTCTGTTGTATGTGAGAAACTCTTTCTCCTTTTCTCACTTGACTGAATGGGGAAAATATTTCTAGTTGAATTTTTCTTCAAATAATTCCCACATTACTGGAATATTCCTTCCCTGAAGAATCAGCTCAGTATTCTTCCATCATTTATCAACATCACCTTCTAGCTTATAAATTGCCAATAGACTTTAATTTCATCAGGGCAAGCCAGGATTGTGAAAATTTTCTCTAGCCATGATAACCAATCTTCAACTTGTAGATCAAATTTTCCTTTAAAGATAGAAGGTTGTCGTTTACTGAATCTTCCAACCCAAGTCTATAGAATATCACTCTCAGGATAGGGTAAAGAATCTTCTGGTTGAGGTCCCTCAATTGGAGTAGATTCATCGTCCCCCTCACCACTCTTCCAAGCATCCTGCCTCTGCTCACTTCTCGCAGCTCTTCCCTAATCTCATTCGTTATGGCCTGCTTCTATGTCAACATACCTAGAATCTGTTGCTTTATTAGGTCAGGTTGAGGGTCTAATATGGCATTATTGTGCCCTCCTTGTGGTCGTACCATCTTTATACTTCACTATTTCAAAATAGAGAAGAAATAAATTCATATGAACATAAGGGCATTTTTGTCATTTCTCAAAATATCTGGTACACAGGTATCTCATACAACAGATATTTATAGTTGTTAAGGAAAAATATTAACCCTATATAACCTATAACTACTGTATAATATGTCTTTGTCCTCTTTTACACACATTATGACATAACTATACATATGACTTCCTAGGGGTCACCTATCCTGTGATTTCCCTAAGTTGAGTATGCTGAACTTTTGTATACCCATGCCAAAACACAGAAACCGGCTTGATCTTCTTCTGTCTACCTGTACCTTATGACTGCCCTAGTCTCAAAAGTCATGCTGGCTGCCTCTGGTCACCAAAATATTGTGTATAGACCCTCTATACACTGTCGTACATGTATTTCACCATGTACAGTATCATGTGATCCATGAACTCGATAAAGTGATTGTTTGGGAAGAAGTACATCATCGTATAAATCTAGATCTTATCCAGATATTCTAGCCTCAATGGAACTTACTTCAGGTAGAGTGAATCCATATAATCCAAATATGCAAGGTACAGGGCTACAGGAGTGCCATACTTCACAGAAGCCTGTAAGTATTTGCATCGAGTATAATCCCACAACATATGGTGTAATATCCTAAAATGTACTCAAGGGCTAAATATATAGAATGGATTGTGGGATTAATAACAAAATTACCTCTAGTAATTTTGTTATGACTTTAGTCAAGTTTCATATGCAAAATTGGCAAATAAATATTATATTGCAAGATGATATTTTACAAGATCATCTTCTTCTTCAAAGGGCTATGATTTACGTATGGCAAGAGGAAACAATATAGGCTACCAAATATGACATGTGAAGGCAATTTGACCAAGTTGTAAAAGATGATGAATAAGTCAACAATTTCAACTAAAGAAGTAACATTGAAGAGTTGAAATTATGATTAGTTCAAGAAGCCCTTTTGGCTATTCCAAGGGCTACAATTTGTATGGCATAAAGAGGAAAGAAACTATGTTGACTATGGTCAAATATTGCAAATAAAGTAAGGAGGTAAATATTGATAATTCAAGAAGCATTATTTTGGTTACTTTAAGGGCTATATTCATATGACATGAGGGAAAGAGAATTCATATGATACACTTCATCTTTTCCATATGAAAAGTCAATAAAAGTGGTTAGGGATATAAGATAAAAAGAGAAAAAGTGTTATCAATATATTTCCTCATCTTTCTCAAACTTTTCATCCAAGAATTCTAAAGGCAAGAGAGGTGAGAGAATTAAAATTGAAGTGATCTTGTGTTTATCATCAACTTTTACCAAGAAGGAATAATTATTCACCACACATATTCTCTATTTCTTTTGGCTCACTTTCGGTCAAATATTAAGGGCCAAGGGAAGATAATTTCAGAACTCATTCACTCCCTCTAATTTGTCTCAAAGTCGGCCAAGCAAGGCTTAAGGAAAGAGAAAGAAGAGCAAGTGAAGGTAAGCATTTCTACTTGGATTTTGACCTTGTAAATGGCTTCTTTGGCTCAAGTGTCCTTCATAAACATTGTTCCTCTTGATGAGAGCTTTATTTCTATGGTTTTAGAATTTCAAGAGGAGGTGTTTTGAGCCATCATCCAAGAACAAAAGCTTAAAAACCAAAGAAAGGAGCCAAGGAGAAGCAAGAGGTGAGAATTGGCTTCAATTTGAGCTATTGGTTGTGTAGGTTGAATGAGTATTTTGACATACATAATTCTGCCCTAATTTTGTACAAGTTAGGGTTTAGAGAAGTCATGGTGTTTTGGTTAAGTATTTGGTGTTTTATGATGATTAGAAACCATATGACACAAGTTTGATGCTCAATTTGGGAGTTCAGTAATTTCTGGAATTTTGTTGATTTTTTTGCCAAAAAAGGATGTGGGGAATGAGTAGGAATTTGTTCATTTTGATGTTATCATTGTGTTATACATGAAAAATTGTGTGGGGATAGCCCCAAGTTGTGAATTTTGGGTCACTGAAACTCAAAATGCAAAACTGGATTTTCTGCCTAACAGAATTCCAACGAGTTACCCTAAATGTGTGGTGTTTTTGGATAACCAAATGATGTCTAAAAATTCTGAAATTTTCCAGTCTTAAAGTCACATGCTAAGCTTCAAAATGGACATATAATTCATGTCATTTCGTTTTGTGAGCTGGGAGTTATGATTTTCCAAAGTTTGAGATTAAAATTGGAATATATTTTGGAGCAGTGTTGGATTTTGTGCAATTCTGTATTTTTGTAGTTATGGATAGCCTTGATCCATATTTCTCATGTGTAGAGGACTTAAATGTCTATCAATAGGCCTTAGGATCACCTCATTTTGATTTTTATAGAATTAGTTATGATTTTTCAGATTTGATGAAAAATTCTGGCAGATTTATTTACCTATGTGAAAATTGAAGATGTTATGTGTAACCCCCTCCATAATTATTATTCAAAATACACGATTAAAGTGAAATAGAGACCAATAGATAGCAAATAACATTTTCAAACCCATCTATAAGATAGGGTTTTCACAAATACATTTCGAAATCTAATTCACCTGGTCTCAGATTCACATTTCAAATATAATTACTTTACTCAGATAAATCACATTCATAACAAATTAGAGTGCACAACAATAATCCTGGCAACCTCGGGTTCCATACATTAATCATAGCCTCACAGGGCGCAAACGCCCTTTTACAAATTCTCATACGAGGATTACATAATATCCTTTCAAATACATATCCGAATACGTGTCCATATCGAAATACAATTATCCCAACATTTATGATAACCAACTACCAAGACCATACTTCAACAGGAGCCTTAGCCGCCCATGGTTGGTTGCTCCTTCCTCGAACCTCTTGCCCTGTCTAAAATGTTGGTAGGGGAGGGTAAGATTCGAGAGAATCTCAGTAGGAAACAAATACCAGTATGCATCAAGATAAGTGTTTAATGCATGACATGCATGCAATACATAACTCATGCTCACACAATCACATATCTACGTGCTCAATGTTTCAACAACATACTCATGGCCATAGCATAACTAGAAACAGAGCTACAATCATTCACACATGTTTCACATAATCAAGCAAAGCAATACATGCATCAATACATAAACACAAATATCAAAGCATGCAAGAGAGGTAAGTTCCCTACACTTATTCTTTCCACGTGTGCTCTAGCACCGGCTACTCACGATCAAAGCGAATATCGAACCACGTTCAAGGTGGATATCAAACCCTATAAATCAAATCAAGGACGTAGGGTCATTCTCTATTCCAAATCCTCAACTTCATAACACTTAAAGTTGGTTGCCATTCATGACCTTTAGGTGGCTAATCAAAGCCTAAACATTTGTCACACCACTTAATCCACAAACTACGAATGCCTCTTCTTAACGGCTTCCGTTTCACAATCATTTCTTATTGGGACGGTCTCCTCTAGAACACCCACACACAAACGGTACTCCACAAATCCGATTCTTGTAAGAATCTCAAACAATGAATGCAACTCAGTTGCCCCAACTGTAATCGGCCCATTTCACGATTGCCACACAAACCCAATCACTATATATTTTGCCAAACAGATGCAATCGCTTCCACATACGATTGTCACAACACTCTACCATTACATAACATATTCACTGGAGGCTCTAGATTATGAGCCATATCATCTCTACAGTTGGGCGGCAGAGGCCACCACCCTGCTTAACTCAATCTAGTTACCCCTTCCGGGAGTATCCCCAAAACACCACAACCTCAATATATCAAATGACAGCTTTAGTTGTATACATAAACTCTTCCGTTGTATTCACATCCACAACCTTACCCTCACCCGTACACCTACCAGTAACTCCACTAATGGTAACCAGGACTTTTTGGGTATTCACCACAATATCACATTGCTATATCAAGTTTGACGGCGTTACCCTCACCCATCTGGGACTTTTGGGTCTTACACAATGTCCACGACAGATTCACATTGATGTGTGACAATTGTCACAAGATGACAGCACCCACGGATATATACACAATAATACATGGCTTTCGCCACTTACACACATATCACAGTGCAAGAATACCTCAGCTTCCACTGCTTGCACAAATACAACAACTTCCCATTGTCTCACAAATACACATTGCCCTTCTGGCATTCACATCACAGTTCACATTCACAACAACGCACATCGCAGATTCTAATTTTATACACCGCCTTTCGGCCTGGGGTAAACACCGGTGCAACCAGCTTGGTGGCTAGCTATGCTGGCCATACTGGGATAGTGCCCTCAGAATTGAGAACCCATAATCATGTAGTCGAATTCACCATCAGCTGAACTAGCTCTACTTTGCTACACAACCACACCCCAATCCCAGCTTGTTCACAATTGTCACAGATTCACAATCATACTCTACCCTCATTCCCTTTCATTGTCGGGAAGACACAAAGTCTTTACCCGAACTGTTGTTAGTAACTCAATGACTATTGGTATGGCAATGCACACACATAGCCATTCTGGCTTACAAATAATAGATTCACAATCACACCTTACCCTCATCCCCTTTTACCGTCGGGAAGATATATAGTCTTTACCTGAACTGTTGTTAGCGACTCAGGGACTATTGGCATAGTGGTGCTTAAACATAAGATCCACAATCACACTCTATCCTCATCCCCTTTTACTACCGGGAAGACACATAGTCTTTACCCGAACTGTTGTTAGGGACTCAGGGACTATTGGCATGGCAGTGTTTACCCATAGCTTTTCGGCTTCCAAAAATAGTCAATCCCCCGTAAACAACTGCCCCAGCGGAACGATCCTCCAACATGGGAATCACCCCATGCAACCACAGGTGAGAAACATCACAAATAGCCAGTCCACTGTATCTCCACCGCCCCGAAGGCACGATCCTCCCACCGGAATCACCCGATGGGCTGCAGGTGAAAAACTCACAAATATCCGTCACATCCTGAGCCTATGCCTACCAGGCGCAGCCCACCAGACTAACCCGATCCGGCCCAACCGGGGAGATGGACTCACAGTTCACAATCGTAACAAGCTGGAACCAAGAATATTAAAACCTTCACCTTCAACATTGCAAATTCTTTTCACATACTGGGATCCTTCAAGACCCCTTCTCACAAAATAATCTGGACTTTAAAGTTTTACTTCCCAAAGTCATTACTAACACATTGCACTTTCTATAAACTCGAGCTTCTGCTCAACACAATTCTCAAACATCTCATTCATCATACTTCCGCTGCACACTCTGAGGTCTAACTCCTCATCTGTACTTTAACAATGTCAAGTTAATTTAATAGGAGTCCCATAGGAATCTCCCACTACAACTGACAACATTCACAACATATATCATCTGTGCCAGACCTTGACCCATTCAACTTGAATCATTCAGAGCCATACGACTTCTTTATCTCAAGAATACCCATTCACTGTGGGATTTATTACATACACCATCATTGAGAGCCAACACTTTCACAACGCTAATCTACGATTCAACATCATGGCGGCTGCACTCCACGGTTCGTCATCAAGGTGGCTGCACTCTAGGGTTATAGTCACGGTGGCCCCACACTATGGTTCATCATCACAGTGGCTACATACTACGGTACCATACTCTCTGTAAGTAGCCCTTTGCGATCAGATTTCCCATAGGTAGCCCTTTTTTATCCGAACCCTCGTAGGTAGCCCTTTCCAATCTGAATCCTCTGTAGATAGCTCTTTCCAGTTAGTTGTCTCAAGATGAAGGTATCATTGTAACGAGAACTCAGAAGCCATTCACACATTCCATTCTCTGTCTCAACCTTGAGACCATATCTCTTAACTATTCATGGTTCTATCAAAACTATCCTCAAGTCAATGGCACATTCCAATTTCATAACGTTAAGGCGATATTTTGCCACCAACGGTCAGCACCCCTCTAGCTTGTATACAGCTAGTTGTGCCTTAAACACTAGGTCTATTCTTTAAATTCACGGGTTAAACATACTGATTCACATTATCCACATCACAGAAAATGTATTCATACAGCCCTTAACACTCACATATCCACAAACAGCAGGGCCCTTAATGTGTATACCACAAACAAACCAAAACATCCTCTATGACTTAAGGTAGCAACTACTGCTATTATCCTAGCAAATCCTTTTTTACCAAGAACTGCAGCTCTAATACTAGAAATGTAACCCCCTCCATAATTAGTATTTGAAATACCCAATTAAAGTGAAATAGAGACTAATAATTAGCAAATAACATTTTCAAACCCATCTATAAGATAGGGTTTTCAAAAATACTTTTCAAAATCTAATTTACCTGGTCTCAGATTCACATTTCAAATATAATTACTTTACGCGGATAAATCACATTCATAACAAATTAGAGTGCACAACCATAATTCCGGCAACCCCGGGTTCCATACATTAACCATAACCTCACAGGGCACAAACGCCCTTTTACAAATTCTCATACGGGGATTTCACAATATCCTTTCAAATAGATATCCGAATACGCATCAATATCGAAATACAATTATCCCAACATCTATGATAACCAACTACCAAGACCATACTTCAACAGGAGCCTTAGCCGCCCATGGTTGCTTGCTCCTTCCTCGAACCTCTTGCCCTGTCTAAAATGTTGGTAAGGGAGGGTGAGATTTGAGAGAATCTCAGTAGGAAACAAATACCAGTATGCATGCAAGATAAGTGTTTAATGTATGACATGCTTACAATACAAAACTCATGCTCATACAATGACATATCTGCATGCTCAATGTTTCAACAACAAACTCATGGCCATAGCATAACTAGAAACAGAGCTACAATCATTCACACATGTTTCACATAATCTAGCAAAGCAATACATGCATCAATACACAAACACAAATATCAAAGCATGCAAGAGAGGTAAGTTCCCTACACTTATTCTTTCCACGTGTGCTCCAGCACCGGCTACTCACAATTAAAGCGAATATCGAACCCTGTTCAAGGTGGATATTGAACCCTATAAATCAAATCAAGGATATAGGGTCATTCTTTATTCCAAATACTCAACTTCATAACACTTAAAGTTGGTTACCATTCATGACCTTTAGGTGGCTAATCAAAGCCTAAACATATGCCTAAAGGGTTAGGAGAAACTATACCAAAGGCCATCTTTAAAAACCTCAAAACTACATTTTTTTCAAATGGTTAGCCGCGGCCACCAGAAGGTCAGAAAGTCTTGGGCCACGGCCAGCCCCTCTTGGACCGCGACCAGAGACTGGTCAGAAGGTTTTGGGTCATGGCCAACCTTTTGGGCCACAGCCAACCAGTGACTTGACTCCTAGCTCATTTTCCAACGATCATAGCTTGGTCCACAAAACTCAGAATCACTCAAACTTTATATCAATGGAAAGCTTGCATTGTGAACTACAATTCTGAAAAATATCATCACATTTCAACATCATTTGCTTTGTCAAAATACCATGCAAATTTAGCCACTTGCACAGCATTTCAGACTTAGCCATTTTCCAAAATTCCAGAATTTCACAGTTTTGGCTCTTTTGCTTCCAATGGTCCCAATTTCACACCAAACACCATTTCCACACAATTTTTCACAAGGAAACCATTGGAGACACCATAGCAACCAAATTCAAACCATATTGACATGTTTCCACAACATGTCACACAATTCATAACACAAAACACACATTGCACCACTTTCCATTTCACTTTCCAAGTTCTCAAACCAATTCCAATGACACCAAAACATACTATGGTATCAATTTAACCACAATTCACTATTCAAAACATCCAATTGGAAAATCACACAAAATTAGGGCAAATATCACAATTCTCAAAACTCCACCAAAAACCACAATCAATAGATTAAAAGGGAGCAATCACTCACCTCTTCCTCTTTCCCAAACAAATTCCTTGATTCTTCAGCTTTCCCAATTTCTTCAAGCCATCAAACACCTCCTTTCAAAAATCTAAAACCATAAAGATGAAGCTCTCACCAACATGATCAAGATTAATGAAGAGGATTTAGCCATTAGAGGCCAATTAGAGCACCATACCTTGAATTTCTTCTTTCTCTTTCCACTTTGAGCTAAGCGAAAATGGGGGGAGAGAGAGAGAGATGAAAATGATGAAGTGAATGCAGTTTTTGGGATGCCAAAACTGACCAAATAAAGAGAAAAAGAGAGAGGGAATTTTGAAATCTTGACCCAAGATTCAATGGTCCAAATTGTTAGATATGAAAAGTTTTGATGATGTCAAATATAGATGTCAAATATGAGCAAAAAGTTTGTATAATATACTTATCTTCTACATTGACTAACTACCATATTTAATGTTGTATATCTTATAAATTAGTCATAAACCCAATGGTGGGTTGATGTTATAATGCCTCATAAATGGAGAACAATCATCAAGAAGAAAATCAAGGGCAACGAATTGAAGAAAGAAGAAAGAAAGATGAAGATTGAAGATATTCATCAAGAAGGTTGAAGTTGGGTGATAAAGAATGATCATCAAGTGGCAAAACAAGAAGAAAGATATTAAAGAAAGAAGAACTTGCAAGTTCACATGAGAATATCAAGATCCAAGCTATTAGAAGTGATATCGGAGGTTTCTATGGTCAAACGGAAGTTGGAATGGGTCAATACGAAGCTAAAATGATGTATACGGAAGTTATGGTGCCTCCGGTGATGATTACTTGAGTAATCACTCGAGTAATAGGGTACTGCCTCATTTTGGAGGTGATTACTCGAGTAGCTACTAGAGTAATCTGCCGGGTTACTTGATAAATCACTCGAGACGAAACTTAAAGTAATGGCCACTCTGTTTTCGCGCAGTAGAATAGAGGTTAGGTATTTTGATGATATCTCTCCAACCACATGTCGGATCGAACTGAAACCAGTGGAATATGAAACTAGACTTCCAACACGAACTTTTGACACCAATATCACATTCAAAGGAGTTCAGATGAGAGAGATATAAGCTTCGGAAGTCGACACATGAATCAGCATCATATTCCTGGACAGCTTTGGTATTTTGGACATAACTCCCAAAATACACATCGGATTGCAACAAAACTGGTGCCATATGAAAGAAGACTCAAAGAGGTTTCCATGGATATATAATTTGTCACATTTGAAGCTATATCCTAAGAGCTATGATTTCTAGAATTTGGTGCTTGTGATAGCTCGTGAGTTCAGAAATGGTCTAAGAATAGTAGATACTCTTTAGATCATAACTTTCAGTATACAACGTGTTTGGAGCTTATTCTTGTTGCATTGGAATGTAGATAATGAGGGCTTTCCGATGATATATAATTTGCCATGTTTCGAGTCAAAATCAAGAATTCACTTGAAGGCACTACTCGAGTAACTAGTTGATAACAAAAGAGTTTACTCGAGTGAGTACTCGAGTAATCAGATAGAAAACTTCCAGTTGCTCTTGGCCTACCAATGTTACTCAAGTAATCAAATAGAAAACTTCCAGTTGCTCTCGGCCTACAAACGTTACTCGAGTCAGTACTCGAGTAAAGAGACAGAAACTTGAAGTAACTAGAGTCGAACTTCAAGTTACTACCCGAGTACGCAGAGTTATTTAGAAGAGAACTTCAAGTTACTACCTGAACTTCAAGTCGAACTTCAAGTTACTACCCAAGTAAGCTATGCAGAAAATGGAAGGCCACTCGAGTAACCTGTGAAGAAACTTGATGTTTACTCGAGTGAGCACTCAAGTAATGCTTCCCAGGAAAACAGAACAACGTCCCGAAGATTCTGGAAATCAATGAAATGATCATATAACTCATTCTTCTTGCTTCTAATCACTCTAACACTTCATTGTATTAGTGTTTAACGTATTTCTCCAGGAATACAATGAAGATATGATCTAAAGAGTCAAAAGGTGAATTTACGGAAGCGGAGTATCAACGTTATAATGGCTAGTTTTCAAATTGAAGAAGCCACACTCCAACGGATATATTGAAATGCTCAAACGGTCATCAACCTTCATCAACTATAAATAGAAGATCATCCATAATAGAAGGGACTAAGTGTGCATACATCATCGAAATGTCAACATCCTAACACCAACGCTCATCACACATACTTTCTGTTTCTCTAGCTTCTATACTATTTACCTTTGAGAGAGAAGTTATTTGTATTGTACTTCAGTGAGTATTTTATCCACTCTGTGAGAGAGTTTGTAAACACTTATATTTCTGAATTGATCTCAAGGTAGAGGAACCTTGAGTGGGTTAATTTCCTTACGAGAAGCTGTAAACACTTATATTTCTGCAAGACTTTCTACTCGTAAGACTTACAAGGTGCAAGCAGTAGAGAACGTTGCTGCTCGTAAGACTTACAGTGGTGTAAGCAAAAGAGAACGTTGCTGCTCGTTAGACTTGCAAAGGTAAGCAGGAGGGAAAGGTCTTCGGGATTGCTCTGCTCATAAGACTTGTTGTAAGGGGGAGTACTTGGTGAGAACTTTGTAAAGGCTTTTTTTGTGCCTGGATTAAACAAGAAAATAGTGGATTTGAAAATCTCAGGAGGAGCCTGGGGACTGGACGTAGGCCATCACAGATTGGACCGAAGCAGGATAAATCACAGTTTGCATACTCTCTTCCTTAAACTCTTATATTTCCAGCATATATTAACTGTTGATTTATGATTCATTATTTTCATATTTATTGCTTCCTCTAAGATGCAAAAAGATTTTCAAAGTTCTTAAGATTTTTATCTTACACCCAATTCACCCCCCTCTTGGGTGTCATCCAGTTCTAACATTTGGTATCAGAGCCAGACTTTTGTTTAAAGGACTTAACCGTCTCAAGAGTTTATAATGGCTGATTTTGGGTGTTATATGCTTTCCGAAGGTTTTGACTACACTGTTCCACCTATTTTGAAAGATATTGACTTTTGGTTTTGGAAAGCTAGAATGACATCTTTCATAAAAAGCTTTGATTATGATATGTGGAATGTTTTTACAAATACCTTTGATTTCAAACCAAGAAAGGATTGGACAGAAAGAGAAAAGAAAATGTTTTCGTTAAACATTAGAGCAATGAAAATTTTGTATAGTGCTTTAACTGAAAATGATTTTGAGAAAATTAGATTTTGCTCTACTGCAAGAGATATTTGGGATACTCTTGATTCAATTTATACTTCTAGCAAGTGTGTTAAAGTTGAAAGTATTGATATTTCATGTGAAACTACAGCTGCATATCTACGATTCATGAACAAGTGGAAGTTGACAATGAAGATGGAGGAATCATAGAACACTTCCATGATCTTGTCAACATAAAAGAACAAGAGGAAGATGATTCCCAAGAAGAGCTCATTACGGATGAATTTGATGGATCATCCTCTAGAGATCAAGAAACACATATGGTAAACAATTCCAATTCTTCTGGAGTTATTTTGAAAACTGATTTTCAAAGTTTGCATAAAATTTTTTCTCAACCAAGTATTAATTCTATTCTAAAAAGCAAAAATGTTTTCAATCATGCTGGAAAGTTTATTGGAAAGAAAGAATACTCAAATGAAATTTATTCGGGTTTTTACTCTCTTGACCGACACAATACTTGCATAAAATCTCATAATGCATATCATCATATTATTTGCAATTATTGTGGTAAATCAGGTCATATTTCTCACATATGCTATATTAGAAGAAATTCTAATGCGAGGAATAAATTTATTTGGATTCCTAAAATGCAAGCGATTTCAAATGGTAACGTTCAAGGACCCAAAGCAAAGTGGGTACCAAAATGTCCATATGGTGTTTCATGTGTGCAGATTGATCCTAAAAAATGGACAAAAGGGTACTGAGAAAATGAAGAAGATTCCAAGAGTTCCTAATGCACCTAAATGGAGATTCACATCAATTAGGAGAACTCTCGGATCACTCATTACTGGAACTACAAAGTTTAACCATAAGGAAAGGCAATGGAGAAAAGGAGTGCGTTCCACCTCAAGAATGAACTACCATAGAATACCATTCAACTATCTGGAGGAGAACAAGAAAAGGAGGATCTCTCAAGCATCAAATAAAAGACTCCTGGAGTCTATATATTTTGAGAGAAGGTTTCTAACACCCAAAGCAAGATATTCAAAGTATCAACATCATAGAAAGATGCAATGGGTAAGCAAAAGCAATCCTCCTATCTAAGGCAAAGGTATACAATGATAAAACCTCCTATGCTACTGTTTATTTATTGAGGTTTTATATTTTGGAATCTTAGGAATAGGCATTCCAAATGATTTTGAAATTGTGTTTTCACATCCCTTAAAAAGCCATTTAATATATTTATTTATAAAGGGATTGTAATGCTCAACAGGTTAAATTCTTTATGCATGTATAATGATTTGAAAAGAAAATATTTCTCTTATGCATAAAGACATATTTGATTGATTATGCTCAATTATTTCAAATTAATTATATTCTTAGAGCATGTGAATTATGATTCCTACAAGGTAACCATGAGTGGATCCAAGTAAAATTGGATACCAAAGGAAGAAAAATATCTATAACGTTTTGTAGGAAGAAGAAAGGAAGAGCTTCATCTCAAGATTATGACTACATAAGATTTCACTCAAATCTTGGTGAAGTTGGACCTTAAGGCTACATCTTAAATGTGCAAACAAAAGGAGGCATTACTTGAGGCAACACTGCAAGTGCCTAGCTAGCATTGAAAGAAGAAAATATGCACAGTGAAGTATCACTCAAGTAACCAATCAAGTGATCATCACCACTGCGTAACAACTGGGAGTGAATGTTCAAGTGATAACATCAACTGGAAGATAGAAGGTAAAAGTCAAGGAATTATGCACAAATGAACTTCAAAGGATAATTTCTCAAGTAATTACGAGGTTACTTGAGCACGGTACTATCTTCTTTATTCTTACCTGATATTATGCTTATATAAATTATTTATTTGGGTAATGAATAACTTGCTCATTATTGCATACCATTAGCAATCAATCATTTATGGGTTTTAAATTGTTTTTAGATTGCTAAATGGACTGAAAGTGAAATTGTGCATAATCTTTCATGTATTTGAGTTTCGAAATGCATATTTCAAAAATATACTCAGATTCCAAATTCATCTTGTTTATAAAAATGCATACATATTATTTGAAAATTATTCATAACTTGTTTGCATTTAAATCGGTTTCAAAATTGGAAGTTAATATTTATGTATACTGAAAATCAAAAATGCTTCAAATTCTTCCACCAGAGTATTTCCCCATCATTGACATATTGATCATTGATTTTAAATGTGTTATCCAATGCTTGAACTCCACAACCATTATTTTCTAACAAGTTAGACCTTATGTCTAACAAGTTAACAATCTATATGAGTTTCAAGTGTATTTCCTAGAAAAGAATCCAATGTGTGAAAGCTTTATGTCTAATGCATAAATCTTTGGTTGGCCATGTTATTCCAAGCATTATGAATGTTCATATTAGTGCATCAAATCTTAATGCATTAACCATTATAGTGGAATAACTTACTAGGATAATATTCTAGAACTCTAGTCATTTAGATCAATGAGTATGTGTTTCATCATCCATAAATTCTTATACTCATCTTGTTGCTCAAATACATTACCATTTGTCTTCATCCATTCTTCGAGTAACTAGATCCTTCTATTCAAATTCTTGAGTTGAATATCCCTATTCTTCAAGACACATATCTAAAAGTCAAGTTTATCTCTTGGTCAATAGCAAAGTCATTGTGTTTATATACATCCTTGAAATTAAGCCTTTTTGGCTAATTCATTTTCAATATGACTTTTGCTCTTGAGAAAATTCTCAAACATGTTAAACTCCAATGTCTAACATGTTATCTTAGTTGTTTTCTAAAAAGGAAGCTTTCTGGTATATGTATATTTAAACTGTTGACTTTCACCATTTTCAACATAAACATTGATTATAAACATATTTCAAAGATGAGTTTTGCATATATTCAAAATCTCAATTTTATAATGCATTGTCATGATTTGAAATTAAATCTGAGATTTGAATCAATTTGCATATTTCATTATCATTCTTGAAAAACTTGATGAAAACTTTTATGGATATATCTACTACTTTCTTTTGATCTCACTTACATGCCTTGCATGAAAATCTTATCAATGACATATCTTTTAAAGTGTATTTACAAATTGTCATTGATCTTTGAAATCATCATTCTTGGTATTATTTGTTCGATGCTCTTTATGATTCAATTGCTTGAATTTATTTAATTGGGTAAAATTATATTCTGGTCTTTGTTGATTATTATACTCTTTGCTCAAATATCATATGATTCAATTATATAAGAGCATAAGAGTTATAATGTCTAATATTATATGGACCCAAGAGAAAGTTGGGTACCAAAGAGCATTTATTTATACTTTTACAGGAGTTGATCAAAATGCTCTACTTTTGGATATAAAGATCAAAGGCTAATAAAGAAGGCATGACTGGGAGTATTGCAATATGAGCAGAAGCAAAATCTATGGTATCGTTCAAGTGACACCACAAGTAAGTAGCTAGTGATGCAGCCAGAGAAAGAAAAAGAGGAGGAAGATCTCTTAATAGCCTCGACTGTGTTCAATTCAAGGTCAAGAACAAGTCTCATAATTATGAGTCTTGGTTATTCCTTCATCTTCCCTACTACTAAAGGAAGTTAGACATCTCTTCCATGATATGGATCTTGTTGAGTTATGCTTTGAAGAAGGCACAATAATTGAGGAAACGTTGAAGACAACAGTCAGAGATTAGAGTGTCACCATCTTAGCTTCAAAGATTAATAAGTGTTTGGGCTTCAATACTCTCCCACTAGACCTCTCAAGGAGTACAACGAGCCTAAGAAGTACAAAATCATCAAATCATGAAAGCTAATGAGGGTTCTCAACTTCAACCTTAGCTTTATGTGTGATCTTCATGGCATCATCTGATATACATACACTAGAGCTATGATGAACAAGGCTAATAACTTCACTTACTTCATCGAGAAGAATTACCACATAATGGCCTATATTATAAGCAAGGAGGAGAGGAATACTGGAAAGAACATGTTTGTCAGAGAACAAGAGGTATATATATATACTTCTACAAGACTTACTCCAAGTAATATGAAATTACTTCAAGTGATCTGCAATTACTTCAAGTAGACCTTCAAGTAATTCGCAATTACTCCAAGTAAATCTGAAACTCACTCCAAGTTAACACAAGTGGCATAGAGGATGAGAGCTGAAACTTCAAGAATAGATGAGATACAACATTTTGCTAAAGTTGGTCTTCCTGGTCCTTCATTCTTTGGTCCATCTGTCTAGGGCTATTTGAGGGAAGAGCTTCAACAATCACACAGAGCTTGCTACGAACGATACTGAGTTTATTACCTTTGTGAATGGCGAGATTAGACAACTCTGTGACTTGATCAACCAAAATCTCAAGGCCTTATTCTGAGCTCATCTTGGTATTCTAAAGTGCTTACAGAAGACTTCACTTCAAAATCTCTCAGTACTAATCACATCATCATATAGTGAGTATCCAACGATGCAACAATAGACTTCAGAGGATTATAGCTCGAGTGATTACGAGATTACTCGAGTGAGGTATTGTATTCTTTAATTCAAATTCTCTGAGTTTCATCACTCAAAGTGAACACTTGAGTAATGACCCAAGTAATACAGGGCTACAGCCTTAAAATCCTGAATAGCATCATTATTTTCAAAACTTAATTTCTCTCCAAATCTTCATACTTTCACAATTATTCTCTCTACAAAATTTCTAATGATTCTACAAATCTAGGAGAGTTATTAACTTATTATTCACAACGATTTTCTTTTAAGCCATGCATTCATTAAGGGGGAGCTTCACATTCACATGTGTTTTATATCTGAAAAGCTCATCTCATTTATTGAAAGAAAATCCTTTTAACATACTCATCTAAATTCACTATCTTTTAATTAGTTTTGATGATGAGTTAATCTTATATTTTCCTTTCATGATCTTAATTTTTAACATATCATATAGAAAGGATGGCTTTTGTAATATCCCGGATTGTGACCAAGGATTAGCAACTTCAAAGTAATGTAATTAATATTAATTGAGCACTTTTGAAGTATATATTGTGCATTGTGATAATCAGGGGCAAAACGGTAAATTTACCGACCAACTGGTTAGATACCATTGAGAACGCTTCTTAGTAATCAAGATCAATGGCTAGGATTGACAGACCAAGAGGTGGAATCCTATGCATGCAAGCTTATATGAAATCATGGTAGGAAGAATAGGATGGTGCCAAGTGGCAAAACAAGGACCCTTGGATTAAAGTCAAGTTTTCAAACCATTTTCTCTTTCTCTTCTCTTCCTAGTCGGTTTATGTATATGTGAGGAAATGAATCATCATCATCAATATCTCATTTTTCTCTCTCATCCTCCTCCATTTTTTGCTGAACAAGCTAAGGAAAGAGAAAGAGAAAAGCTTGAGTTTTTGGTAAGTTAATGCCTTCATATGCTCAAGTGCCTTTCATTAATGTTGTGCATGAGGTTGAGGGCTATATTCCTATGGTTTCAGAATTTTGGTTGAAGTTTGAGAACTTGTGGAAATTTGGAAGTTGGAGAATTGAAGAATTGGCTTTAGGAAGAAGAAGAGGTAAGAATTAGAAGTATTTTGGTATAGTTGTTGTAATTATTGGTTGAGTATTGGGAATTTATGAGTTTGCCCTGATTTTGTGCAATTTTTGAATGGAATGAATTGGCTTACGTATTGTGTAGAATTTGGTCTTTTGTTGAACATTTTGGTCATTGGAATTGATTTGGGAACTTGGATTGGAAAGTGTGGCAATGTGTGAATTGTGTTGTGACATTGTGAGACATGTTGTAGTTGTTGAGCAATATGTCAATGGGAGTTGAATTTGGTCATTTTGATGATTTCAATGGTTTTCTTGAGTAAAATTGTGTGAGAATAGTGTTTGGGTTGGAATGGGAATCATTTGGGATCAAATGTGAAAATCTGGAAAATCTGGCCAATGTAAGTCTGTTCTGGACAGTTAGATGGTGTGGACGTTTTGACTGGGCAAATGATGTTGAAAAATTATGAAACTTCCAGTCTTAAAGTTCACTTCCCAATCTTCAAAATGGACATAAATTTTGTGTCATTTCGCTTTTTGAGCTGGGAGTTTGAACTGTCCAAAGATTGGCATCAAAACTAGACCCTGTTTTGGTACAATATTAGGTTTTTGGTCAATATAGACTTTTGTGGTGATTTCTAGTTATGGCCAATATTTTTCCTTGAAAGAGGACTTAAATAGCTTTCATTTGGCTTTGGAATCACCTTATTTCGATTTTTCCTGAATTAGTTATGATTTTTGGAATTTCAGCCAAGAAACTGGATTTTCTTGGCCGCGGCCAGCGGATTCTGGACCGCAGCCCAAATGTTTCTGAGCGTTTCTGGGTAGTTTTGGGCCGCAGCCAGTGGATTGTGGGCCGCGGACCACCCCCAAAAATCAGTATTTTACACTTTTTAAAGGTGGTTTTTGGTATAGCCTTTCCCAACCCTTTGGGTATATGTTTAGGCCTCTAATAGTCACCTAAGGAGTCTAAATGATAACCAACTTAAGCACTATGGAATTAAGAACTTGGAAAAGAGATTGATTTATTGTCCCTAATTTGGTTTATAAGATTCGACATTTACCGTCCTCGTGAGCCCACTGAGCTAGCAAACATCAGGAAGGAACGAGGTAGTAACTTTTCTTTCGTACCATATGTGATGCATTGTATGTGTGTATTATCATTGATTTGTGATAAACTCGTATGCTGCGACATTGTGAATATGTGTAAACACCGTCATACCAATAGTCCCTGAGTAGCTAACAACAGATCGGGCAAGGGTTGTATGCCTTCCCGGTGGAGAAAGGGGATGAGGATGAGGTGTGGTATATGTGATTATGTGGGCCGAAAGGCTATTTGTGAAGGCCGACGGGCCATTTGTGAAAGCCAGATAGCTATATGAGCTATAAGGCTATGTATATGCACTGCCATGCCAATAGTCCCTGAGTAGCTAACAACGATTCGGGTTAGGACAGTGTGCCTTCCCGGCGGAGAAAGGGGATGAGGGTGGAGTGTGATTTGTGGTGCTGCTGCTGCTGCTGCTGTATGATGATTTGCTTACATGCTGTGTACTTATGTGTAGTATAAATGTTTTGTTACTACTGGGATTCTCTTGAATCTCATTCTTTCCTTTAACTAACCTTTCAGACAGGGCGAGTGGCTCTAAAGAGAAGCGTACGACCCGGAGTAGTTAGAACCCTATAGGGACATTTACTTTTGGATGTGTTGGTTAAACCTATTGGACAGGGATGTTGTAAATTATTTTTGGGTAGTATTGGTAACAGAATATAGTTGTGTAATCCCCTATATGGGTATTGTAAACCTTCTAGTGAATGAATGGAACCCGGGGGTTGCCGAGATTGCTATTAGATATTCTGATATGAATGAATGTAAATTAACTGCACAGGTGATTATATTTGATAATTGAATTTGAGACCGGAATAGGAAAGAAGTTTTGAAAATTTTGTAAAGTCCCTACTATAAAAGGGAGTATTAAATGAGTTTTGAACTATTCGACGGTCTCTAAACCAATTTAATTAAGTGATATCGAATTATAATTACACTGATTAAGGCAGGGGGTTACAGCTTTGGTTTATGCAATAAATTTGATACTTGATTGCACTAAACATTCTCCTTGCAAGAATGTTTTTATTTATAACAGGAGAATTTGTTCTATGCAAAATCATTCCTCAACACACTAAAAGGAGAATATATCAACTTTGAGGAAAGATGATTTAATATTGGCTGCAACACTCAGAGCAACAAAAGGCACAAATCAGAATGATTTTGGTAGCATTCTAAGGAAGGCTATTCCTGAGCTTCCTATTGAGCACACTTCAAAGTCTACCACAAAGCCAGCTATAGTTCATTCCTATGAACTTTATTCATTAGAGTTGCGCTTCAAAAGTATAGTGAACACAACATCATAGATCTACACAATAAGAAAAGGAAGTAACAAACTTTATGGAGCACTTCATCATTTTCCAAAAACTACATGAGCATTTCTAAACCCTCTCTTTATATTTTGAGCTTACTTTGCCTATCATTGATTATGAAAGTTTTTCTTGAAAACCTTTCCAAATTGTTTCAAATGTGTTTCATGAAAATCATTTTTCATTTACATCAAATTATAAATGAAACTACTTTCAAAACGGGGGAGAGAAACTTGTTTTCCTGAAGCATTAATGGGGAGAATGACATTTCTCATTTGATTTCATATTTACTTCTCTACAAGTTTTTCTTCTTTATATTTCAAACTTTTTGCTGATGTCAAATAGGGGGAGAGAAAGGCAAGAAAAATATATTGTTCTTAGTTTTTATAACTCACACATATTTTTCTTGAAGGATTTGTCATCATCAAAGAGGGGGAGAATGTTAGATATGAATAGTTTTGATGATGTCAAATATGAGCAAAAAGTTTGTATAATATACTTATCTTCTACATTGACTAACTACCATATTTAATATTGTATATCTTATAGATTAGTCATAAACCCAATGGTGGTTTGATGTTATAATGCCTCATAAATGGAGAACAATCATCAAGAAGAAAATCAAGAGGCAAGGAATTGAAGAAAGAAGAAAGAAAGATGAAGATTGAAGATATTCATCAAGAAGGTTGAAGTTGGGTGATAAAGAATGATCATCAAGTGGCAAAACAAGAAGAAAGAGATTAAAGAAAGAAGAACTTGCAAGATCACATGAGAATATCAAGATCCAAGCTATTAGAAGTGATATCGGAGGTTTCTATGGTCAAACGGAAGTTGGAATGGGTCAATACGAAGCTAAAATGATGTATACGGAAGTTATGGTGCCTCCAGGGATGATTACTTGAGTAATCACACGAGTAATAGGGTACTGCCTCATTTTGGAGGTGATTACTCGAGTAGCTACTTGAGTAATCTGCCGGGTTACTTGATAAATCACTCGAGACGGAACTTAAAGTAATGGCCACTCTGTTTTCGCGCAATAGAATAGAGGTTAGGTATTTTGATGATATCTCTCCAACCATATGTCAGATCGAACTGAAACTGGTGGAATATGAAACTAGACTTCCAACACGAACTTTTGACACCAATATCACATTCAAAGGAGTTCAGATGAGAGAGATATAAGCTTCGGAAGTCGACACATGAATCAGCATCATATTCCTGGACAGCTTTGGTATTTTGGACATAACTCCCAAAATACACATCGGATTGCAACAAAACTGGTGCCATATGAAAGAAGACTCAAAGAGGTTTCCATGGATATATAATTTGTCACATTTGACGCTATATCCTAAGAGCTATGATTTCTAGAAGTTGGTGCTTGTGATAGCTCGTGAGTTCAGAAATGGTCTAAGAACAGTAGATACTCTTTAGATCATAACTTTCAGTAAACAACGTGTTTAGAGCTGATTCTTGTTGCATTGGAATGTAGATAATGAGGGCTTTCCGATGATATATAATTTGCCATGTTTCGAGTCAAAATCAAGAATTCACTTGAAGGCACCACTCGAGTAACTAGTTGATAACAAAAGACTTTACTCGAGTGAGTACTCGAGTAATCAGATAGAAAACTTCCAGTTGCTCTTGGCCTGCCAACGTTACTCGAGTAATCAAATAGAAAACTTCCAGTTGCTCTCGGCCTGCCAACGTTACTCGAGTCAGTACTCGAGTAAAGAGACAGAAACTTAAAGTAACTAGAGTCGAACTTCAAGTTACTACCCGAGTACGCAGAGTTATTTAGAAGAGAACTTCAAGTTACAACCCGAACTTCAAGTCGAACTTCAAGTTACTACCCAAGTAAGCTATGCAGAAAATGGAAGGCCACTCGAGTAACCTGTGAAGAAACTTGATGTTTACTCGAGTGAGAACTCAAGTAATGCTTCCCAGGAAAACAGAACAACGTCCTGAAGATTCTGGAAATCAATGAAATGATCATATAACTCATTCTTCTTGCTTCTAATCACTCTAACACTTCATTGTATTAGTGTTTAACGTATTTCTCCAGGAATACAATGAAGATATGATGTGAAGAGTCAAAAGGTGAATTTACGGAAGCGGAGCGTCAACGTTATAACGGCTAGTTTTCAAATTGAAGAAGCCACACTCCAACGGATATATTGAAATGCTCAAACAGTCATCAACCTTCATCAACTATAAATAGAAGATCATCCATAATAGAAGGGACTAAGTGTGCATACATCATCAAAATGTCAACATCCTAACACTAACGCTCATCACACATACTCTCTGTTTCTCTAGCTTCTATACTATTTACCTTTGAGAGAGAAGTTATTTGTATTGTACTTTAGTAAGTATTTTATCCACACTGTGAGAGAGTTTGTAAACACTTATATTTCTGAATTGATCTCAAGGTAGAGGAACCTTGAGTGGGTTAATTTCCTTACGAGAAGCTGTAAACACTTATATTTCTGCAAGACTTTCTACTCGTAAGACTTACAAGGTGCAAGTAGTAGAGAACATTGCTACTCGTAAGACTTACAGTGGTGTAAGCAGAAGAGAACGTTGCTGCTCGTTAGACTTGCATAGGTAAGCAGGAGGGAAAGGTCTTCGGGATTGCTCTGCTCGTAAGACTTATTGTAAGGGGGAGTACTTGGTGAGAACTTTGTAAAGGCTTTTCTTGTGCCTGGATTAAACAAGAAAATAATGGATTTGAAAATCTCAGGAGGAGCCTGGGGACTGGACATAGGCCATCACATATTGGACCGAACCAGGATAAATCACAGTTTGCATACTCTCTTCCTTAAACTCTTTTATTTCCAGCATATATTAACTGTTGATTTATGATTCATTATTTTCATATTTATTGCTTCCTCTAAGATGCAAAAAGATTTTCAAAGTTCTTAAGATTTTTATCTTACACCCAATTCACCCCCCTCTTGGGTGTCAGCCGGTTCTAACATAAATTATGCCAAGTGTCACCCTCTTGCTCCACCAACCATGAGTTCACATAGGCACACTCGCACATGATTCCACCCCTTTTAATCTATCACAAATCAATCTCAACCATTGATCTTAAAGTTATCAATGAGTTTCCTCTTCGGTAACTGACCAATTGGTCGGTAACTTTACCGTTTTGCCCCTGATTATGGCAACTTCTCTTGAATCACCACCAAATACATTTTCTCATTCATTTACACCATACATATGTCATCCCCCCTGTTTTCATTCAATTTAGATGTTAATCTATAATTAAACTTAAATACAGGGTTTTGGCGCTACTCACAACACATTCGAATCTCAAATCACATTGGATTCTCCAAAAGGGTTATTTATCACTAACCACATCCACTTTTGGAGTCATTAACCCTTAATCGTAATTTGGGATCTTGTTAAACCAGGGCTTAGCAGTCCATTTATCTCAGGCTTATCCTCTAGCCTCGAGTCTCAAAATTCGGGGTATTACATTATGGCATAATGTAATATTATGGAACTTTGAGGTTAGAAATTGGTCTTTTAGATTAATTGATCACTTTAGCTTCTTAGTTTACTTGATTAAATAACCATAGTGATAACCAACTCAAGTATGATGAGTTATTAAAGAATTGGAATAGGTAATGATTTGTCGTCCTTAATTCTGGTTTATAGGATTCGATATTTACCCTGTTCGTGACCTACTTACGCCAGAGCACAATCGGAAAGAATAAGGTAGTGACTCTTTCTCTTATACTATGTGTTAAGCATTGTATGTATGATTGTCATGCTTTGTGTCACATTGAGATTACAGCGTAAGCTGCCACATTGTGTATACAGTCGTGAGTGCTGTCGTATGTGGAGTAAGCTATGTATCATTGTGTTGCTACTGATTGTGATTTTCTTACATGCTATGTGTTTACATATTGTATAAGTGGTTGTTACTACTAAGATTCTCTTGAATCTCATTCTTTCCTTTGACTAACCTTTAGACAGGGCAAGTGGTTCCAAGAAGAAGTAGATGACCCGGAGCGGCTAGGACTTTGTAAGGACATTTGATTAGGTTGTTGGCTATCTATTTTGGTATGGGATTACTGTATAACTTTGGGATGTAAATATTATTTTGGTTATAGTTCTGTAATCCCCTAGATGGGAAATTGAAACCCATAGTATATATATATATATGAGACCGGGGGGTTGTCAGGATTTTTATTGTATACTCTGATATGTATGAATTTAATTTAACTACGCGGGGTAAGTATATTCAAACCCTGAATTTGGGACCAGGATAAGGAAGGAATTTTGAAAGAATTTGTAAAAACCCACTGTAAGGAAGGGATTGAAATGATTTTAATTATCCATCGGTCTTTAATCCATTTTAATTACGCATATTCGAATCATAATTACTGTTTTCAAGGCAGGGGGTTACATATGGTTCGGCCATAGGTCATATCTCACATGTACTAGTCCAGCTTTGGAGAAAGTAGAAATACAGAACTTAAACTCTGACCCATCTGAGACTGGCTGCTCAGAATCTCCCACCACCTCTCAGGGAACTGGCTCGAGTCTCGGCTATGGCTCGTATATTGGTCTAACTTGGACTCACTCCCTAGGTGTTCTCATCTTAACAGAATGCTACCCCTTGGGAATCCTTAGACCCGGGGTACCGTGGTTCAACGACAATGGTGGCCTATCTCACTGTCGTCGCCTTCCATCCATCATTATCGTCAACCTCTAAACAAGATCATATCAGTACACTATTCTAATAATGCCAAAATCGCTTTAAGTTCTGATACCAAAAATGTCAAACCCTTTAACATTTTGATATTGAAGGAGTAAATATGCAACAGTTCAATAGTAAAAAAATAGCTTTAAAATATTGATATTAAGTGCTTGCATTATATTATAGACTATTTCATAAGGTTTGAAAAATATTTACAAACTCGCTCAAAATCATCAAAATAAACTAACTAAACTGTAATATCCCAAATTTCGATTAAGGTTTAATGACTTTAAAAGTGAATGTGATGAGAATTTTGGTTCTTTTAGTGATTCCAATGGCTTCCTTATGAAAATTTGTGTAGGGAGGGTGTTTGATGTGAAATTGGAACCATTGGAAATAATTGTGCAAAAGTTGGAAATTCTGACCATCGAAACTCTATATAGGGCAGTCGGTTTGTATGGATGTTTTGAATGGGAAAATGGTGTCTAAAAATTCCAAAACTTTTTAGCCTTAAAGTTCACACGCCAAGCTTGAAAATAGACATATAATTTATGTCATTTTGATTTGTGAGCTAAAAGTTATGATTTTCCAAACTTTGGAATTGAAACTGGAATCTATTTTGGAGATGTATGGACTTTTGCGCAATTCTGTATTTTTGTGGTTATGAACTGCATTGATCCATATTTTTCCCATAAATAGGACTTAAATAAATTTCTATTGGCTTTGGGATCACCCTACTTTCATTTTATAGAATTAGTTATGATGTTTCAAAGTTGGGCAGAAAAACTGCCAGAAAAACCGAAAATGGGAAAATTTGGACAATTATGACATCATTAAGATATTAGATGACATCATCATGATATTATAAAGCAAATCTTCATCTTCCTCATACCATTCCTGATGGGTTTTTTAAAATAAAAGAGAGAGAGAGAGAGAGTTAAGAGCATTTAGAGAGAGAAAGGGAAGAAAACTTGCAAGGTAGGTCGATTTCTTCGGTGAATTCATACCTGATGCGTATAATACTGCTCCTAAGCTATTTTTCCATGTATTTTAAAGATTGTGAAGAATAAATTTGGTTGTGGAACGGCTTAGGGTTTTGTCAAGTCAAGAAAAGCTAGAAGGAAGCGAAAGGTAACTCCCAAACCTTTGAATATTGATTGTTCTGGCTGCTGTGGTAGATTTAATCGGTGAAATTTTTTCGGATTGTCTTTGTTTGAGGAACTTGGAAAATATTGTGTTAGAAGTGTTATGCTTCCAAAATTGGGTTTAAATTGTAGTTATAACTCAATTAAATAGTTAATAAAGTAGTTATGAGTAGAAAGGAACACGTCTACGGAGTCAGATTTCAAACACCCCAATTTTTTTTTGGGAACTGAGAATTTCATCCATGGCTAGCTTGGAGGGGTTAGAGTTGGATTTTGAACATTCTGATGATTCCATTGTGTTCAAGAGGGAAAATTAAGTCGGATTACAGTTGATCACTTATTTGGAAAAGCCCGAAAAAGCGTAATTACGAAAATGCCCTGAAACCCTTATAGCGGGGCTGTCAAGGGTATTTTGTAATTTGATAATGAATTTGATAGTTCGGAAATGGATTCCTTGGGTGAAAATATGTAAGAATAGCCCATGTCAAAATTTCGGGACGAGTACAGTCAAATCGGGTATCGCGGGGTCGGGCTGGGTCCCTGGGGGCATTTTGGTAAATGTTTACGATAGACTCGTATAACCACCATAAACACTATGGAAGTGTCTAAACTGGTACATTTGACGCTTTAGGACCAAGTTGAAAGCCCGAGGGATTAGCACGTAAATCAAAGCAGACGGTTCGAGGTAGAAAAGGTCTAAGGTAGGGAACTTACCTCTCCAGCATATATTTGATATTTATGCTCGTGTATTGATGCATGTTATTGCTTTGCTTGATTATGTGAAACATATATGAATGATTGAAGCTCTGTTTTTGTTAATACTGTGGCCATAGTTTTGTTGCATGAAATATTGAGCACGTAGATATGTCATTGTGTGAACATAAGTTATGTAATGCAAGCAAGTCATGCATTAAGCACTTATCTTGCATGCATATTGGTACTGTTGTCCTACTGAGATTCTCTTGAATCTTACCCTCCCTTACCAATAATTTAGACAGGTAAATACAGAAGGTATGAGGAAATCAGAGAAGAAAACTACACAAGAGAGGGTTGTAGTAGTGGAACGTAGACAGCAAGAAGTCTTTGTTTTACTAGGATGGGTTTCGACACACTAGTAAACCTGTACGGCTACCTTAATTGTAAGTATCATATACGAACCCTTATGGGGATTTTCTGTAATCATGCACATATTATTAGTATAATTATGCTATTTTTGTGTTGCCCACCGAACCGCATATCGTTTTCTATGAATACTCTAGTAAAGGTGAAATTAAAATAAGGGCGTGACATTTTGGTATTAGAGCTTCAAGAGATTCTGGAAGAGCCTAAGAGGTTTTAGCAGTGGGACGATTCTAGCAACATGATGGTATACTGATATGGTTTTGATTACACAATGTTAGGAAATATGCACGGATCGGAGGTACTAAAGGAGGGTATCTTCCTGATTTGTGAATCATCCCTGAGAAATGGTGAGTATTGAAGGGCACTAGTGGCAAGGATATTGCGGAACCTGAGGAAGTGGGTACGGCCAAGGCCAATGTGCGGTCTACACCTAATATTTTGGTGACCGGAGATAGCTGACATGTCTTTTGAGACAAGGGTAATCATGAGGTACCTATGGACGGAAGCAATAGAAGCTAGTATCTACATTTGGGCATGGATACATAAAAGTTAAGCGTGTTGAACCCAAGGAAATCCTAGGATGGGTGACCCCCTGGGAAGTGAGTTGATAGAGTCATGGAGACTTGAGACATAGTGATGTCTTAAGGTTTCTCTATGACTAATGATCATTTATGTTAGATGATTTAAAGGGTACTTAGATGCATGGAGATAATGATGATGTAAGTATTGATTTTAATATGGAACATTTTTGTTGTAGTGAGTACTGCCATAAAGGTTTATTTGATGAGGTTATGGGAACTCGAAGAATAGTAAATGTTTTGAGGTTTCTCCATTTTAAGAGATGATCCTTAGAAACTCTGTTGAGATAAAGGAATGTCGCAATGATGTACGGTGATATATAAGGTGTGATGATTATGTCGTATGTTGATTATAGAGGATCCAATTTGATGATACTGAAGGTTGAGGATAGGCTTGAATCAAGTCTAAGCTGAAATAGTGCTTAGGTCAATATGTGAATCAAGTTGCACTATGGTTCTATTACATGACAGAAGTTTGAACCTTGTGAACCTTGTGGATAGTATTGAACTTTCAGTAACGTTTTGAGGATGTTTTAGATTAGAGAATCTAGGCTGTATGATCTTACAAGCCGCATATGTTGTAGTAGACTTATGTGTCTAAAGACCCTAAGACCTAGGGGACTAGTGTGCCTTAGGTTGGCAAAGATACTTAAGCTTATGTTGGGGTTGATGGTGCTCTATGGAAATGAGGGAAGTGATTTCCCAATTCAACTAATGTTAAGGTTTTAAGAGTTGAATTGTGATCCAAGGATCAAACTCAATAGTTGAGCTGATTCTTAGGAATTTGACTTGACAAAGATGGTTTAAGGTACTAGAAAGGAGTACCAAAATGAATCAAAATATGTGTAAGGTATCCTGAGGTTGCTAGTTGTTAATCTAGCACAGGGAAAGAGTGAAGCATCGAGTACAGTACCTTAGTGTGGAGCCACTATGACAATGAACCCTAGTATGCAGCTGCCTTGACGACAAACCATAGAATGCAGTTGCCGTGACGTTGAATCATAGAGTAAAGCTATGGGAATGTTTTCTTTCAACGATGTATTGGTTATGGCTTTTGGAAGTAGAACTTCGGGGCCATGTTATCATGTGGGAAAGGGGTTTTAGAGGATCCTAGTATTGTGAAAGGATCAACTGTAAGTTTTGTTGTAATATGTTGTGAACAAGTAAGGGTTTGGGTGTACTCTACCCGGCTTGATTGATAGTGTGTATTGTGATATGAATAGGCTGAGATTGAGGTAGGACTTGTACAGTAGAGCAGAGCTAGTTCAGGTGATGGCAAGTTCGACTACATAATCGAGGGTTCTCACTCTTGAGGGTTATTACCCCGGCATGGCCAGCATGGCTAGCTATCAGGCTGGTTGCACCGGTGTTGACACAAGGCCAAAAGGAGGTGCATAAAACTTAAATCTACTATGAAGCTATGTGTATATTCGTTTAGGTTGCATCATCATGGCAATAGTCCTCCAGTAGCTAACAACAGTTTGGGTGATTACGGTGTGCATCTCTAGCGGTGAAAGAGGATGAGGATGGAGTGTGACATGCTAATAGTCCTCCAGTAGCTAACAACGGTTCGGGTGAAGGCTATGTGCATCCCCGGCTGTAAAAAGAGGATGAGGGTAGTATTGGGAGATTAAGACTTTCGGTTAGTCGACTAGATAGAAGAGACTAAGACTCTAGGTAGACCATTACCGTAGGGTGCTTCGGATAGAAGAGACTGAGATTTCGGAGTGGCTCGATGTGGTTAATATCCAAAAGTCCCTATTACTACTAGCGGAGTCACTGGTGGGTGTACGGGTGAGAGTAATGTTGTGAAGTTTTGCAAACAGCAAAAGCTGAGGTATGTTTGCAAACAGCGAAAGCTAAGGTATCTTTATAAACAGTGAAAGATATTGTTATACAACGAAAGCTGTCATTATACAGCGCAAGCTGTCGTTATTGTAAATATAGCACAAGTTGTCGTTAGACAGTACAAGCTATCGTTATTGTGATGACAACGAAAGATATCATTATACAGCGAAAGCTTACAGTAGAAGCTGTCATATTATGTATATAGGCGTGAGTACTGTCGTTTATGCGTAGTGAACCTATGGTACTTTGAGTTACTCCCAGAAGAAGTGATTACATTGTGAGCAGGGTGGTGGCATGTGCCTCCTAATTGCATGTGATGATTGTACTACTGCAACGAGGGTATACATGTAGTGATGGTGTTTTATTGCGATTGTCTATATTGGCGATTACTTCTGTTGGCAAATGTGTTGCGCGATAATGATGTTTTGCGACAATCGTATGTTGTGATGATTACATTTGTTTGGCAATTGTGTTGTGTTGATATGTGTTTGAAGTTATGGCATTGTTGCCATTATAGGGTGGTGGTGGAGCAATTTTCTAACCGCTAAATGTAACCCCCTTCACGATTAAAGCCGAGATTAGTTCGTAAAAATGTAATTAATGTGGAATTAGAGACCGTAATAGATTCTGGGACTTAAACGACGTCAAACTTCCCAAAATTAGGGCTTACAAAAAAAAACTTTTACAAAACATGTTCATGACGGTCTCATATTCACATTTCAATACTAAATGGCCTGTACAAGTTGATTTCATTCACAAATATCAGAGTATAAACAAATTCCCGACACACTCGGGTTCCAATCATTAAATAAGGGATTTACAAAGGCACAATGCCCACAATTCGATACCGTTAACTTGGGGATTACACAAAACTATACTATCAATCCCATTTTACACAATTGTTTCCCAAAACCATCCAATAGATATACAATTCCAAAATCTACAATGATAACCATTAATTCCAAAATACACTCCTAAACAGGAGCTCTAACTACTCTTTGTCGCCTGCTTGCCTCTCGATCCTTCAGCCCTGTCTAAAATGGTTAATTTTGGGAGAGTGAGATTCTAAAGAATCCCTGTAGTAACAAATCAATCATATAATGTACAACAATAGTGCATGTAAGCCAATCATTATTCACAACAAGCAACTACAACGGCAGTTACAACGGCAATGGTTAGTATGACACATGTCATCCCTTACGATTGCTCACGCTGTATTGCATCACCACAATCAACACAGTATAATTCACCACAGCTGGGATCCATATAAAGCATATCATAATCACAAGCCACATAGGCAAAATACACACACACAGCCCACGGCTGGTTTCACAAACGCCGCCCCACGGGTCGGATTCACAAAGATCCATGTACATTTACGACGACAGTTCAACGGCCGACCTAGAGATGACCACTGTCACTCCCTATACGGCTCACATTGAAGTGCTCACGCCGTAATGTACCATGGCACACATTTCACAAGCTCAACGACAAGTTATGCATGCCAAGACATCATACAATATGTGAGAGAAGAGTCACTACCTGAGTTCTTCCGGGCGTGTCCTAGCGCCGGTCTCTCCCGTGGAAGGCAAATGTCAAATCCTATATTCATAATTAGGGACGAAGAGTTATATTCTATTCCAAGACTTAATTAACTTGAAACACTTAGTTTTGGTTATCATAATTGACTCTTAAGAGGCCCCAAATGCCTCTAAGAAAAGCCCTAAAAGGTTGGGAAACAATAGGTTAAAGATCCCCTTTCGATAACTCAAAGTGCCAAAACACAGGGTTGGGCCGCGGCCCACCATTCCTTGGGCTGCGGCCCAAACATGGTCAGAAGGTCTTGGGCTGCGGCCCACCACTCATGGGCCGCGGCCCAAAACAGGCCAGAAAGGTTTGGGCCGCGGCCCAGAGATTTCCTGACTCTGGGCAGCACTTCGAAAAACCATAACTAATTCTAGAAAAATCAAAACGAGGTGATTCCAAAGCCAAATGAAAGGTATTTGAGTCCTCTTTCAAGGAAAAATACAGCCCTTCACTGGGAATCACCACACAAATACAGAATCACCAAAAACTAACCACTACTCCAAAACAGAGTTCTGTTTCAATCCCAAACTTTGGACAACCATAACTTGCAGAATACTAAACGAAATGACACAAAATATATGTCCATTTTGAAGCTTGGGATGTGAAATTTAAGACTGGAAATTTTCATAATTTTCCAATACCATTTGGTCACTCAAAACGCTCGTGTAAGCTGACAGCGAAAAACAGAGCTTAACCAAAACTGATTTTCCAACTTTTGCCAAGTGATCCAAATGAATCCCAAAATCAACAACCAAGCTTATTCCCACACAAAATCACTCAAGGAATCCAATGGAATTGTCAAAATCACCAAAATCCTATTCCATTATCATGCTTTGGGTTTTGGCCAATCAATTCAACAAGATACCAATCTTAACCAAACTTCACATTTCAACTTCTAATCAATCTATCTATCACATACTCATTCCAAAACACCATTCTCATACCAAAAACATACCAAATGAATAGTGGCATCAAATTTTCGGATTCAAGCCAAAATTCCCAGAATTATTAACTACTTCAAATGGTATGAAACTTAGATAGATAGGTTAGTTTCACTCACCTTAGCAACTTCTCCAAAGAGAGTTCTTGATTCTCCAACAATCAATTTTTGTGTGGCACAAATCACAACCAAATGACCAAACTACACACACCAAAATGAAGCCCATTACTCAAGGATCAACTTTAATGAAGGGAGTTTGAGCAATAGAGGTCCTTTACCTACTCAAAGATCAAGCTTTTCTTTTCTCTTTCCCAAGCTTGCGCCAGAAAAAAATGGAGGAAGAAGAGAGGAAAGAGAGAGAGCACGAGAGAGAGAAAGAAATGGAGAAGAGGAAGGCAAAAAGTGGACTTTTGTCCCTTGTGACCTCATCCAACAACTCCCACATTGCCACTTGTCAGCATCTCATGCATTCCCACAATGAGCTCACCACATCACAACACATAGGATTCCGACCCACGGTCAAGGAATCACTACCCTTGATCTTAAATACCACACATATGCACTAATATTTCCAATTTCCACTAATTATGACATTAATTAAAATTGTCATAAAATACATAATAATCCCAATTAAATTCATAATTATCCATAATAATCATGATTAACCCATAATCAAAAATTGGGATATTACAATTCTCCCCCCGTTCAATAAATTTCGCCCTCGAAATTTGTTACACATCATGGGGCATAAACTCAGGAAATCGTTTCCTCATGTCCACTTCCGCCTCCCAAGTGGCTTCCCTTGGAGACATTCCCTTCCAGACCACCTTCACGAACGGTAAGCTTCGGTGCCTGAGCTTCCGCTCTTCTTGATCAATGATTCTCTCTGGCTCTACCGCATAAGTGAAGTTATCTTGCAATTCCACTTCTTCATACTCAATGACATGCTCAGGGTCTGGTTGGTACTTCTTAAGCTGCGAGACATGGAATACATCATGCAATCTACTCAAGCTCGGGGGTAGGGCTATCCGATATGCTACAGGTCCGATTCGTGCCAGAATCTCAAATGGACCAATGTATCTCGGACTCAGCTTCTTCCGCTTGATCGCTCTCCCAATGCCTGTGACCGGAGACACTCTCAAGAAAACATGATCCCCCACTTCAAACTCAAGAGGTCTTCTCCTCTTATCAGCATAGCTCTTCTGACGACTCTGTGCTGTAAGGAGCCTCTTCCTAATAACTCGGATCTGTTCAGCGGTTTGGTCAACAAGATCCGGCCCATACAACTTCCTCTCAAACAAATCTGACCAGCACAACGGTGGCTGGCACTTTCTTCCATACAGTACTTCATACGGAGCCATTTGAATGCTCGCATGATAACTGTCGTTATAAGCAAACTCAGCCAATGGAAGATAGTAGTCCCACTTTCCTTTAAAGTCTAGGACACACGCTCTCAGCATATCTTCTAAGGTCTGGATAGTCCTCTCTGACTGTCCGTCTGTCTGAGGATGGTAAGCCGTGCTAAACCTCAATTGAGTACCCATAGCTTTATGTAGAGCCTTCCAGAATCTCGAAGTAAACCGAGGATCTCTATCGGAGATTATATTCTTCGGTGTACCATAGAGTCTCACAATCTCTTTGATATATATCTCAGCCAGCCTATCAGGAGAATAGCTAGCGTTGATAGGTATGAAGTGCGCAGACTTCGTGAGTCGATCAACAATCACCCAAATCGCGTCATAGTTCCTGATCTTGGGCAGACCCACTACCAAATCCATGGTCACACTCTCCCACTTCCATTCTGGAATTTCTGGACTCTGGAGCAATCCTGGCGGTCTCTGGTGCTCAATCTTCACCTTTTGACAGGTAAGACACCGCGCCACATACTTCGTCACATCACTCTTCAACCCTGGCCACCAATACATAGACTTCAAGTTGTGATACATCTTGGTCATACCGGGGTGAAGAGTATACTGACTCTTATGAGCCTCATCAAGAATTCTCAACCTCAACTCAGCCTTCAGTGGGACATAGATTCTCTTCTGGTAATACACCAGCCCACTAGGTGATAGGTCGTAATCCCGAGTCTCTCCTCGCTCAATCTTAGCTCGGATCGACTGGGCTAGCTCATCGTGCATCTGAGCCTCTTCAATTTCAGTCCTCAGGTCATTCTCCCCTTGGACCACACCATAACTAGCACATAGGATATCCTTCGAAAGGTTTAAATCCCGAAAATCCTCTATCAGTTTCCATTCCTGGATCATCATTGTTGCCACTAGCACCGCCTTCCGACTCAAAGCATCCGCGACGACATTAGCCTTACCCAGATGATATTTGATCTCCAGGCTATAGTCTTTCAGCAACTCCATCCACCGACGCTGTCTCATGTTCAACTCTTTCTGATCATACAGATACTTGAGACTTTTGTGGTCGCAGTACAGTTCCACAGTCACACCGTACAGGTAATGACGCCAAATTTTCAATGCAAACACTATTGCCGCAAGCTCCAGATCATGAGTGGGGTAGTTCATCTCATGCGGTTTCAGCTGTCGAGAGGCATAGGCCACCACACGTCCCTGCTGCATCAGGACACACCCTAACCCCTGCTTACTCGCATCACTGTACACGACGTAAGCCTCACTGGGATCAGGTATAATCAACACTGGTGCCGTAGTCAATCTCTCCTTCAGCTCAGTGAAACTCCGCTCACAACATTCATCCCACAAAAACGGTTGATCCTTCCTCGTGAGCTTGGTCATCGGCAATGCAATACGCGAGAAGTTCTGAATGAACCTCCGGTAATAACCAGCAAGACCCAGAAAACTGCGAATCTCAGTAACAGTTTCTAGCCTTTTCCAATCAAGTACTGCTTCCACCTTACTGGGATCCACTGATACCCCGTCTCGTGAGATCACATGGCCAAGGAACTTCACTTCCGTAAGCCAAAACTCACACTTGCTCAGCTTGGCATAGAGTTGCTTTTCTCGCAGAATTCTCAACACGATTCTCAGATGTTGCTCATGATCCTCCCTACTCTTGGAATAGATCAAGATGTCGTCAATAAACACAACCACAAACTGGTCAAGATACTGTCGGAAGATGCGATTCATATAATCCATGAATACCGCCGGTGCATTCGTCAAACCGAAGGGCATCACAAGAAACTCATAGTGCCCATATCTCGTTCTGAAAGCAGTCTTCGGAATGTCCGCCGCCTTCACATGTAACTGATGATATCCCGACCTTAGATCAATTTTGGAGAATACGCACGAGCCAGACAATTGATCTAATAGGTCATCAATTCTTGGGAGTGGATACTTGTTCTTAACAGTCACTTTGTTAAGTTCTCGATAATCGATACAAAGCCTCAAGCTTCCATCTTTCTTTTTCACAAACTATACTGGAGCTCCCCACGGTGATACACTGGGTCGGATGAACCCTTTCTCAAGCAATTCTTCAATTTGCTTCTTCAACTCCGCCATTTCATTTGGGGCCATACGATATGGGGCTTTCGATATCGAACCAGCTCCAGGCACAATCTCAATTGGAAATTCCACTTCCCTTTCTGGAGGCAATCCATTAAGATCGTCTGGAAATACCTCAGGGAATTCATTCACAACAGGTATACTCTCTAGAGCTTCACCTGACTCTCCCTGAACGGAGAAAAACACCATATACCCTTGACATCCTTTCTCAAGATATTTCTCTGCTTTAGCCGTTGAAAGTAAGTTCAAACTAGCATTTACATTGCTATCCCGTTGTGCACTACGGAAAGTAATCATCTTATTACCACAATCAAGCAATACATCATTTGCTGTCAACCAGTTAAAGCCCAAAATAACTTCCAATTGTTGGAGTGGCAAACAAATCAAATCAACTACCGATTCACGACCCTCAACAACTATCACACAATTTAAGCAGGCTTCGGCCGCCACGGCCTTGACACCCATCGGCGTCGACACAACCAAATCGAATGGTAGTCTATGCACATGCAATCCCAGGCGCTTTACACAGTCATAAGCTATGAACGAATGACTTGCACCCGAGTCAAACAAAGTATCTAACTCATTATCACCAAGAAGAATTTTACCTTGGATCAACTCAGGCGACTTCCGAGCCTCCTCATGCGTCATTGCAAACACTCGACCCTGATTCCTGGGCCTTTGTTCTGCCGGCTGTCGTGGGCACTTAAAAGAAACATGACCCACTTGCTTGCAGTTGAAGCAAATCATCTCCCCAGCACAAGTTTTTCCCGGATGGTACTTTCTGCACTGGTTGCACACCGGTCCCGCTGGAGGTCTCTGGTCACTACGACCCCCAGGTTGATAGGGCTTCTTGTTACCACCCCCATATGAGGATCCTTGCCCCTTCCGCTTCTGGGAAGTATTAGCCTTACTAGGCTCACTACGGCTGTCTTTACCCTTAGCTGGGTACCAATCCCTCAGATTGTTCTCAACAATCCGACACTGCTCCACCGCCTTGTTGAAGTCAGTAAACAGATGGGTGGCCAATCTCTTTTTCAACTCATGCCGCAAGCCCCTGATGAGCATATCGGAGCTCCACTCCTCATCATCCTTATCCCGGAGATGTGTAGAGTACCGAGATAGTCGGACGAAACGGGAAAGATACTCATCAAAACTCTCCGTATCTCCCTGCCTGATAGCCAAGAACTCAGACTCTTTCTCCAATCTCACATACTTGGGGAAGTACTTCTCGTTGAACTTCTCTTGGAACAATTCCCAAGTCAATGGTACATTCCGGTTTCTAAGTGTCATGGCAATATTCCGCCACCACCGGTCTGCATCCCCCTCTAGCTTATACACAGCTAGCTTCGCCTTTACCTCCGTAGAGCACTCGAGGACTTCAAAGATCTTCTCAAGACGGTTCAACCAGTCCTCAGCAACTTGGGGCTCAAACCTCCCTTTGAATACTGGAGGTAAATGCTTGCAAAACTCAGAGACCCAGTATTGCAAGCCTCTTCCCTCACGAACCAGTACCCCTTGAGACTCTTGATTGGGCACTGAGTGAGGTGGGGATTCATGGGACCGATTGGACCCCTCAGCTGTCTCCTCATGATGAGTCTCTGCTTGAGTCTCCCCACGAGTCGACTGGGCCTTTTCCTCATTACGTTTGGCCCTTTCCTCCCGGAGCTCTTCTCTTAGCTCACGGATCATGTCCCTTTGTTCCCGTACGAGATCCATCATCTCTAGCATTGGGTCAGGAGGATTATCATTCAACTCCTCCACATCTGGGTCCTCTTGCCTGACTCTAGGGCAAACCATGTTGTCCTTTACTCTACAATGATTCACCATGTCAGTTTCATAGCAAAGGTATACACATAATCCATAAGACTTAGATATACCTACAACCAGCAGAAATATCCATGTGTATACACATCAAGCACTTATCAATCATTAAGCTACCCTAAACTCAAAGGATTAAGGTCAACTAAGGAGCTATCCTAGCAAATCCTCACCTTGCTAGGAACTACAGCTCTGATACCACAAATGTAACCCCTTCACGATTAAAGCCGAGATTAGTTCGTAAAAATGTAATTAATGTGGAATTAGAGACCGTAATAGATTCTGGGACTTAAACGACGTCAAACTTCCCAAAATCAGGGCTTACAAAAAAAAACTTTTACAAAACATGTTCATGACGGTCTCATATTCACATTTCAATACTAAATGGCCTGTACAAGTTGATTTCATTCACAAATATCAGAGTATAAACAAATTCCCGACACACTCGGGTTCCAATCATTAAATAAGGGATTTACAAAGGCACAATGCCCACAATTCGATACCCTTAACTTGGGGATTACACAAAACTATACTATCAATCCCATTTTACACAATTGTTTCCCAAAAACATCCAATAGATATACAATTCCAAAATCTACAATGATAACCATTAATTCCAAAATACACTCCTAAACAGGAGCTCTAACTACTCTTTGTCGCCCGCTTGCCTCTCGATCCTTCAGCCCTGTCTAAAATGGTTAATTTTGGGAGAGTGAGATTCTAAAGAATCCCCGTAGTAACAAATCAATCATATAATGTACAACAATAGTGCATGTAAGCCAATCATTATTCACAACAAGCAACTACAACGGCAGTTACAACAGCAATGGTTAGTATGACACATGTCATCCCTTACGATTGCTCACGCTGTATTGCATCACCACAATCAACACAGTATAATACACTACAGCTGGGATCCATATAAAGCATATCATAATCACAAGCCACATAGGCAAAATACACACACACAGCCCACAGCTGGTTTCACAAACGCCGCCCCACGGGTCGGATTCACAAAGATCCATGTACATTTACGACGGCAGTTCAACGGCCGACCTAGAGATGACCACTGTTACTCCCTATACGGCTCACATTGAAGTGCTCACGCCATAATGTACCATGGCACACATTTCACAAGCTCAACGACAAGTTATGCATGCCAAGACATCATACAATATGTGAGAGAAGAGTCACTACCTGAGTTCTTCCGGGCGTGTCCTAGCGCCGGTCTCTCCCGCGGAAGGCAAATGTCAAATCCTATATTCATAATTAGGGACGAAGAGTTATATTCTATTCCAAGACTTAATTAACTTGAAACACTTAGTTTTGGTTATCATAATTGACTCTTAAGAGGCCCCAAATGCCTCTAAGAAAAGCCCTAAAAGGTTGGGAAACAATAGGTTAAAGATCCCCTTTCGATAACTCAAAGTGCCAAAACACAGGGTTGGGCCGCGGCCCACCATTCCTTGGGCTGCGGCCCAAACATGGTCAGAAGGTCTTGGGCTGCGGCCCACCACTCATGGGCCGCGGCCCAAAACAGGCCAGAAAGGTTTGGGCCGCGGCCCAGAGATTTCCTGACTCTGGGCAGCACTTCAAAAAACCATAACTAATTCTAGAAAAATCGAAACGAGGTGATTCCAAAGCCAAATGAAAGGTATTTGAGTCCTCTTTCAAGGAAAAATACAGCCCTTCACTGGGAATCACCACACAAATACAGAATCAC